>SJYT01005820.1:283388-326113 GCA_006410635.1 Cephalophus harveyi
CATTTCTGTCCTTTATCGAGCCCATCTTTGCATGAAATGTTCCCTTGGTATCTCTAATTTTCTTGAAGAGATCTCTAGTCTTTCCCATTCTGTTGTTTTCCTCTATTTCTTTGCATTGATCACTGAAGAAGGCTTTCTTATCTCTTCTTGCTATTCTTTGGAACTCTGCATTCAGATGCTTATATCTTTCCTTTTCTCCTTGGCTTTTCACTTCTCTTCTTTTCACAGCTATTTGTAAGGCCTGCTCAGACAGCCATTTTGCTTTTTTTGCATTTCTTTTCCATGGGGATGGTCTTGATCTCTGTCTCCTGTACAATGTCACGAACCTCCGTCCATAGTTCATCAGGCACTCTATCTATCAGATCTAGGCCCTTAAATCTATTCCTCACTTCCACTGTATAATCATAAGGGATTTGATATAGGTCATACTTGAATGGTCTAGTGGTTTTCCCTACTTTCTTCAATTTAAGTCTGAGTTTAGCAATAAAGAGTTCATGATATGAGCCACAGTCAGCTCCTGGTCTTGTTTTTGTTGACTGTATAGAGCTTCTCCATCTTTGGCTGCAAAATATATAATCAATTTGATTTCAGTGTTGACCATCTGGTGATGTCCATGTGTAGAGTCTCTCTTGTGTTGTTGGAAGAGGGTGTTTGCTATGACCAGTGCATTTTCTTGGCAAAACTCTATTAGTCTTTGCCCTGCTTCATCCCGTATTCCAAGGCCAAATTTGCCTGTTACTCCAGGTGTTTCTTGACTTCCTACTTTTGCACGCCCGTCTCCTATAATGAAAAGGATATCTTTTTGGGGTGTTAGTTCTAAAAGGTCTTGTAGGTCTTCATAGAACCGTTCAACTTCAGCTTGTTCAGCGTTACTGGTTGGGGCATAGACTTGTATTACTGTGATATTGAATGGTTTGCCTTGGAAATGAACAGAGATCATTATATTGTTTTTGAGATTGTATCCAAGTACTGCATCATGGACTTTTTTGTTGACCATGATGGCTACTCCATTTCTTCTAAGGGGATAGTGCACTTTAATTATCCAACTGAATTCACACAGAACCACGCTTAAGCTGTGATCCTGTCAAAGTGCTTTTCTAGAGACTAACCCATCATGTGAGCATTTCCCAAGATATGTTCTCCAAGAAACCTCATCTGTCAGGAAGAGTTTTACGATGAATCTCAACTCACAGATTTGATTGAATTGTATTCTTTTTGCAAAATTCAAAATATCACGTGTGAAAAGTATGATCCAACTCCTTTGTAACCCCGTGGACTTCACCCCTCCAGGCTCCTCTGTCTTTGGCATTTCCCAGGTGAGAATACTGGAGTGGGTAGCCATTTCCTCCTCCAGGGGATCTTCCTGACCCAGGGATTGAACCCGTGTCTCCTGCATTGGCAGGCACCACGGAAGCCTAGTGAGTGGTGACAGCACTCCTTTTCACTACATGATGCTGTCACTGTTTCCTTCTTTATCCTGAAGCCTGGCGCCCTGTGCCACCCAGCACTTGCCTACCTTTGTCTCCACTTCAAGACACTCCAGTTCTCTGGCTTCAAGACTTTGCTGGGGGACTAATCAGCTGAGAAGGTGATGGGATCTCACTGTCACCTAATCCATTATCATTTGCAGAGTCCTTTGCCCCTTTGTTCTCATTTATCTCCCCTTCAACTGGCAAGGCAGGAGTCAGCTCCTTTGAGGACATGAGGCTCAGACAGTCGAATTGCCCAAGGCCACTCAGCTGGTAAGTGATAGACCCACAGTTAGAAGCCAGATTTCAGAATACAAGCTCTGTGACTTTTTTCCACTTTATTATGTTGACTGCAAGCTGATGATGGTTTACTGTGTGCTCCTCTCCTATATCATTGTATGTGTGTTTTTAATTGACTTACAATAATGTGTTAATTTCAGGTGTCCAGTAAAGTGATTCAGCTATACATGCATATACGTCTTACAAAATATTGAGTAGAGTTCCCTGTGCTATACACTAGGAGCTTGTTGGTTATCTGTTTTATATATAGTAGTGTGTACATCACTGTGCTCAACAGTGGCTTCCAGGGCTTCCACCAGTTTACAAGGTATCAGCCCTCTGGGCTCGGCTCTCAAAATGTTCTGTCCACACTGGTGCTATTCACAGGAGCTCCAGGGAATGAAAGAGGCCATCCTGTCTTTGATTTCATTTTCCTCTTGAGTTAAAGATAAGTATGTGATAGGTGTCAGAATTTGTAAACCTTAAAAAAGAATGGGCACCTAGGGAAGAGCAGCATCCCAGAATGTTTTGGGTGCAGAGCTCTGTTCTGCAAACAATCATGGTGTGTTACGTGTGATCATATCCAGGATCAGAGCAGAGGGATTTTTTTTGTTTTTTTAATAAGTACAGATCAAATTTCTCCTCTGTTCAGAACCTCCTCAGCTTGGAACTCTCTCTCTCTGATCTCATCTCCCTTTCCCAGTGCCCTACCTTGTCCTACCTCTGATTTTGCTTCTGCCACTTGGGTCTGCTTCCTGTTTCTTGAACAGAGCAAAGATGCTGCTATTCCAGGCCTTTATGCTTGGGGCTTCTTCTTGGAATGCAGAAGATGTTACACTTCCTTTTTCAGTGACGGGGAAGCCATGAGGAACATTTTAAGGCAAGGAGTGGCATTAGTCATGCGCGCAATCATTGATGTAAATATTGGTTTGGCCAAAAAGTTCATTCGGNTGTAAGAACGAAGCACCAGCCTATGTTCGATACAGGATACAGGATGCTTGGAGCTGGTACACGGGGATGATCCAGAGAGATGATATGGGGTGGGAGGTGGGAGGGGGATTCAGGATTGGGAGCTCGTATACACCCATGGTGGATTCATGTCAATGTATGGCAAAACCAATACGGTATTGTAAAGTAAAATAAAGTAAAAATAAAATTAAAAAATAAAATAAAAATTTCCCCCAACTTTATTGAAATATAATTGACATGATGTGTAAGTTTAAGGTGTACAGTGTAATGATTTGATATGTGTATTTATTGTAAAATAATTACTAAGATGTGTGTGTCTATTAGTTGCTCAGTTGTGTCATGCTCTTTGGGACCCTGTGGACAGTAGCCCACCAGGCTCCTCTGTCCATGGGATTCTCCAGGCAATAATACTGGAGTAGCTTGCCATGCCCTCCTGTAGGGGATCTTCCCCACCCAGGGATAGAACTCAGGTCTCCTGCATTGTAGGCAGATTCTTTACCATCTGAGCTACCAGGGAAGCCCAATTACCACAATAGGGTTAGTTAATACTTTCCATTACCTCTGGTAGTTCAGATGGCAAAGAATCTGCCTGCAATGTGGGAGACCTGGGTTCAATCCCTGGGTCGAAAGATCCCAGGAATGGCATGTTTTTATATTCCACATATAAGTGGAATTTCTCTGTCCTTGTTTGACTTATATCTTTTAGCATATTGCTGTCATGTTTTATCCTTGTTGTTGCCAATACACATAAAGTTAAACACAAGTTGTTTCCATGTCTTGGCTATTTCAGCGAATGCCAGGGTACAGGTATCGCTTTGAGATTATAATTGCATTTCCTTCAAATGCATACCTCAAAATTGGGATTGCTGGATCTTAAGGTAGCTCTATTTTTACTTTTTTAAGGGAATGCCCATACTGTTTTCCATATGGCTGCATCAGTTTATATTTCTACCAAATATACAAGGGTTCCCTTTGCTCCACATCCTCACCAACTTTTGTCACCTTTTATCTTTTAGGTAATAGCCATTCTAACAGGTGTAAGGTTGTAAGGTGATATCTCATAGTAGTGTTAGTTTGCATTCCCCTCATGATTAGTGACATTGATTGAGCAGCTTTTCCTGTACCTGTTGACCTTTAGAATATCTTCTTTAGAAAAACGTCTATTCAGGTTCTTTGCCCATTTTTAAATTGGAGTATTTGGTTTTTTTTTTCCTCCAGTAGAGTTGTATGAGTACTTTATATATTTTGTAAAATGACTTTTATTAAATATGTGATCTACAAATATTTTCTCCCATTCCATAGGCTGCCCTTTCATGTTGTTGATATTTTTCTGTGCAGAAGCTGTTTCGTTTGATGTGGTTCTACTTGTTTATTTTTGCTTTTGATGCTTGTGCTCTGAATGTCATGTCCATAAATTCATTGCCAAGACCAATGTCAAAGAGCTTTTTCCCTATGTTTTCTTCATAGGAGTTTTATGATTTCGGATCTTACATTTCAGTCTTTTACTCATTTCAGGTTAATTCTGTGAGTAGTGCAACATATGGGTCCAGTTTCATTCTTATAAATGTGAATATCCAATTTTCCCAGCAACATTTATTTAAGAGACTGTCTTTTCCCTCTTAAGTATTTTTGGCTACCTGTCCAATGTTAGTTGATTGTTTATGTGTGGTTTTATTTCTTGGTTCTTCCTTCTGTTCCATTGGTCTTATGTTTCTGTTTTTATACCAGTACCATGCTGTTTATGGGCTTCCCTCATTGCTCAGTTGGCAAAGAATCTGCCTGCAATGCAAAAGACCCAGATTCCATCTCTGGATCAGGAAGATCCCCTGGAGAAGGGAATGGCAACCCACTCAGGTNTAGCAGCAGTAGCAGCAGCAGCAACCATGCTGTTTATGGGCTTCCCTCATTGCTCAGTTGACAAAGAATCTGCCTGCAATGCAGAAGACCCAGATTCCATCTCTGGATCAGGAAGATCCCCTGGAGAAGGGAATGGTAACCCACTCCAGTAGTCTTGCCTAGAAAATCCCATAGACAGAGGAGCCTGGCAAGCTACAGTCAATGGGATCACAAGAGTTGGACACGACTTAGCGACTAAACCACCACCACCACCACTACCATCCTGTTTGATGACTCTAGCTTTGTAATAGGGCTAGAAATTAGGAAGGGTGATGCCTCCAGCTTTTCCTTCCTTGGATTACTTTAGCTATTAGGGGTCTTTTATGGTTCCATATGAATCTTAGGATTTTTTTTTCTGTTTCTGTAAAAAGGGCTATTGGAATCTTGATAGAAACTGTGTTGGATTTATAGATTACTTTGAATAATATGGAAATTCTATTATTAAGTCTTCCACTCCATGAACATGGGTATTTTTCTATTTATCTCTGTCTTCTTCAATTAAATTCATCAAGGCCCTCTCTTCTTTCTTCTTTTCTCTACCTTATCAGCTTCCCAGCAGGGTCTACCACTCCTCTAAGCTCTTACTTGGCCTTCTTTGAACCCATCCCATGCCCTGCCATTAGGTACCATTTTCTGTGCATGTGTATAGTGCTCCTTCTACACATTGAAGAAATTGTTTGGTTATGTACTCACCCAAAGACAAAGAGCTTCTTGTGGACAGTTCCATGTCAGATTTACCTTGGATGTACTAATGTTAGATTAGAGAAACACTGCTTAGAATACAGTTGGCTTTTAATACATGATTTTAAAAAAATAAATGATAAGAACTCAGCTTTGGGAAGAGTATTGTGAGATCTGAGTTTAAAGTAATTGGCAAAATTTCAATTGGGAGATGCACAGAAGGGATAGAGGAGGTAACTTCATTAGCTCACGCAATACCCAAGGGAAAACTGAACTTGAGAAGTGGCAGCTCATACTCTGGGAGTGCCAGTTTTCTCATCTACAAGAGAGGGGTTTTAAGTAGCATCTATGTCATAGGATGGTCATGAAGGTATACTGTACTGAGAACTCCACATATGATTATTTTTAAATATTAGCATTGGTCTTGAACAGTGGTGAAGAACACAGCTCTGGGCTCTGTTGCCACGATTGACTCAGTTTCCAGAGTTCCTTGCTGGTTGAATCCCAGTAAATTTCCCAATCTCTCCATGCCTCAGTTTTTACATTTTTACGGTGGAAATAATAATAGCATTTAATTCATAAGTTGCTATAAGATTTGTATAAATTGATGATTGATGTGATTAGACCTGGCATGTAGCAGCATCTTATTAAACATTAATTTAAAACACATACACAAGAGTGGAAAGAAAAATTGTGGAAACAGAATCGACACAAATTTATAGCTAAGTGAAATGCATGTGTATGGATGGGTTCTTGTTGGCTTGGGAGATGGATGAAGTGGGAGAAATCATCTGAGATACATTTGGTTTGGGGACTGAATGACCTTACAGATAAATGATACCTTGAATCAAGATTGGGAGCAGAATAATTTTTTTTTCTTAATTGCTAACTTATTACTTTTTAAATTACAAAAGCTGTACAAATTAGTTGGAAATAAATATACAAAAGCAGTAAGAAATTAAAAACAGAAATTCTCTCCACCCACTCTTGGGGTAATCTCTTTTTGCCTTTCTTCCAGTTTTTCTGAGATATAATTGACATACAGTACTATAAGTTTAAGGTATACAATAAAATAATTTGATTTATGTACATCATAATGATCACAATAAGTTTAGTGAGTATCCATCATCTCATGTAGATACAAAGTCAGATTGAAAAAAATGTTCTCATATAGATACAAAGTTAAATAGAAAAAAAATTTTTCCATGTGATGAAAACTCTTAAGAATTTACTCTCTTAACAACATTCATATATAACGTATTGTCATTGTTAATGGTTGCTAAGTCGTGTCTGACTCTTCCAATCCCATGGACTGTATAGCCCACCAGGCTCCTCTGTTCATGGGATTTCTAAGGCAAGAATACTGGAGTGAGTTGCCATTTCCTTCTCTAGAGCAGAATAGAATAGCTTGGAGCAGTTGGGCCAATATTTAATTCAAGTTTGCATCTGGTCAGTTTGAAACGGTGATGGACATCTAGGCATAAAGAATTTGGGATTTCATATGTAAAATTTATGATTTAAGAATTATTAGCATGTAAGTATTAAAAATAATAGTACTCAATATTTACTGAAAACTGTGAACTCCATACTAAATATTTTATATGCCTTTTCTTACTTACTGGTCTCAGTATCCCTAAGAGGAAGGTACTATGATCAACTTCCTTTCAGAGATGGGGAAATAAGGCCCAGAACTGAGCGGTAACTTCCCTAGTCACCTGATTAAGTGATGAGCAAGGATTTGACTCCAAGCAGTTTTATTCTGGCGGAGAAGGCGATAGCACCCCATTCCAGTACTCTTGCCTGGAAAATTCCATGGATGGAGGAGCCTGGTAGGCTGTAGTCCATGGGGTCATGAAGAGTCGGACATGACTGAGCAACTTCACTTTTACTTTTCACTTTGATGCTTTGGAGAAGGAAATGGCAACCCACTCCAGTGTTCTTGCCTGGAGAATCCCAGGGACCGGGGAGCCTGGTGGGCTGCTGTCTATGGGGTCGCACAGAGTCAGACACGACTGAAGCGACTTAGCAGCAGCAGCAGTTTTATTCTGGAGTCTACACACATTAATTCTTTTTTGGACCATCTCCAAGGTGAAGGCAGAAACTAGGAGATTAAGCAACAGAATATGATGAGAAAGGGGATGTGTCCAGTAGGAATATTTTTGATCTAACCATACACTTCTTTTATTCCACTTCTTATTGCCAGTAGTTCTCTCTTTGTAGAATAAAATATTAATAGAACTCAATAGATGTTGGTTGAGTGGATGAATAATTGGAGGTTAGAGGTTCAGGCTTTGCAGCGAGGGAGACTCTCTGGATGAGGCTGTCCAACTTCGAGGTACTCAAATCCCCATCCCACAAAAGAAAACCGGCTGCATCAGAACCACCTGGGGTGGTTTCTTAAAAACAGACTCTCAGTTCCCAGCCCTGACCCACTGCAAAGTGAATCGAGGTCAATGTGGCATGCTGTGTCCTGAATCAATGCCTAGGAGATTCGGATGGACAGCCAGTTTGCTACCCACTACATTGACCAACCAAATTTGCCTGGGATTGAAATGTGATATTTGCGTTACGTAAAGTGCAGCTATAAAGGAATGAGATTGGTTTTCTTGTCTGAATCCTCAAGCAGCTCTGAAGGTGATTTTAAAAGAGGAATTCCCCAAATGTTTAGAGCAGTCACAGGATCACTGAGGTAATTACATTGTCTCCCCAAGTGACTATTTTGTAGGGAAATGCTCATTTGGATTTGCAGTTTCTGGTGTGCTTAATAAATACCAATTTCATTACTAAAAGAGCATCCCTTCATAAATGTGGATAAAACAGAAAACATAGAGGAACGGAGCATTCATCCGGCATTATTACAATGTATTCTTCACTTCATCGTTGCTCTCTGTGTTTGGAGAGGAATCGGTCAACTGGGTCATTTTCTGAGTTCCATGGACCAGCATCGTCCCTGCTTATGTAAGAATTGTTCACGGCACTTTGACCTTTACCAGACAGCAGCTCTATGTCGATGCTGAGTATTATTATTATATAGTAGAACCTTCGTGAAATGGTCAGGGAGGGGACCCACTACACCTGTGCAATAGGCTGACTGCCATTGGAATTCTATAGAACATTCCTCAGAATATGATGTGAGCTGTGGTGACGCTGAATCTGGGCAGTGATTAACATTGTTATATCAGGGGTCTCTTGAATTTTTATATCTTAGTTTGGTGTGGTTTGGAAAATGGAAGAGAATTTCCTGTCCTGATATTGAATACATTAGACCTCTGTGCCATTAATTCATGCTATCTACAGGTCTAGTAGATTTCACAGATACAGCTGGAAACAGCCACCATATATACTTTATCTCACAGTAGTTATGCAGAAAATGGAAAAGAATCAATTCCAGTTTAACAATCTTTTGGCTTAACTGTTTTTTCTGCCCTGCGTATAGGTCTAATTGCTTTAATTCTCGTTTTATCTTTCTATAAGGTAGGGATCATATCCGCTTCATTAGATCATTGTAAGCGATAACTAGAATTAAAATTGATTTCCTTAAAGGAGCAATATCTGTGGAGAAGTTTCCTTCATTTGAATTCTTCCAGGCATTTTTTTCTTTGGGAGCCTTCATTCATTCCTTTAATACATATTTATTGAACATCTACTGGGCCAGTGATTCCTCTAGGTGCTGGAGATTTTACTGGGAAAAATTAGCCAGAAAATGCCATGTTCCCAAACAGAGGGCAAGGCAAACAGTCAAGGAGATAAATGTCAATTACAAGGTATATTAGAAGGCATTAAGGGGTTCAGAGAAAACAGAGTAGGAAAAGCACGTGAAGATAGGGAGCAGGCATTGATTCAGTTTTTTTTTAAATTTTAATTTTATTGGGGTACAGTAGATTTGCCATGTTGTGTTAGTTTCAGGTATATGGGGTGATTCATTATACATATATATATATTCAATCATTTTAGATACTTTTGTCATATAGATATGATACTTTTATCATATCCCAGAGTATTGAGTAGAGTTCCCTGAGCTGTACAGTAGGTCCTTGTTGGTTATCTCTCTTACATGTAGTAGTATGTGTATATTTATCTCAAGCTCCTGATTTATCCCTCCTCCCCACATTTCCTCTTTGGTAACCATAACTTTGTTTTTGATATCTATCAGTCACTTTCTATTTTGCAAACAAGTTCATTTGTTTCATCTTTTCTAAAAATTAGATTCCACATGTGAGTGATAGCATATGATGTTTGTTTTTCTCCATCTGACTTAGAGGAGAGGATGACACTTCAACAAAATCTTGAGCGAAGTGAGGAAAGCCTGGGCAGCTTTTATGGAATCGCATTCCACGGGGCGTTAGTCCTGACAAAGGCTGAGCTTAAAAAGGGTTTTGCTGTTTCATAAGTTTGGAAATAAATTTTAGAGATTTATAATGCTTGTTAACACATTAAATAATTTGAAAAGGCCTGCTGGGAAGAAATCTGTTTAACTCAAACATGCATGTGTGCTGAGTCGCTTCAATCCGACTCTTCGCAACCCCATGGAGTGTGGCCTGCCAGGCTCCCCTGTCCTTGGGGATTCTCCAGGCAAGAATACTGGAGTGAGTTGCCACGCCCTCCTCCAGGGGATCTTCCTCACCCAGGGATCGAACTCTTCCGTATCCTGCATTGGAAGGTGGGTCCTTTACCACTAGCGCATCCTGGGAAGCCCTGCTGCTGCTGCTGCTGCTGCTAAGTCGCTTCAGTCGTGTCCGACTCTGTGCGACCCCATAGACGGCAGCCCACCAGGCTCCCCCGCCCTGGGATTCTCCAGGCAAGAACACTGGAGTAGGTTGCCATTTCGAAGCCCTAACAAACATATTTAAGAGTATTTTTCTTTCTCCCTCCTTCCCTTCCTTTATCCCTTCCTCCCACTCTTGTCCCCCTTCCTCCCTTACCTTTCCTAATAAGCCAGAGAAACTACAATAGGTCTGAACCAACCTTCAAACGTGCAGGCAGCCCTGCATGATCAGTGCTGATGATCAGCCCTGATGGTCAGTGGAGCTTCTGAGGCAGAGGAGTCCAGGACAAACACCTCCATTCTGGAAACCCGGACCTAAATAGGAGACCTCCATCTGCCACCTTGTCTCTGAGCAAAAGAACTTCCCTCATGTTGGGTTTAATCGTCTTGAAATTGGGCATCGTAATCACGCCAACTGGGCAGGGTTGTTGTGAAGAGGAAATGAAATCCAGTGTTAAAGCACTTGCTACATTGTAAAGTCCTACAAATATGAGTGTCCTAGGGGCTCCTTGGTTCACTTTTTTGAAATCTGGGCTGAGTGAGTCCCTGGTTATTGCTCTGTCTGCGGTTCATGTATACAGAGCTTGCCAAAGGAGCGTTGCAGAAGCAGTGAGCATTCTGGGTCTGTGAGAGAGTGAAGAATGGCACTCTTGGACCAGAATTCAAACCCTGGGCCTCATTAGCATCAGGCTCCAATTAGCTAAATTAACTGGTCACAGGCCCATTTCTCCATATGAGCCAGGGTTCCCCAACTTGGGTAGACATTGGAATCACTTGGGGCTTTTAAAAACATCCTATCACCTGGCTCCTACCCTTGCACATCCTGCATCCTGACTTCTTTACTGCAGGGTGTGTCTTGAAAGTGAAATGTTAGTTGCTAAGTCGTGTCTGACTCTTTGCAGCCCCATGGACTGTAGCCCACGAGGCTCCTCTGTCCATGGGATTCTCCAGACAAGAATACCAGAGTGGGTTGCTATGTTCCTCCTCAAGGGATTTTCCCAACCCAGGGATCGAACCCCAGTGTCTGTCATTGTGGGCTAATTTTTTACTATCTGAGCCACTAAGGAAGTCTGAGCATTGAGAAAGCTTTTAAAAGCTTTTCAAATGGTTCCAGTATATGGTAAAGTCTGGAGCTCACTGATTTAAGCTAATCCTTGTGATCTTCTTGTTTTTTAGCAGCCTGGCCAAGAGAAAAGCTTCCAAGTAGATTGTTGTTACAAATCAATGAATTAGATTCTTTTTTTCTTCTGGGAAGGTAAAGAAGTAGGAAGGAAGAAAGGCAGCAGCTGGAGGGGGGTGTGCGGGGACAGAGGAGAATTTGCTTTTATCAGCTGCCTATTTGGACAAGGCATATGCCTTCATATGCATTTCATCTTCCTAATAATTCCAATACTTAAATAGTATCCCACTTTAAAGATGCAATCAGTGATCATAAAGAGTTTAAGATATTTCCTAAGGACTTTGAAACAGGACATCAGTCCCGTTTTTCTTGGTCTTTTCCACCACGCCATGACAGCCACTCAACTTTCCTTTAGGCTCTCAATGCCTTCTCCTGCCCTCTTTTTCCTCTCCTTAGCTTTCTGGTAAAATCTGGTTTGCAGCATTTATTTTCTTTTTTGATATTTAAAATGCCATATTTTCTTATTAAAAGAAAAAAAAAACAAAGAAAAGATAACATATTTAGACTTACTATATCTGGGTATCTGACGTGAGGGTTCATTCTTCAATTTCTTTATATTTGAAATGTCCCATTAAAAACAAAATTTTAACAAAGAATAAAAGTACATCAGTGGCAGATGAAATCAGTGCTATGTGTTTTGGAGAGAGGGGCAGTTTTGTATTTTATGTTTTCATATGATTAGGAAGTGACATACTTTATTCCCTTATACTAACTGTACAGTAAGGTAGCTTAATAAACAGTAAATGGAGGAGTTTTCTGAGAGAGACCCCTTCAGGCAAGAATACAGAGTGGGTTGCCATTTCCTGCTCCAGGGGATCTGCCTGACCCAGGGATCAAACCTGCATCTCTTCTGCCTCCTGCACTTGCAGGCGGACTCTTTACCACTAGCGCCGCCAGGGAAGCCCCTCTAGGCACCTGTGCTCTGTAGCTTAGAGCCTCTCAGGAAGGCTGGCCCTGCTGTTCCTATTTCCCAGATAAGCTCAAGACTTCGTGGAATGGGAACAGATGCAGGCACATGCTCTCCCTTGATACCAGTTTATTCATTGAACATTTATGGAGCACCTATTGTGTGCGAGGCACTAGGGATTAAAAAGAGAGCTAAGACACCTGTGATACTAAAGGCAGTTAAAACTGAGCAGCAAAGACAGACATTGTAACGATAACTGAAGTATGATAAATACCGTCAGAGAAGTGTGTTGATGGAGGTAGAGAAGAAGGCATGATGGACCACGCTAGACTGTCACTCAGAGGGTAGGGGGCTTGCATTTTGGCATCGAGTTGACTTTTTTTTTTGAATTTATTTATTTTTAATTGAAGGATAATTGCTTTACCAGATTGGCTTGATTTCTGCCATACATCAACATGAATTAGCCATAGGTGTACATATGTCCCCTCCCTCATGAACCTCCTTCCCACCTCCCACCCCGTCCCACCCCTCTAGGTTGTTACAGAGCCCCAGTTTGAGTTCCCTGAGTCATACAGCAAATTCCCATTGGCTATTTACAGATGGTAGTCTATATGCTTCTATGCTATTCTCTCCAATCTTCTCACCCTCTCCTTCCTACCCTCCCCCCGCCCCACCGCCACTGCCTTTATCCATAAGTCTGCTCTTCAAGGTGACTTAAAGTATGTGGTTAGGTTCACTCATGTACCTCTCTGGAAATTACCTAACCACCAATGCTCAAAAAATTCTTCCCTGAGGATGGTAGGGAAGTTACTGAAGAGAAAATCCAGGTTGAAAGAAGTTGAATGACTTGCCCAGGGTCGCAAAAGCCATATAAGGTAGAAATTCGACTCCCACTAGCGTGTTCTGACTCCAAGTTCAGTGTTCTTTCCATGACACCGAGTTTCCTCTGCTGGGTCAGCATCTGGCAGGGCCGCAGAGCTGAGAGCATAGTCGGTGACTCGTAGCATCAGGTGACACCTTGATCATTTTTTCCAGTTGAACCTGGTTGCCAAGGAAAAGTTTCTCCCTTCTGAACCTGGGCAGCAAATATCTCAGATGAAAATACAGCCTTAAAATGAAAGAACTCCAGAAAACCCCAGGTGTAAAATTAAAATCTGAAAGTTACTACCCTATTCAGAAATGTATGGTACAAATACAGGTGTCCACAGATATTTAAATTCCCAGCGGTCTTTTGCCTTGAGTGTTACATAATTTCATATTTTACAAATTAGGTTTTATTCAAACAAATGCAACTTTATGTCAGATGCTTTTAAGTCCTTTACATTGATAACCACCCCACCCCCCATCTTTATTACCAGCTTAAGTCACTGCCAATTTACTGATGATTCCAAAATAAATTCTCTGGCCACAGATTTTTGTCTAAATCTCTCCTAAGGCTGGTGGAATCCAGCTGTTGCACAAGTCTTTAAGCTTAGTATATCCCAAACCAAATTCATTATTTTCTCAACATCACCTTTGTATCTGTTTAACATCTTATCACTAATTCAGTTGCCCAAGGCAGACAGTAAAGTCTGTTGATTCCAGCTTTTCTGCCAAGTTCCCTCCCATTTCTCTTCCCCACCTCATTGCCACAGTTCTGCCTGCAGCACCCATTCCTTGGCACCTAACGGATGCCATGGATCTTAACTGTACTTCCTGAAACAATGAGTATTTCTCCAAACTAATCCATCTAAGAAGTACCCAGAGCAGTGTCCAGCCAGCTGAAATCAAACCAGAGGGCCCTTCTTATTTTAACTCAATATTCAGATCTTTTTAAAAGGGTGGCCCATTTTCTCCATATTCAGTAAAAAACCTTGATAATAAATTTCTTTGATGATTGAAGCTTTTATGGTGTCTCAAGGCCATCATTCTCAATATTGGTGATTACTATACACTCTCCATGTTGTAGTCAGCATGACATTTGGCTGAAATGGACGTGTTATTCTCTTTTAAGTTCAGTTTTTAAAATAAACTATTCTTACATCAGTGGTTCTTAACCTTTCTGGAGTCATGAACCCTTTTGAGAATGTGATGAAACATATGGGTCTTCTTTTGAGAGCAGTGCATAGGCACACACAGGCACATACATACATACGTTGCCTACAACGTCAAGACTTCCTTATTCATTCATGGATCATGAAATCTGGGTTGAGGACCTCTGCCTTATATGATATTGTGGTCTTTCATAACAAAGGCATGGAATGCATTTCTATTGTAAAGAAATGGTCTTATGGACTTGGTCCTAGTTGATAAGTTGCTGTTCTTACTATTTGGACGATGTCTTTCAAGTATGGAGTGGATAGGGTCATTGATCTGTATTGTCATTCTGATTATAACCCTAACTATCTGTAGGACTTTGTGATGTCCTATAACTAGCAAGATGTAGTAGAAATCGATTTAGATCCTCAGCCAGAGGACCTAAATTCTTGTCTTTCTATGCTCTACTAAGTTTATAAAAAATTTTGAGAGACACAACTCTAGTGTAAAATGAGGCACATCTGCCATGATTGTATTTCATTGTATTGGAAGAGTGCTTTCCTTCCTGCCATTTCACTTTATCTTAACAAAGACCTGATGAGAAGTTTGGTGAGTTATAATTTTTTAACGCATAGGAATAAATAAGGAAAGGAACACAGAGAGAAGTGTCTTCCAAATGAGTTACATCAGGAAATATATAAGAGGTCCCATTCTGGGTCTAGCTTCCTCCTGTCTTCACCATATACCTGTGCTCTTCAACTAACTTCATGATTTAATTCAGGCTAGCAACACCTGAATCTAAGTCATCAAGGCATAAATGGTTGAACCCTTTTACCTCAAAAAAGGTTGTATGACACTCTGATTGTGGTAGAAAGGAAAGTTGTAGGCAAGTATGAATAATGATGAGTAACATTTTGGCTGATACGGTTGGTTACTGGTATACACAGTTATTAATCATTTTATCTCATATAAAAGGGGCCATCTTGGAAAAGGTACAAAGTTTGAACATATGTATGGATTTTTTTCTGAGCTACCCTTAACTATACTCAGAAATTAGAAATATAGTTGTTAATTTTACCTGAGCTCCCCAGCATATTTTTGTATTTTCCAAAAATCCAGTCCTACTAGACTGCTTACTGTTCTCCTTGTGCAAGAAGGAAACTGAGGTTGAGAATGATTCAGTCTTTTGCCAGATACCACCCATAGCTGATCAATAGTGGATCCAAGAGAAGATCACAAGGGACTATGGTTCCCCACTTACTTTTCTGTCTTTTAAAGCAAGAAAATAAGTATCTTGACAGTTAGAAAATTAAAAATCCAGCAGAGAAAGGTTCATAAAAGCTAAAAAGTCATATTTAAGTGTATAATTGCCTTACAAATATTACAGTTATATATGTGTCCACTCTTTTTCCTCACTCTCATTAAGTTCTACCCCATCAGAATATGTTTCCCCAGGGACTTCCCTGGTAGTCCAGTGGCTAATACAATGTGCTCCCAATGCTGGGGGGCCCAGGTTCAATCCCTGGTCAGGAAACTAGATCCCACATGCTACAACTAAGAGTGTCCATGATCCAACTAAAGATCCCGAGTGCCACAAGGAGCACCAGGTGCACACAAATAAATAAGTAAATATTTAAAAATATGCTTCTCCAATTAAATAGTTTTACCTATGATCTTACCTGGGGTACCTTCATACCTCAGTTGGTAAAGAATCCACCTGCAATGCAGGAGACCCCAGTTCGATTCCTGGGTCGGGAAGATCCCCTGGAGAAGGGAAAGGCTACCCACTCCAGTATTCAGGCCAGTATTCAGTATTTAGGAGAATTCCACAGAGTTGGACACAACTAAGGAACTTTCACTTCACATGATCTTACTTGGTTTTTTCAGGGCCTGTCTGAAATATGGAGAAATAAGCTTGCCTTTTCTCCAGTTAAAAGGATAAAACATGTGCTATGTTAAATATTCGATGTCTGTCAAATTAAACATTGGCATCCAAGCTCTCCAAAGGGCACTTTTGTGTCAATGAGTGATCAGAAACTGTTTAATGAGAACCAGTTGTTGTACTTGGCACTTTGTTAAGCAAGCCAGAAAAGACAGGGAAAAACACTCAAAAACCAATAGTCCTGTTGCAAAGGAATTGGGAGTGGAGAGTTAAAAGCATACCCCTGAAATAGTTAAGTAACAGTGATGTTATAAGTACAAGTGAACACTGTAGAACAGAGAGAGAATATGATCAGTACACTCAAGAATGGTAAATAATGGTTTCGTGTGCAAAATAAAATTCTGACTTGGACTTGACCAATCACATTGAATGCTTGGGCAATGACATTGGAGTAGGAGTTAACAGAAGGTGTGCCCCGGGCAGTGGGTGACTAGCCTGACTGCAGGACTTGACAGTTGGGATGCAAGTTGAGTAGGTAGGTGAGTAGATAGGCAGAGAGCTTGATAATGGCAGCTCAAGGCACTTGAATTTAAATCCCAACTGTGTAACTTTGGGCAAATTACTTAACTTCTCTGTCCCTCTGTTTCCTTGGGGGATGCAATGAGAATACCAATAACCCTTCTCTCACACTGAGGTTGAGAAGATTTAATTAGGTTTATTACTTCTAAACACATGGTTAGAACAGTGCCTTGTATATATTTCATCTACCTTAGTAAGCGCTTTTACGCCCCTTGGTTTGATTGGGAAGTTACAAACAATTGTACAACTTCAATTGTGCCATCAGTTGTAAACTGAACTTGTTACATCACTATCAACTATTATATTTAGGATAAAGCCAGAAAAGAAAAGACTTGAAAGTAGTCTGAGAAGTTTGAACTTGAATAAACAAGAGAGACCAGTTCCCCACCGGAACTGGATTTAGACAAGCTGGGCTTACAAGGGATCTACTCAAACCTCCAGAGAACTTGAGTACGTCTCCTCAATACTGGTTGCTCAAATAGCTCAGCTCTGGGGGAGGAAACTGCTTGGTGACCTGCAGGAGCATGTGGATTGGTGATAAAACAGCACAGAAGGCATTTGTCTGAACAAAAAACTTGAATTTCAAGGGATTAAAGTTAGTCACATTTTGATGGTTCTTTCTCTTGGCAGTGGGTCTTTCAGGGTCTAGTTCTGAGGTTAATAAGTAAACAAGCTGGAGAACTAGGTTGGTAGATGGAATATTAATGAGTCCCTCTTGGATAGTTATGGAAAAGCCACCAGGAACATGGAGAGATGATGTCTCCTTAAGAGTTCTGAATAGACTCTGCCTTCTTTAGAATCATCTTTGACCCTGATAACCTCTAAACACGGGACAAAACTACACTGATTCATCCTTTGAGCATTCCAAGAAGACTGATAAGCAAAGCTAGACAACTATGTCTGATTATTAAGGGTGATGAGACAGAGTTCACTTCTGGAATGTACTAGTCAGGAGTCCGGAGACCCTCCCTAGGTTTACTTTCGTGAGGTTCTGCTCCAATGTAAATGGTCTGGTCTTTGCATAATTACAATGACTTCCCTCTGGAATTTGCTAGTGATTCTTGGTTTGTGAGTTGAAATGGAAAAGCCCTAGGAACTGACTTGCTGTTTTCATTAAATGGAGCCAACCTCTCAAATAGGTAAACTGTTTTTGAACCTACAGCAGCTGAAGATTATTTTGGATGAGTTCAAAAGTTTTTCTCAGATTGGGGAGAAAAACTTTTGAACTCATCCAGATTTGACACTCTCCTCCATGCTTAATATTTTGCAAACTTGGCTTCTGCTGTCCTCTTTTAGGAATTTGAATCAGTGACTTCACTTATTCATGATGGTGACCAAGGTCAACAAGGGGCTTGGCGGGGGTGGAAAAATTCCTAAGCCCATTCTAACTACCCCAAATGGGGAATTAATGATAAAGAAGGGCAAAGTATTTGCCAAACCTCATGCTAGATTTTTATTCTTCAGCAATACATAGTACTGTAGTGATGAACGTACACAACGCTGTGATTAATAGAAGCTATGTAAAACATACCAATGTACAAGTGACGTAAACTACAGATTACAAAAAGACATGCTCTCCGTTTTACCGGTCATGTAGCCACACCATCTAAAATACATGTTTGCAGAAACAAACACTAAGGAATATTTTTTGAGACCTTCCCTACTGATTCCAGAGAACATAATGAGAGAACTGACACATACAATGAATGATCAGCAATAATATCTTGGTATTAAAAAAAAAAAAAAGTTTTCTTGCTGTTGTAGAAGAATTCAAATAAAAGCTAGTTCTCCTTTCTGCCCTTTTAAGCTCCCCTTGTGGGTCAGACGTCCAAGAGCACCCCCAAATTTCCGGATATATCCAGAGAGCCCCTCAAATAGGGAGTTGGCCCTTTTCTATCTTTCTCTCTCTTTTTCTTCCCTGCCCCCCCCTCCCCATTTTTAAAGGGCTTTAAGGAACATCTCTGGGAGACAAAAATAGCTCCAGTTGTGAGAGGCCTACACACTGGGAATGCAACGGAGAGATGCAAGTCAGCAAGTGCCAGCCGAGAACAGGAATGTCAGGCCCTGGGTGGATGCTGCTCGCTGTCTGGGTGCTGCTTCTCTGCCTGGGCCCGGTGGGTAGAAGGGAAAATGGTTTTTCAGGGGTGGGCGGTGGGTCGGGATGGTTTGGGGTCTGGCCTTGGAAGGAACGGAAACCCCAGCGTTCGGGGCCGAGGGGCGCTTCTTTCCCCTCCCCCCAAGTTTCCCCAAACGTCTTTTGCCCAGCCGGGGATTGGCGAAGGTCAAAAAGGAGCCGCTGGCACTGAATGTCACCCTGAAGGTAAAATGAAAGACAAAAGATGAACGCATGCTTGCTTTCCGCTCGGCAGCGGCGGCTGCGGCGGCAGTAACAGCAGCAGGATTTAAAGGGGAAAAAAAAAACCCACACACAAAAAAACCCACACGCACAGACACATAAATACACACCCAGAGGCGTCAATTATGCCAACGCAATAATGCAATCAAATCATGACAGTGCCGGGATTTTTTTTTTTTTTTTTGAAGAAATCTAGATATTTATTTTGCAAAAGGGAGAGAGAGAAAGGCATGCAAACAGAAACGTGCACATACCACGTAACCACCCGAGGAGAACCTGGCAGCCTCTCTCTTCTTCTGCCAAGTTATCATTGAGAAAACAGACAGGCATCATGACGTCCTGGGTCACAGGGAGTGCGGACCGACGCTACCAAGAGCAAAGGGAGGCGCCCGGGCGCTCCGGCTAGCGGCGGGCGCCCCTCGGCCCCTGGCCGCCCGGCTCGGTGAGTGCACAGCCGCGCGGGACGCGGACCCCGGGGCCCAGGCCGGCCCCGCACCCGCGGGGGCCCAGCGGGGGGCCGTGCCCTTGGCCCCGGCGCGCCGGCCGGCACCCCCTCGCCCGCCCGAGGTCGCGGGAGCCCAGTTAAAGGAGGCGTGTGTAAGATGTGCAATGTTCCTGCATGGGGGTTTTGTAGACTTTCCCAGCCAAAGCGACCGGCTTCGGCTTCTTTAAAATCCCCGACGACTCACCTGCTTAGCCTGCTGCAGTTCTGACCCTGCCAAGGTAACTGGTCCAAACCCTTATCATCAACATCTGGAGACAGACATTTGCATCGGGGGCATCCTTGATTTGCAGTCCTGGTCTGTCCTCTACGCCTCACCCTCTGTGTCTCCCCAAAGCGTTCACCTTCCCGTGGGACTCTCTGAAGTTACACGGAGGTCACCGACCGTCATATTAAGTATTTCAAACCACCGACCCCCTTCTAGCCCTCAAGTCTCTCCGATGGATCTGCAGGCTAGACCCCCTCCCCCCACCCCCCAATGTTTGGTGATGAGAGAGTCTCAGAGAGAGACACACACAGAGGGCCAAGCTCTCCTCCTCCAGTTCCCTTCCCTGACTCCCACCCCCACCTCCCCGCCCCTTCCAGAATCTTAATGAACATTTCTGGAAAAGTCCGGAAAGGCCTGGAGAAGTCCCTCGCGGTGCCTCGATGTTGTGGAGTGATTCTGTCTGTGTTTATCTCTCGTGCTTGCTCGGGTGATGTTGTGAATTGCCACACGGGGCGGTTTCAAACGGAGGCTTGTTTGCTGTGGGTTGGTGGTGTAGGGCCAAGCATCAGTGGCCTCCCAAGAAGACACGGGCAGACACGGAAAGCACATAATTTTTGCTACTCCAAACCAGAGGGCAGTGTTGAAAATAACACCTTTTCTCTCTTTTAAAAAAAAAAAAAAAGAAAAAAGAGGAGAAAAGAAAGAAATGCTCAGCATGTGAGTTAAGTGCAGCTGTTAGGGCCACGTATGACTTCCTACTCTTTTCAGAACACTCTTGCTTAATACTTTAAGTCAAGAAGCAAGAGACCTGGGGATGTTTTGAAGTGGTGCGGAGCAGCTGAATGACTTGGTCTAGTTTTGAAGAGAGACTCTCTTTTGTTTCTCACGCTGCCCAAAGTCCAAATAGGGGAGTGTGTTTGGAAAAGGCCCAAATTCAGAAGCAGCAGGCAAGAGAGAAGGGGAAGAAAAGTTCTCCAGGGGAAGGCAGGGGATGTGGTTGGGGAATGGGAAAGCGGTGTCTGGATTCTTTTTGATTTTTTCCTCTCCAGTAGGTTTGATGTTACCAAACTGAGTTAACCAACCTGAGAAACAGTTTTCTGTCCTTGTAGGGAAGAGAGGGAAATTCGAACAGTTTTCAAATCTGAGCTGAGGAATAACTGACAGAAGAAGGTACTTGAAAATATGGATGGAGATGAAGTCACGTGATGGGGCTTCTTTTCCTTCAAAAAGAAAAGAATCAAGTATATCATGAAACAGGCCTAGATGATTTCTCAAATAGAGATCTGGCTGTTAAGCATGGCTTTGTTATTTTTTATTAAAACAGTTCTCATAACTCTTTCTACTCATGTTATGGAGAATTAGAAGCGTTTCTGTGGAGGATGGTATCATATAACACAGAGAGCTGTCCATTGACTGGGGAGATGAACGTTAATAAAAGATCATTTCTTCTGCAAATCAAAATAGCATTTAAATCTTTTAGTGCCTAGTGTCTACTGAAACCCTCCAGTCTTCGTTAAGGGGAGATTGCCAAGGCAACTTCCGATGGGTGGTGCTTTAACAAAATAGAGCAGGTCAATCCATTTGGTTACGATGTCTGTGCCACTCAATTTACTCTGTACAATTTTTTCAGAAATTAAAAGGTTACCAAGAGAGTTCCATGTTCCCATCTCCAACTGAGCACCACTTATTACTGCGACAGGATTTCAATATTAAGTGATCTGGAAGATATTTCATCTTTCACTTTGAGTTCTGAATTTGAATCAGCGTGAGATGGCAGGACAGCCAGATAAGGTGTAACCAACCTCCCTCATAGGCAGGCAGCCGAAGGGCTGGGAGGGAAAGTGTTGCTGAGAAGAGTATTTGAGGCTGTCCTCAGGAACTTGTTTACAGGGACATTTCAGTTGCAGCTAGAATTTTCGCAAGAGCCTGCTGGAGGTAATGGGCTTATGTTTGAAATTGATCCCAAGTGTCTCTCTGTTTTTTGTTTTCTCCTTCATGAACTTGCTACGTACCTTAGCTGAACAATCAAGGCAAAACTTTCCTGATGCCCTGTGACATTTAATAATATAGACAAATCTCTGGGTTTAATGTGTCCCAGGAAAGTAGGTTATTTATGAGATTCTCTTTTGTTTACAGATGTGTCCATGCAAGTAGCTTTAGCCCTGTTTTATTTCTTTTTTAATATTGTGCGTGCTTGATTGTGTTCAATGCAAAACAAATCACACCCAAGGAAGTTAAAGGCTGCCTTACAAGTTGACCTGTGAAATTGGTTTCAATTAGACACTGGAGATCTCATTATCCCAGTGAGGGAAATTTATGACATAGAAAGTAGGAATTTTGTATTTGTTTCAAAATTGTTGGAAAACGCTGGGAACAGAAAGATTTTGAGGGAAATGCCAAAAGCCACATTAATGAAGAAAAACAATGTTGAGATACTTTTGAATAATAGATAGGATATGTAATGGTCAACCACAAGATAAAATTTTTACACAGTATCTTTATGGCTTTAAATGGGCTGCATTGTAAACTAAGCTTACTCCTCTATTAAGTCATTATACTTTTCAATTATTTAACATTTCTGGCCAGCCTATCTTCTGTGGTCTTTTTCTGTACACATCAGAAATGATGTGTACACTAGTAATTGCTGGTTGCTAGTGTGCGGAGTTTGCAGTGGAGAAAGGTTTAATTTTAACTTCTAGGGATAAATACTACAAAGAATGCACAGAGGAAAAAGCAAAGTTATGGAAACAGATGGAGGGCTATGCAATGAAGAGGCTACAGCCTCGAAATGTACCTAATACCATTTGAGTTACTCTCAACTTACTAAGAAACCTTGACAGTATCTGCCTTCTACGTACTGTGGACTTGGAAATACTATATCTCTATTTAAATGCAGATCTTCTGTTTTCTCCAGGGAGCAGTTGGCGAACCTTTCCACTGAACCACTGGTATTAAAAGTCCAACTGAAAATTTCTTTGTGAACAATAGAGTCTGCTGTTTTGAAGTCATGATTACCTAGTTTCAGAATACTGTGATTTTTGAAATTCACTTACAGTATCTTTATAAAGTCAAAATATGTACCTCATGTGCAAACAAAGAAATTTTCTCTTGTCACTTTGTTGTCAGTTTTTAAAAGCTGTGAAATAATTCTGCTTTGCAATTTAGTTTTTGAAGTTAGCCATGTCATTCCAGTAGAGTAAGTGGACTTTAGGAATCAGAGTAGGGAATTATATGGGAGTCCTGTATGCTCCTTATGGTCTCAGGTGAGCAAATGGCATAGAGTGCTGCAGGAAAGTTTAAGTATCTTCCTCTAGAACCATCTTCTTTAGATTACTTTCAACCTAATTCGTAATAGTGTTCTGTACTGGAATCCGTGATAATTGGTGGCCAACAAGGAGAAGGACTTTCTTTTGAGAGATGATGGCAGAAAATAATTCAGTCTTTTGGTATAGAATGTGGACACACAACCTTCCGGTTTTGAATCTTCAGATTCAGGTCACTGGAAATATCTTTGGAAATCATTAAATAAAAATTCCCTAAGTACATATGGTAGTGATGCTAAGACTCTTTTTCATATAGCTAGGGCAGTTTCCTGTTTCTTGGAAATTAGTTGCCATTCATTCAAGTGCCTGAATGATTTCCAATTGTGAAGGCTCACTGCCCCCTTAGCTGACTTGCTCCATCGTATTGGGTGTAAATTTCTTCCTCCCATTCTCCTTCTGATATGTACACCTTAAACTATTTTATAATGTGTTTATATCATTATGCTCAATAATACCTGTGCTTGTGAAGAAGAATCATTGGTAGTTTTAAGTCAGGCCTCTGTTTATATTTCTATTGTGAAAGATACTTTGTATAAACAAGGGAATGATTATAGTTACCACAAAAGGGGGTTAAATATGTTTAGAATTCCTGTGGTCACATGCCAGACCCTGGAGAATCAAAGCTATCTTATTTACTTATGGACACTTACAGCTGTTTCAGATGGCACATCTGGTAAAATAAATAACTTGGATAGTGCCCTATAAAGGATGCTAACTAATGGATGTCCTGATTTTACTTTTCTTACACAAATGAATTCTTGTTTTTAACTTGGCAAATATGCGTAGCAGTCACAGTGATCTTTGACTGTTTGGAAGATTCAAATTTAGGATGCTAACTTTATATGAAACATAGAAAAACTTTTGTACTCCTATTCTGATACTTATGTGGTAGGATAAACTGTGTTTTCCTGTATCTGTGTTTCCAGAGTGACCCATTTAAATTCAATCTCACTCTAAGATATATTAGATTAATAAGGCTGATTTTATGACCATGATAATTTATATTCACAAATACTTGTTTTAATTAGCACAATTATAGATTGTGGGGTAAATTTCCATATATGTTAAACACTGATAACAGAAAATAACTAACATTTATATAGCGTGTTATGGTTTGTAACCATACATTATCTATAAGCTGTTCTTTAGAAGAATATCTATTGCATTTTCTTACGCAAGAAGGCAATCAGTTTTTATAATGTAAACATCATATGAAAAGAGATGCTTTTATCACCATCTCCTTCCTCTCTCCCTCCCTCTTTCCATCCTCATCCTTCCTTTTTTAAAAAATTTTCTTAATCAGGAAAAAAAAAATCTAATGATGCTTTTTTTTTTTTTTTGGAGGAGCACATATAATTGCCTATCAAACATTTCTATTAAAAAAGAGGCTGCAACAAGCAATCCAGCATTATTTTTGGAACCTATCTTCTGCCTACCAATGTTCTTGAGGAAAATGTAAGGTTGCAGAAATCATTTCATGCCCTGTATGTTTTCAAACATAAATCAGGAAAATTGTTAGCAAGTTATAGCTCTTCTTAGAGACTGTGGCTATAGCGCTCTAGTAAACACAGGCTATATATTTTTCCAAGTTATTATGTGTGGAGAGAAATCTAAAGTTGGCTATTTAGATGAACTGTTTAATTCGGTTATTAGAAATTCATGTTCTATTTAGGATGAACATTTATTTTCCAAAGGTTACAGAAATGGGACATAATACCTTTAGGACCCTTTGGATCCATCCGAGTTAGAAATTTGTGCTTTTTAGCTAACGGATATTACTGAACATTGATCTTCAGCTCAGGGACAGTCAAAATGGTCCTGAGCAGAGTTTATAGTATGACCTGCCCGTCCTCTTCATCTGAGAACTGTGTCCCTTTGTTTCTTCATTTCTGAAATGAAGGGGTGTGACTTGATGGTCTCCAGTGATTCTGAATTAAGTGATTGATTAATAATGAATAAACCAATTAATCATACTTTGGGTTATTTCTGTTCTATAAGCTAAGTATTTACATAAGCGTAGCCTTACACCATGACTGGAGATGTTAATGTGTAGAGTATTGAGTGAGCTCAGGTTCAGGGGTTTGAAATGAAAGCCTCATGAAACTTAGACACTCAAGTTTACACTGAAATTTTTCATTTGTAGATTAATTATTAGTTACAAGCTTTTTTTTTCCCCACAGAAAATAATCTTAAATGCAGATGACTTTACTAGGCTAGGCCATAAAATCTTGCACTACTTCCTAGAGTAAATTATTGTACATCAGTGATGAAAAAACTGCAAAAAAACAGTGCTGTTATGAAACAAGTGATGAGAGTAACAGAAAGGCAATAAAACTCACTGATAGTTTATCATTTATCTAGATTCTAGAGGGTTGATGTTTAAGAGAATACACATATAAATGGAAGTTTAAAAAGATAGATGGAAACTATTGCAGAGTATCTGAAAGGGATTTTAAAAAAATTTATGAATGAAACTTTTAGTAACTTTCAGGATTTTTAGAGACAGGGTTGCAAAATATTTCTTTCCCTGGGAATAGTGTAAATTAGCAGTACACTTAAGTTTATCACCTATAATATGATTTGGTTTTTGACAGCCAATTATTGTAAGGTGGGAAAGTGAAAAAAATGTAGAGAAACAATTCTGTTTGAAGTAATTGGACAAGATGTGAGAGAAGAAAAGATAGAAGGCAGCTGAAGGTAGAAAAGAGGCATATGGGTGGGTGGGTGTGTACGTGCGTACATGTGTGTATGTGTATGTGTGTGTATTTGAATGAGACAGAGAGAGAGCTTGGTCTGCATTTAACTGATCTGTACAATGAAGAACCAAAAGGGAAAAGAGGGAAGCTAATGCATGCACATTCTTCCTGAAGAGAATATGGTATGTGAATTACATGGAAAAGTATTGAAATTAGAGTTTGAGCATGCATTTTGAAATTTTTCCTGGGCCATTCATGCCTGTCTGACCTTGGGAAATTATTAAGTTCTCTGAATTTGTCGTATCGGTAAACATGTAAATAAGAAAAGCATTTGATTCCAAGATGGTTGTGGGAGTTGAGTGAGACTCATGGCTGTAAAAGTGCTTGAATATTCTATGTATTTTTAGATGGTGAGGAAAAGTCTTGGGTCAAGCAATTCTCCATGCTGAACAGGTCTGCTCAAGGCTGAGGTCGATTTGTTTAGCTCCAGAGTGGTCTTTGGGAAGCGTGTTTCTTGTCCACTGTGGTCCAAGAACTGTGGACCAAGTATGTGGTGGGTACTTTACGTAATATTTTATTTAAGGAGGAAGCAGGAAATAGTATGCAGCTGGCCAGTTGAATGGAGCAAGCCTGGTAATTCTAACGTATGCAATGCCAGTGCACAAGGAACATATTTACCCGCCCTTACAGATGGCCACAGCTTGTCTAAATACACGTGTGAATGACTTTGGAAACAAAAACAATGAATCCAGTCACTGATTTCTTTGTCTCAAACACTGCCTGTCATTCCACTTTTGCCTTGACATTGATGTTAATCTAGATTTCCCTGGGTTTTTGTTAAGGTTGAAGGAATCATTGTTTGGCAGTAAGTACTAATTAATAATGATATAAATTTCATTCAAGGAAACATTTCCAAGATATAACAGAGCTAATTAATGTAATGCATCAATTGAACTCCAAATTCTAGATTCTATACAGATCTCTTTCAAAAATATTTTTATGTAGGACTCACTGATAAGTGTCTAGCCAATTCTTCCGTCAGAAATGGACTACATTTCAAAACCTAAAGTGAAACAGTAGATCAAGAATTATTGAAGAAATCTGGACTGTTTGTGCAGACAGTATATTTTTTTAAAAGATTCAGAAATCTGCTTGGGTTTTACCTGAGGTTGGTTGGCAATGTGTTCTGCTCTAATTCACAAGATAATGATCAATGTAATTCTATACTTTGTGACTTGTCAAACCTCGAAACTAAAGGGAACCTAGAAATCATGAGATATCTAAGGATCAAGTTTGAATCTAAAAGTAAATATTAAAAGTTTCCTATCAAAATTCATTGGGACTTAATGTATAGAATATATGTTAAACCAATGAAGAAAACAATTTTGGGGTGGTTTAATTATGAGGCAATGTTAAAAACTTTGACATGTGTATAATTATTTGAAAGTAATGGCAACCCACTCCAGTACTCTTGCCTGGAAAATCCCATGGACAGAGGAGCCTGGTAGGCTGCAGTCCATGGGATCGCTAAGAGTTGGACACGACTGAGCGACTTCACTTTCACTTTTCACTTTCATGCATCGGAGAAGGAAATGGCAACCCACTCCAGTGTTCTTGCCTGGAGAATCCCAGGGATGGGGGAGCCTGGTGGGCTGCCGTCTACGGGGTTGCACAGAGTCGGACACGACTGAAGTGACTTAGCAGCAAAGACATAGCATGGGCTTCCCAGACGGCGCTAGTGGTAAAGAACTCACCTGCCAATGCAGGTAAAATAAGAGATGTGGATTCCATCCCTGGACTGGGAAGACCCCCTGCAGGAGGGCATGGCATCCCACTCTTGCCTGAAGAATCCCATGGACAGAGGAGCCTGGCGGGCCATAGTCCATGGTGTCACACAGAGTCAGACACGACTAAAGCAACTTAGCTGTCACGAAGATATAGCACAGACACTGGAAGGCGACAAACAACCTCCCAACCATTATCTGTTGAGAAGCTATGGCTTCCTGTGAGAGTGATCATAGGGAGTACATGAACCCAGCTTGAGTTTCTTTAACATTTAGAAAAATATATTAAACACATAATATGTTTAGTGTCAGGCTAGGTCTGTTAAGAGACTAGAAAATAATTTTAAGTCTCTCCTTAAAGACTTACACTATCTTGGCTCGTTGCTCAGTAGTATCCAACTCTTTGTGACCCCATGGACTGTAGCCTGTCGGGCTCCTCTATCCATGGAATTTTCCAGGCAAGACTATTGGAGTGGCTTGCCATTCTCTTCTCCAACACTATCTTTAGGGAAGTACAAAAATGCACATAAAACTATTAAGATAATGCAATATAGATTTGTGCAGAAAATGAATGCTATGTGACAAATTCATATGTATGGTGACAGAATCAGAACTTGGATTGAAGTTTGGGCTACAGGTTTGGTTTTGTTTTTTGGTTGGGCTGGGTCTTTGTTGCAGTGCGCAGCCTTCTCTAGTTCTGACACTTGGGATTAGTTACCCCACAGCATGTGGGATCTTAGTTCCCTTCCCAGGGATTGAACCTGTGTCCCCTGAATTGAAAGGTAAATTCTTAACCACTGTACCACCAGGGAAGTCCCCAGCTGTTATTCACTAGCTGTGATTCACCTCTTTAAGCCATGGCTTTCCCACTTGCAAAATGGGCATAGTTTCATCTGTCTTATAGGGTTTTCATAGAATCAAATGGGTCTGAGTATTTGAAAACTTTTTTTGGTGTATGATGGAGACGACGCACATTGCAGGAGGAAAGGAGGAAAGACACTGGAAGCATTGCGCTTGAGAGTAGGGGTCGTGTCTCAGCTGACCTGTACCCCTGATTCTGGCCCTGGGCCTTGTTCTGAGGGGGCGCAGTAAATGTTGATAAATACATGCGTATCAGGCACCTAGGGTCAGCCCTTGACCTATATTATTCTTTAAATCTTCCCAGTAATCTTGAATGGTAGATACATTCTTTCCATTTCATAGGTGAAGTATCAGAAGTTCAAGATTTTAAATAATTCAGTCTCAAGTAGGTAGAAAGTAGTCGGGTCAGGATAGGAAGCTGTCATTACATTACAGGGTAGGGAATGACCATTACATCTGAACCGTAGTGTGGGCAAAATGAAAAGCAAAAGATCTGGGTAACTGACCGGGTGCCCAGGCAGCTTATGGGCCAGCTTTCAGAGGAGCAGGTGAACACTTCCCTGTGCTGCCTGACGCATTGAACACGGCCTTTGGTTAAACCGTCAGCCTTGATTTCTACCCTTGGAAGTCAGATGTGCAGTTGTGAGATAAGACCATATAATATACCATAGCCTGGACTTGTCATCAGGAAGGACACTGAGGCACACACAGATACTGAGGTGGTTAACCAGTGACTTGGACTGAGTTTGTCCCAGCAGCCAGCACCCCACCCCTAAACCCCCTCTATCTCTTACACTCTCTTCACTTGCTCTCTTGGAGCTGGCAAGGTCTAGAATCTTCATTCTCCTCCATCGTAGGGTGGTTAAGAAGGTGATGCTGCGCCAAATAGCATATTCATACTCTGCTTGCCTGATCCTAAAATCCCAAGAGCCCTATTCTATTAGTAGGTTCACCTGGAGTGAAGTTTTACAGTTGTGGCCAGTTTAGAATCAACAGTAAAAAAAGATGGCCCCCAACCAAACAGGAATTTGATAACTCTGACTTCTGAACTCAGAATTGGGTACCCAAGTCTCCAATCCTGATTTATTTTTCCTCGGTTTATTTGTGAGGAATGTCCAGGGAGTCTGAAATACTCAACGCGGGATTAGTAACCCACCGTGGATCTGAAGTTTTGCATAACAGAGAGCTGTGTCTTTTAAAAATTAGGGTTCATTTTTAAAAATTCTATAAAAATACTGTCCATGGTAGGTCAGGACAGCAGAGATTGGGGACTATATTTAATAAAAGTTCAGGAAATACCTTGTACTGTTGGCAGAGTCGAGCCAGTGACAGTGTTTAGATTCCCAGGGAACTGCGCTAACCTATTCTATTCGAGGTGAAACTTGGGATGGGGTGGGAGGGGAGAGATGCCTTGTATGCCTCTCTGTGACCTGTGGTAAGTCTGCTGGGTTGAATTGTGTGAAGTTGTCAAAGGTGGTTCTGCTCTCCAGCCCTTGGCACCAGCTCCGCTGAAATGTGATACCATTGGTTTTCAGTAAAGGTTCCTTTCTGCAGGGCTGCAAACACAGATCAGCTGCTACTGTGTGTACACAACCAGGGAGCAGATCACCCAGCACATTCAAAGCAGCCTTTTTAACCCCGAGACTTTCCAAGATCTCCTCTCCACGCAGGAAGTTTCCTTCTCTGTTGTCAGATTTAGCACCGCGCTCTTGTCATCAGATCCGCGCTAGACTCCCTGCTGCACAGTAGAGAGGCTTCCTTAAGACATTTGTCCTTGAAACTGCACCAAACTCTTGGAAGAGCCCAGAACGTGTAAGTATGTACGATTTAGGCAGCGAGCGGACAGGGCAGAGCTGCAATCAACCATTATACAATATCCGATTAGCAGTGCAGGAGGGATTTTTCTGACGTTTTGTTACATTCATTTTCCATTCGTTCTGAGGAAACAAATCAATTCTAGCTTCTGATACAGTGACTTTGCAGTAGATGGGGTTGTAATATGTTAGCTTTAACTATTTGCTGTTCTCATTTAGCGTGGAGATGTGACTTGTGGGATGATGATGGTGGGCATTAAACTAGAAAACTTGCAAATTTTGATTAGGAATGATAATTGCTGAGCATGTCCATATTGAGAAACAAGTTTGCTTTGCGGAATGTTTTTAGAAGAATTAACCACCTAAATTCATGGACAGTAGAATGAATTTGGACTGTCCTTGTTCTCAATGAAACATATTAGTTTGCAGTTTTAATTTACTCCTAAAGAGCATTCCACTGGGGTTTTTCTCTTAATTGAATCCTACCCAAGGCTGTCGGTGTGATGTTTTACTGGCTTGTGTGTATCTGGTTAAGTTACTTTGCTGGTTTGCAGTCCGGTTTTGAACTATTGTTCAGGCACTCTTTGGATCCTAAGAGCAACCAGGTGAAGGAAATGCTCACAAAATTGGGTGGGGGTGGGGGGAAGGAGGATTTATTTTCAAGGGTGGTCGTGTTACTCTTGAAAGCTATTTAGCTGCACAACGTGTACGGCTGTCAGATGGAGACCTCAGACCGAATACTCTGAAGCTCTAAGTCGAATGTCAGCTTGGCCACTTTCGTAACTCCAACCAATAAAAAGCCCGTGCCCCTTCGCCATCAATTTTTAATATGTACCAATACTTGGGTTTATAAGATTAATTTCTCTCCGATTAGGCTGATTGATAGCTGGATTGTGGTTTCTTAAGAGCTGGTTCCCTGAAACCCACAGCAGGACTGCATTCCATTTAACTAGTGAATGTAAAAACGGGTAACCATGGATTCAGCCCCCACTCACTGCCAGTGCAATGACTTGTTGTAAACAATACAAATGAGCCAGGAGAGCAGAGGCAACCAGACATGAAATGATTTTAATAGAAATTACGGTAAAAGGTCATGTGATTTGGGATCAGCTTCTGTTCAGTTTTAAAGGGAAAGTCCGTCTTTTCTCCCCCACCTTGCCCACCCTGCCCCCCTCTCCCCCCTCGCGTATTCCCAAGCAACCGAAGTAGACAGCTACACAAACTTGGTGGGTCCCAGGCTGTGCTTCTGTGGAGAAGGGTGGCCACTGTCATGCTGGGCAAAGCGTGGTGACTGGTGGGTTTTCACGGTAAGTACCTTCCTTTTAGAAACCCAGAGGACATCTGTGTCTTCCTAGGCTTCCTCCATGGAAGGTCGTGCTAAAAGTGTGCTCTAGAAGTCCTCAAGCTTTGATGTAGGAGGAATAGGTCATTTTGTTCCTTGGCTTTTATGTGATGCCACTGTCTTTTCTCTGCCTTCCTAAATCTCCGAATTATTTGAGAACCTTGGCCTTTCTGAAAACTGTTCTTGGCTTTGGAAGCCACTCCTGCAATATGGTAATGAGCACAGGCAGATTCTGGGAGAAGTGCTGTGTCTAACCTCCAGGTTGGAGTCCAGGCAGACCTTTGCTGAGTTCTACAAGGACGCGCCTTTGCGATATGATTTGCATTTCTCTGATAGAAGTGGTTTCTGGACGTGAGCGTGGTTGTAGATTCATACATTTGCCTTCAACCAGGAATCATTAACACTGTGTATGTGTCAAGTGCTACCCTTGTGGTTTGTTTGGTACGAATCTCAGCTGTGTTTGTTAAAGGAAATGAAAGAAGAAACTTTAGTATTCAGAGTTGCGGGGAAAGGGGACACTTAGAAGCCAGATTTGGAGGGTGGTCCTGGCTGGTACCCAGTGTGCAGGAATGAAGGGGTTCACAGTCACTGTGTTGGACAATCCTGGGCACCCTGAGGAAAGGTCTATCTCTACGTGTGTTACGTCTCAAGGTGAAATAGACTCGAACTGGTCTATGCACAGATGGTAGAAATCATCGTATCATCTTGGAACAAAAGAGCATGCTGTATGTATATCTTACCTCCTTTTATCATACAGATACTACTGAATAGATGCATTGTTGTACATGTAGAGATGTCATATTGAATAGTAGAATTTGGGTTGTTTATTTTTCTATTAATGGCTTCACTACAATAGATCCCATCAGCACATGAAAAAAAGCTTGGGGGTTGTAATTTAGAAGTTCAGTAAGATAACAGAGCATCAATCTTTTCTGTATCCACTCAGGAGTTTTATCAAAGTCCACTTTTAACGAAGCGGACTCTTTGTTTAGGCCTATGAGTAGAAACACAGTTCTTATATTTAAACTTTTTTTTTAATGAGCGTTTTAAGATGTTGGAGTGCCTCATCACATGCTTAGACTGAAGAATTCTTTAGAATGTTATGGGTGTCTATAGCTTCATGGTTTACTAGCTCTTCTGATACTAGGTTTGCTTATCTAAAAGAAAGGAAAGAAGAAACTAGTCATTCATGTTGTGAGGGAAAGGAACAATTTGAAGCTGCCAGGGGAACACCAAGTCTTGGTGAGGTGATAAATGATAATGAAATACAGTATTTTTACTTTTTCCAGCTTTGATTCCCTACACCGAAGAACAGGAGTAAAGTGTCAGCTACAAGGTGGTTAGAAGCACAACCCGTGGAGTGAGACCTGGGTTGGAGATTTTGTTCTGGACCTGATCACTGTGCTTAAGAATTGGAGCAAAGTGATTTCACCTCTCTGTCGGACACATTGTCCTCTGTAGACTAAGGAGGGTCAGGCCCGCTCATGGGCAGGTGAAAGGGTTAACTGAGCTGATGCATAGAAGGAATTTCCCACCATGTCTGGCATACAGTGAGTGCTTCATAAGCTGTGCTTAGTTTCATTATTATTTTTGATTGAGGAAACATTTGGTGAAGTAGAATCCTGCTCTAAGTGTTGGGTCAGAGATCAATAGTCACATTGTGGGCCGGTCCTGCTGATGGTTGTACATCAGTAACTGATCATCACTTGGGAGATAGTGATTTAGTTTGTAACCTAGTGTAGTTTTTTTTAACATAACATTTTCTGTAGGCCCAGAGTAAGATCTTTTTGCCATGTAGTTTTTCATTTCCATGCAAATTATTTAGAAAATTATTTATGCTTTTTTGGTGTGTGTACTTCTGATTTCTGATACTGTGGGTATTTGAGGCAGTGTGAGCATTTTCTCTGTGATCCTGTTGCCAGAGCTGAGAGCAGAAAAACACCTGGAATTATAAGACCTTTATCATTACATCAATCCTAAAAGCTTAAAACTAGTGGTAAGTAGTTCTCAAAGATAATCACATCTACTAAAGAGCAGTAGTAAATCACAGGGTAGTAAACATGAAAGTTACGTGCTACCAAAGAAATGTTTCTTTAAAAAAAAAAATTTTTTTTTTATTGAAGTATGCTTATTTATTGTGTTGTGTTAGTTTCTGCTGTAAAGCAAAAGGATTCAGTTATACATATATATATATATTTTACATATTCTTTTCCATTGTGGTTTATCTTGAGAAGATTGTCTACATGTTTGCTGTGTCCTTTGACCTTCCTGAAATCTAAGCTTCTGATTCTCTGCTTCCTGTCTGTCTCCCCACCTCTTTCCTTCCTTCCTTACCTCCTACTGTCCCTCCTTCCTCCCTTCCTTCCTTTTATCTCTTATTATTCTCTCAACTCCATAGCATTTTCTTTTTCTTTGTGAATCAGAAGGGTTCAAGGGAAGAGAAAAAGAGGGAGAAGAGACCCACAGCCTTTTCATGTTAGTCCTGGTTTTATAAATGGAAACTTTAAGAAGAGTCAGAAAAATCTGTTTTTCTTTCTCCTGCTATTGAACTGGAGAGGCACATCTGAAGTGACCTGCAGACTCCAGGGAAGCCTCGTTCGGTAACTATTTGTTGATTCATTGATTAAACGGCCTGGAGGGAAGGGGCATGAGGTATGGAGATCCCCTTAGTAGTGAGAGCTTTGAAACCCCAGGCTGCAGTGTGCAGTAGGCTGGCTTCTATGTGACCTTCTAACCACTAATCTCCTTTAAGAACTGAATCAAAGCAGTTAAGGGATTTTTGTCAGATGGATTTTGCCTACAGTTGGGTTTTTGGCAGTTGTGTATCGAGGGCAATACATTCTTCACAGGGATATGAATTTTTTTTTTTTCCAGAAAGGAATGAAGACAAGATGCCAGCAGGATTCTCTAGAGAGGGACTCTTGTTTATCCATGGTAGTGTTCAGGCCAGGACAGCTGTAAGGTGGATGACTTTCTCACACTTCCAAGCCAACCTCCTCCTTAACCACCCTTGTCTGGTGGTCTGGTGAACAAATGCTCTTGTCCAGCAGGTCCCTCTCCATAATCTTTTCTTCCAAGGGCTGACAGAAAGACTGCAATTAAAACTGATATCATGTGAGTGATGACGGGTGTCTGGTATCTACTTTCAGGCAGTTGTAGTGTGTAGAATTAGAGCTGGAGATGGTTCATGTTAAATGGATAAATGACTATTCCAGAGTCACACAACCTGTGAGTTGTACAGCCAGGGCTACAACCTGAGATTTCTGATTCCCAGGCTGGCACTCTTTTAAGGACTCCTGCCTTCCAGTGAACAGACCAAAAAAGAGAGAGTTTATATTACATTGGAAGAAAACAAGCCAGTTTAGTAAATGGTAAGGCTATTTTAAAAATATTACAAAAGAGACATATACGTCTAGTTGTAATCCTCAAGCTGTAATTTAGAAGCTCAGTGAGCCTTGAGAAAGATACCAAGTCATTCTGAGCTGTGATTTTCTTCATTGTACATCTGAGATTAAAATAATAGAAAATCAGTGACAATAACTAAGCAATAAATATAATGCTTGTATTTTAGGTTTGTTGTGAGGATTAAATAAGATTATGTATGGAAAGTCCCTAATCTTATGCTTGACACAAGATAAATATCAGTAAATATTACTGTCATTCCTCTTTTCTTTTCAAGGTTGGTGGTGGAGTCCTGTAGGGTAGAATTATGAGGAAAGTCTTCAGAAGGCATCTGGAATTGTGTCGCTCAATGATTTTCAACATTTTTTTTTTTTTCTGCTTTAACACATGCAGAAAAATATATATGAAGAATGCTTGTTGGTGTTGTTCAGTTGCTGAGTTGTGTCTGACTCTTTGTGACCCCATGGACTCTAACCTGTCAGGCTCCTCTGTCCATGGGATTTTCCAGGAAAGGATACTGGAGTGGGTTGCCATTTCTTTCTCCAGGGGATCTTCCCAACCCAGAGATCAAACTCACATCTCCTGCACTGGCAAGCGGATTCTTTAACACTGAGCCGTCAAGGAAAAGCCCATGCTTGGCATAGAATGATCAATAACTAGTCACACGGTGGTGATGAGGATCATGGTGGTGGTAGTGATGAAAAGATGCGAATGCTGATGCACCTGAGGTCCTTATACCACAGATGAACCCAGGGCTATAAGCAAGTCCTAAAGCTTTAGTTTGGATACACTGCTTCCTTTCCTGCTGTAGAGAGGAAATCACAATGTTGGTGAACAAGAGCTATGCCATTATAAGTATATCTACACTCATTTAAATTAAAAAGAAAATCAATGGATACATTTATATGTATGGCTGAGGCCCTTTGCTATCCACCTGAAACTATCCCAATATTGTTAATTGGCTATACTCCAATATAAATGAAAAAGTTTAGGAAGAAAGTCATAAGCAGGCTTCAGTACTTTGTTATTGTTGTTCAGTTGCTAAGTTGTGTCCGACTCTTCTGCAAGCCTGCCAGATTCCTCTGTCCATGAGACTACCCACTGGACACTGGGATAGTTATCATTGTTCTTCTCTTGTCTTCAGGCAAGAACACTGGAGTGGGTTACCATTTTCATCTCCAGGGGATCTTTCTGACCCAGGGATTGAATCCATGTCTCCTGCATTGCTGGCGAATACTTTACTACTGCACCACCAGAAAAGCCCTCAGTGCTTTGTTACTGGTAACAAATTACTAGCAATTTGGTTGGTCTAGAAGATGCTATCTTTCCTAGCATTTTGAAAGGTACTTTACATCCTAGTCCTGAACTCATGGATTTGAGCCTTGAATCAACCACTCATGAACTATGATGACCTAGGAAACAACTGAGTTAATACCTGGAAAGTATTAATAGTAAGAAAAATGTCTAATACACAGTAAGTGTTAGCAATTCTTAGAAGCTTTTGTCTCTAAGCTATTTGATGGAGCAGCATCCTACCTTCAAGATGCCTTCTGAAAAATCACATTATTAATACCATGGTATCATTAATAATAAAACTGTGTTTTAGTTTTAACATAATAAAAGCTGCTCTTTATTGTGTACTTACCATTTAAAAAGGATTATGCCATGTGTTTTAAATGGTATCATAATTGATTTAATTCTCCCATTATTCTTTTGAAATAGATAGTATTACTTGCATCTTACAAATGAGAAAATGGAGCCTACAAGAGGTAATAGAACTTGCCTAGCTAGTGAGTGACAGACAAAAGCCTCCAATTTATAATCTTCTATACATATCTCCCCTACACTGCTCACTAAGTCGAAGACAGTTTGCAGAGTTGGTGGAAAACGTGTATTTTCTGGAATGAAAGAGACCCAAGAATCATGAAATATATTTCTTCTAGGACATTCAGGGGCTTCCCAGGTGGCTCAGATGGTAAAGAATCTGCCCACAGTTCAGGAGACCTGGGTTCAATCCCTGGGTTGGGAAGATCCCCTAGAAAAGAGAATGGAAACCCACTGCAGTATTCTTGCCTGCAGAATTCCATGGACAGAGGAGCCCAGCAGGCTACAGTCCATGGGGTTACAAAGAGCTGGACATAACTGAGTGACTAATACACATACACACAGAGGACATTCAGGAGACTCAAACCAGAAACAGGGAAGATGATCACGGTAAAAAGCAATTTATTTTATTCAGTCGATAATCAGAAAAATCTAGAAATATACTTTAACTTGATCTTAAGGACAGGAAGAGATAAGAGGCAGTGGTGGAAAAGGGTAATAAATAATGAGGAGGAAGAAAAGGAGGAAGAGGAGAGTGAGAGAGAGAGAGGTGGCAGAGAACATGGCTATCACTTAACACTCAAGCAATCGTGGAGGTAGATGATCCAGAATCATCATCCTCATTTTAGACGTTACTTTGTCCGAAGCAACACAACCAGAAATAATGGACTTGGGATTTACTCTACGTATTCTATCTTTACATCCAGGGCACTCTCCTGCTACATTATTCTGCCTTTTGAGACAGAAATATTCATACAAAGATATAGACACATGAAGAGAAAGAAACATAAGTATACTGACATGCAGACAAATAATGTTAGAATCATCTTTTAGCTTTTACAGATGTGAACACAAAGACTTTCCAAAGTCCCTTTGTGCTTTTGCAGCTATAGGCATAAGTTAGATTAATTCATATGCAGAAGACAAGATGTTTAAAAACATTATTAAATATTTAGTGGTTTTTATTTAAAATTAGGTTTTTACTTCCTTACTGGGTTGATTTTCCAAAAAAAAAAAATCTTGTGGGTTGTCAGTGACACTTTCTTCCTAATTGTACAGATGAAGCAAAGGAGTTATGCAGAAGTTAAATTATTTCCCTAAGATCATAGGAGTTGATAGCAGATATGAAAGTCCTCTGGTTTTTGACCCTGCAGAAAAAGACTTTTCTCTTTCCTGTGATGATCTCTTCTAATTGGTATGGTTATCACTTAATCAGCTTCTAAGAACTTGGAGACACATGGATGGAAGAATCACACCTGTGTACATAATGAGGTTCTTTCTTCGAAGTGGAAAGAGAGGTTGACCCTTCCCTGAAGGGTTGACCCTTCCTCTTGCCTTCGAGTTTGGAAGGCCATCTCCTGATCTTTAAGGAATGACATCAGGGCTGTAGTTCACAGCGTTCTCATTTCCCCTAGAATCCAGGCTGGGCACTGGAGAGAATCCCATGCCTTCTTGTGCCTTAGCCTCCCGGGGTCCACCAGATGCTATGGTCTCTTCCCCAGACAGTTGCCTGCTGCTCCCACGATATGTCCGACTGGCACTCCGTTTGTAAGGCAGATGGAGTTCCCTTCTAAGAAGTACTTTCTGCTCTGCATGCTTGTTTTGAAGATGCGGGTTTCTGTTAAATACAGGGGGCCAGGAAAAGAGGGAGGTCCCAAACTGTTGTATGAGAAACGAGAATCAGTCCAGGTACAGTGGAAAGAGGCAAATGTGGAAAGCTTCGTAATTTCCAAGGTTAATGCCAAGGTCAGATCACCTTCTCAATCAGTTTAAACAGAATCCCTAAAGTTAGGCCACTGGAAACACTTTTTCCTTCTCAGGGGAAAATGTGGTAACTGTCCAATAACTCTTTTTCTGTGTTTAAATGATGAAGGTAGAAAAGGAAGATTAAAGGAGGGTAAATGTGATGGCTCTTCACCTTTTCCCTTAGAAAGTCATGGAACCATCTGGCCAGCTTTGAGGAAAGCTGCTTGAGAATAACTGTGCTTATCGATAAATAATTGTTTTCTTACCAGGTCCACTGAAATAACATGCAGAATGACCCCTTCTAGCTTTAAGTATTTCTTCTAATAACACATGATATTGTGTAGTGAAAGTTTATGAAGTCACAAATTATCGTTTCCCTTTGATAGCTAAGTTAACTTGGCAAGATTAAGTGGCTTGTTCAGAGGGACACTGTTAAAAAGAGAGTGGAAGGCTCAAAACTGAGTCTTCTGACATCTAGATCGCTTCTACCTCTTAGCAATTCCAGTCTTGACAGAGGGCTGGTGTGGGATAGGACTGAAAGCCGAGTGGCAAGGGCATTAGAAAGGGGAAAAAAGATGGGGAAGAAACAGCCCTGAGAATATAAGAAATAACTTGTGACGTCTGTTTCTGTGGTCGGTGCAGTACCTGTGGCTACAGGCTGATGCAAAGATTCTGATTTTTGTCCTCAACTAAAGATGAAGGCTGGGGTTTCCCAGGTGGCTCAGCAGTAAAGAATCCACCTGCAGTTTGGGAGACACGTGTTTGATTGCTGAGTCAGGAAGGTCCCCTGGAGGAGGAAATGGCAACCCACTCCAGTATTCTTGCCTAGGGAATCTCATGGACTGAGGAGCCTGGCAGACTACAGTCTATGGGTTCGCAAAGTGTGAGACGTGACTTAGCGACTCAACAACAAAGATGAAGGCCAGGAGACAGGGGAAGGGGAGTCCCCCCTGGATGGCTCATACAGGATGCTGGTGACTTCTCCCCGCCTCAGTCCCCAGACTTTCCTCTCTTAGGTCAGGCACTGGAGTGAAGATATATTGTCACCTTCTCAGCAGATGGAATCGAGGCAGCTCTAAGCAAAAGAGAAATGACCTTGTACATGCACACGTAGTTCCTGGTCATTCAATGCTGCGCCCACTTCACCCCGTCATGGGAGCATAATCCAGGACAGTAATAGCATCTTAAACATGAAGGAACAACTAGATGAGATCCAGTGTGTGAGTGAACGGTGCAACATTCCTTCACCAGAGCAATTAATACCCTTCGGATAAAACTGCCTTGGCCTGATACTTAGACCAAGTTGTACTTGTTAAAATATGGGTGCCATTTTTTCCCCCCTTTGGGATGAAACCTTATAAGTCATGTGGATATTAGAAAGTGGAAAGAATGTGTGTTCTTTCTCATTTGAGCTCCATTTTTCTAATCCCTGGTCAGTAAGATCCTAACCCAGTTCTGGTAATAGTGTGAATTTCTTGGTTTGTCTTCGTTTTCAGACTATGTCAGAGTACTTACATATTTCATAATGGCTCTGAAATCTTCAAGTTGATCTGGCAATAGTCAGCATTTGACCACAGATTCCTGGTAGGAAGTCCATTCAAGCTATTGCTAATGCTTCAAAAGTACTGTTTGTGACTGGCAGAGTGAACACACTGGTGTCCCAGAGATGTCAGCTTTTTGGCCTCAAACCATCTTTAACCGGCAGCTACCAGCTAATATTTCAGCATTACTTTTAGAATGTCAAACTATTATTATCATATGGACAAAAAAATTGTTCAGATGAAAGATGCATGCTTAAGATCAAAATGTTTGTACACTAGAGGTTTACTCTCTATATCTCTCCATTGGATTATTTAATAATTTAATTTGGTAAAGTTTCACTTTCTTACTTCTAGAATTAGAGGACAACATTGCTTTCACTCATCTGCTATGTTACATAGCCACAGTACACAGCAGAGGTAAAAGATAAAAGATCAATTCTTATGGATCTCAGAGTTTCAAGCTTTTGAGGCTGGGTTATAGAAACTTTGTAATTATTGTGGGTAATCTTGCAGAAAATTAAATGTTGAGTTTGCATAAGTGAAGAAGTTTGGACTGTTTTGCTCACCATAGCTTGTTAGTGGGTAAGCATCTCACCATCCCTGTCAGGCTTTGGGTTTCACTTCACTGCTAGTAAAATGCTATTTGTAGCATGAGTGAAATCCCCAGTAGGGACACACCATCTTACGTTTGAGGCATATTTTAGAGAACCTGTGTCTGTAGCTTACTTGTCTGTTTCAGAATGACTCTAGACCAGTGGTTCTCAGCCAAGGGCAGTTTTGAACCCTAAAGGACAATGTTTGAAGACATTTTTGATTATTGCAACTGGGAAGAGGATGCTTTGGGCATCTGATGAGTAAACACCACAGATGCTGCTAAACACCATTCAATGCACAGGGCAACTCTCTATACAACACGGAATTATTCAACCTCAAATGTCAACAATATTGAGATCGAAAAGCCTTGCTTTTCCAGAATTTAAAAGGTAAGGGAGAAAGTAGGTTGCTTTAACATTTTCGGATTTTATTTATAAATGGATGATTTCAAGATTAGAATTTTCCCCATGGGATGTAGAGTAAATATGAAAAATACAAACAAGTCATTTTGTTGTTCAGTCACTAAGTTGTGTCCTACTCTTTGTGACCCCTGAACTGCAGCATGCCAGACTTCCCTGTCCTTCACTATCTCCTGGAGTTTGCTCAAACTCATGTCCATTGAGAAGGCAATGGCAGCCCACTCCAGTACTCTTGCCTAGAAAATCCCATGGACAGAGGAGCCTGGTGGGCTGCAATCCATGGAGTCGCTAAGAGTCGGACATGACTGAGAAACTTCACTTTCACTTTTCACTTTCATGCATTGGAGAAGGAAATGGCAACCCACTCCAGTATTCTTGCCTGGAGAATCCCAGGAACGGGGGAGCGTGATGGGCTGCCGTCTGTGGAGTCGCACAGAGTTGGACATGACTGAAGCAACTTAGCAGCAGCAGCAGCATGTCCATTGACTCAGTGATGCCATTTAACCATCTCATCCTCTGTCACCCCCTTCTTCTCTTGCCCTCAATCTTTCCCAGCATCAGAGTCATTTCCAATGAGTTGGCTCTTTGCGTCAGGTGGCCAAAACTTCAGCTTCAGCTCCAGTCCTTCCAAAGAATATTCAGGGTTGATTTCCTTTAGGATTAACTGGTTTGACCTCCTTGCTGTCTCAAGAATCTTCTCCAGCACCACATTTCGAAAACATCAATTCTTCAGTGCTCAGCCTTCTTTATAGTCCAACTCTCACATGACTACTTGAAAAACCATAGCTTTGACTATAAGGACCTTTGTCAGCAAAGTGATGTCTCTGTTTTTTAATATACTATCTAGGTTTGTCATAGTTATTTTTTCAAGGGGCAAACATCTTTTAATTTTGTGGATGTAGTCACTGTCCACAGTGATTTTGGATGTCATATAATTGCTTTAAAAAAACAAGTCAAATATTTACTTTAAAAATATTTGGGATATATTATGTGCATTGTGGCTATTAAACTATCAATACATATAACAGCCACCATCCCACAATATCATAGCTACGACTCATGAAGAGCTTGCTGTGTACCAGGTACTGTCCAGAGCATCTTCCCATATACTGATTCAGCTGATCCTCAGTGCAACTCCACCGAGGAGGTACCATGCCCTTCAGTACTCAGACACTCCCATGCTTGAGTCTGTAGGAATAAGGTGAGCTCTTGGCAGGAAATGTGTGGAACAGAGACATGGCTGCACTGACAACAATATGTGTGGGAAGAAGAAGGCTTTATTGTTCTAAATGCCCCTGGTTGCTCAAGCTTTTATTCTCTGGGGCTGTTATTGCCAAAGCACTTCTCTGGGAAACTAGGATTGGCATCATAAAGCAAGTTTATATTTGCTTCTAGAGGAAGGAAAAAGAAAAAAGTTTTATAACTCTCTGCTTGCCAGGCCTGCACCTGGTTCCATGCCTGTCGGTCTTTTCCTCTCTAATAACCAACTGTTCCTCAACAGAACTGATCTTCTGGTTATGTGTAGCTGATGGAGAGTGAATATCCATTGTCAGGAAGCGGTTGCTCACCCTTGAGGCCGTAACCTTCTCTCTGACTGTTCTCTGTCTCATCTCTCTCCCTTTAAAATTTCAACATCAAGGTGGGTTTGATACACTAAAATCTCACATGTCAAAAGAAAAAAAAAAAAAAA
>SJYT01005820.1:326145-344697 GCA_006410635.1 Cephalophus harveyi
TTTTTTTTTTTTTGGCCTGAAAATAAGCTCCTGGGTAAACTTTCCAAGCAGATAAGTTCTATTAGCAAAGTGAAGTGAAGTGAAGTGAATTCGCTCAGTCGTGTCCGACTCTTTGCGACCCCATGGACTGTAGCCCTACCAGGCTTCTCCTTCCATGGGATTCTCCAGGCAAGAGTACTGGAGTGGGTTGCCATTTCCTTCTCCAGGGGATCTTCCCGACCCAGGGATCGAACCTGGGTCTCCCGCATTCCAGGCAGACACTTTAACGTCTGAGCCACCAGGGAAGCATGCCACGTCAGGAGTCATATTCCCAGTGGGGGCTTCTGGGAGAATTGGGAAGTTATCTAGATTTGCTGCTTTCACACCTTCTGAGGGTTCTGAGTCCAGGGAATTAAGCTGGGCATAGCTACACAGCTTACCTTTGCTAAACTGGCCTGTTGTATTAAATTTCAGTTGTCATAAAAAAATGAAGAGGAAAACATCACAAATAATTGGAAATATATCAGTATTCTGAGCAGCAGTATTTATGGGGCACTAATAGATATCCTAGGCTATTTATCTTTCTAGTAGCAGTTGAAACACCTCTGCTTTTCTCTTATTGAAAAAAAGGCTGGTACTAGAATTGGGGAAAAGTGGCAGTTCAGTGGTTGACTCCTTTAAATTCTTGCTTTCTTCTCCTTTCCTTCCTCATTGAAAATCCCAAATAGAACACAGTAAGGATATATTCAAGTTTGGGGCGTCTATAGAGAGACTGGGTACAGTAGAGACTTGGCTACAAAGAGGCTGATTCACCTCTGTACTCATTAAAATGCAGATTCCAGGCCTCTAGTCGGAGTGTAAAATAGGAATCTCTAGTGTTAAATGTAGGCTCCAGTAACTTGTATTTTTAGAAACACCTGGTGGGCTTCCCGTACAATTCAGCGTTTGGGGAGCACTGGGTCAGTAGACATCCTTTCCTGCTCTGTGATGCCCTTCCCTTCCTTTCCGCAGCAGCAGAGAGAAGTCTAGAGAATTTCAGCTCCTCTAGCTGAAGGTTCTTCTCACCCAGGTGGAGTCTGTCTTTGAAGGTAGGAATTCACCACTCTCCAGTTTATAAAGTTCTTTTCATGGTTGGCCCCACGGGGTTAGGTAACCTCAATGATGTGATAATGAGGGGGGACCAAAGGTCACAAGATTGTGAACATCTGTGAGGAGATTGTAGGCTTAGCCTCTCAGGTGAGGGAAAGGTGAGCGCATCAACTGTGCCCACACTTCAAAGCCTGGAGCTGGTTTGCTGCAGCTAACTTAATTATCTGCACTATTGATATCTTCGACAAACATATCTATACCCCAGATCCGGTTACTTGCTACACAGTCCGAGAGAGCAGGAGATGGCTGTTCCGCTGCCAACTTCCTAAAATGCTTTTGAGAGTCAGCTGGGTCGCCTAGTCCTCTCTCGCTCTTGGATTAAATATAAAAATAACTATGTAAAGCGTCGCAACCCTCTTTTCCCTGTCTGCTGAAACGGCATTCTCCTAGGCTTTTTCTAGAACCCATTAGAGGAGGAGGAGGCAAGGCAGGGTAACGATATGTCAGACCCCGAAGCCTTACATCAGATGTTCTTCCAAGATGGATCTCGCTGTTAGGTCTCAGCTGAGGGAGCTAAGAGCTGGTGGCACACGTACCTGCCTGGTGAAGGGTTGACTACGCAACGGGAGTTTGTTCCGATGTCACCGCCCTTCTTCCCTTCTCTCCGTAGCTTTGTTAGTTTCACCGACCTCTCCATCAGAAGCCCAGCAGAGAAAGAAATACAACCCAAACCAGGCAACCTTCTCACTTCTAAGCCATCAAAGTCTTGAATATCGAGCAATATTTGAGACTGTAGACCAAAGGGAGGGATTTGTCTCTCCCAGGTTTTTGCTGCTCCAAACCAGCCTCCTCTCTTGTTACCCCCTCAAACACTAGCAACAGCTTGTAAACAGCATCTCAAAAAGAAGGACTTCAATCCCTTCAATCCATGACACTCTTCCTTTAGCAAAAAAAAAAAATTGGATTTATTATTTTTGGCTGTGTTGGGTCTTCCCCATTGCTTTTCTCTGGGTGTGGAGAGCTGGGGCCACTCTCTCTTACAGTGTGAGGGCTTCTTGTGGTGGTGGCTTCCGGTTGTGGAGCACAGGCTTAAGGGTGCACGGGCTTCGGTAGTTGCAGTGTGTGGGCTCAGGAGTTGTGGTTCTGGGACTCCAGAGCATGGGCTCAGTAGTTGTGGTGCAGGGGCGTAGCTGTACCATGGCATGTGGGATCTTCCTGGGCCAGGGATCAAACCTGTGTTTCTGGGCGTTGGCAGGCGGATACTTTACCACTGAGCCACCAGAATGGCCCTCCTCTGCTACCCCACTCTTCCTTTAGATTGTAGCTCTTGAGAACAGATGTCTCTGCCAGATGATGCTTTCAATTTTTTTACCTCCTTACAAGGAATATTTTTGGGTCTGCATCCAGCGCAATGGGCATTATGGTGGATCTGTTGACTTTTCTGCCAGGGATGTGATCTGAAATGGAAAGAAACCAGATGACTCAACCCCCTCTCACGGCCCTGAAAGGGAATACAGTGCGCTGTGCTTTGCCACTGAAATGTAGCCTTGCTGTTGAAAGCTGGGATGTTACCTAGGCAGAGACCAGAGGAGATATATTCCGCTTTTTGCTTTATTTTCTTTCACGTTTGTAAAAGTCTCTCACACTTGCTGCCCCAGCTTTCATAACATGGTCAGTTTTAAAAAATGATTTAATTAATTAATTAAACTTGGTTTTGACTGTGCTGGGTCTTTGCTGCTACGAGGGCTTTGCTCTAGTTGCAGCGTGCGGGCTTCTCATTGCAGTGGCTCCTCTGTGGCAGAGCAGAGGCTCTAGGCATATGGATTTCAGTATCTGTGGCGCCCAGGCTCCAGAACACAGGCTCAATAGTTGTGGCTCATGGGCTTAGTTGTTCCTTGGCATGTGGGATCTTCCCGAATCAGGATCAAACCCCATGTCCCTTGCATTGGCAGGCAGATTCTTTGCCACTGAGGCCCCCAGGGAAGCCCAAAGTATGATCATTTTAATGATAAAAATGCTGGGGAGGGAGTGCTGGAGCATCATGTAAAGTGACTGTGTCATTCTGTCTCATGTTCCAACTATTAATACAAACAGAATTAATTCACACGCCAGGGGTGTCTTAGGAATCCGTTTTAAGTTGACACTGAATTTGGGCTTGAGATTTTCCCCCGTGACCACCCATGTTGAAAAATGTTTGCTAAACGAGACAGTGTTGGGCCACCCTCGATCGGTAAATTCACTCAAACTAATTCATTAACTAACCCTTGATTTTAAATAGTAGTGAGCAGAGGTTAAAAAGTAAATGACTGTTTCATGTTTTTGTTTTGTGGTGAGGTGGTTCCCCATACCTGGCGTATCACTCTTATTTTATTTGGAGGAAAGAGCAAAGATGATGTAGTTATCATTCATGGGTTCTTTAATGATATGGTTTCTCAGTTCATTAAGGATTACCTTTTAAAATATATCTGATTTGTAGATTCAGTGAAGAGAATGCCTATTCCTCTTTATCTTGCATTAAATTTAGTTTGTGCCTAAACTAAGATTTTCTGTGTCTTTCTAGTTCTCCCAGCCTTGTCTTTCTATTCCTGCACAGTGAATTTAATAAAGAAACTATCTTGGAGTAATAATTCCGACAAGCCCTGGACATTCCTTTGGGGGAAGAGGACTGACCTTTTCCTGTTTTTAATAAAACCTCTGTGAATTTGGGTTTGGCTCTTGTGCAGTCCTGTGCAACTGTCTTTTTATTCAAGAGTTAAGGGTGGGATGAGTCCCATTTATTTCCTGCGAATTGGGAGCATGAATGCAGTCCTGAGCTCTTGTGAAGTTTGTAACATATATGGCCTATTACATTTGGTTCTTACACACATTTAGCTACTTTGAGTTATATTATTTTCTATTTTGGTTGTTATTAGATTTTGTTTTTTTATTTGTGATTCAGTGCCCCATCTATTTCTAAAAGAACTAGGAAGGAGTCATTTTGTGATACGAGATTGAATTCTGCTCTGGTGATTGGCAGGACATTTTATCCTAACGGTGACGTTGGCGATTTTAAAAGCTTCATTTTTGTCTTTGTCTTGAGCAAGGAGCATTTTCCACCTTATTAACTTCTGAAAATCCCACTGGATGAATAATTTGGAATGGAAGAACTTAAGACCTTTTAGGGTGAAAAAAAAGAACAAATCTACAAAATTTCTTATGATTATTCTTTATGGTCACTAAAAATATTTGGCATGCTAAGTAAAATAGCCTATCTATGAAGGTTGGATATTTTAAAACAGAATAGTGTGTGTAAAATAATAATTTCTAAGAGACACCTTCTCCACAGTCTCAAGAAGATACCTGTACATTTGTTTGGATTGTTTAGGCTCACTCAGAGGCATTTATTCCCTTGTGTCTTTCTATGTCATTTTCAAAGTTGTTTTGATTTCATAACTCAAAGTTGACTCTTTTCTCCTGAATCATAGCATATTCTCTGAGAAACAGAGGAATTTAGTTGCTTAAAAAGGTAAAGATGTCTGAATAAAGTTAATTTAGTATAATATGATACAGCAAGCTGATTTTTACTAAATCCCAATAAATACGGTGAGTATTACTTTACCCATGATAACGGCAATGGTCCAGCCCTCTTCAACCATGTAAGAATATAGATTTCTGGCCAGGGTTTATTTGGCATCGTCTTTCTTTAGCTCGCTTAGCTTAATTATACAAATATGAGAATCCAGTAAATGATGGAGACATTAAGAAGTTCAGAGGAAAGGGGAAATCACTGGACTCATAAAACCTTTAAGTGGATCTGCATTATCTTTGAATTAAATATAACTCGGCAAAGACTTTTGTTGACCTTCACAATATGACCTCAATCATCATTTCCTCACATTCTTTTCCACTTCACCCACGTGCTTTGCATTGCCTTCTCAGTGGGGAATTGGATCACAGCAAAAAACTCCTAGACTTTTTTTAAGAAGAATATTTTTATTGAAAATGCAGCATGAATACAAAAGACAACACGAATCAAATGCATGTCCTAATGCTCTGTATATTTATATACTGTATGAAATATGTGTACATATATGTGTATGTATACTGCATATGTATTGTACACCAGCTGGGACAGGAAATAGAGTTTTGCTACCCCAGAATCCCTTCCCTGTGCCTCACCCAATCACAACCTTTTGTACCCCCCATAAGTAACCATTATCCATTATAATAGTCACTTCATTATATTTTTAGAAACACATTTATCACCCAGTGGGTATCCACAAACACCATGTTTAGTCTTGGCCATTAAAAAAAATCGATATGCCTGTAAGTCTTTTTTAATCTGTAAAGTTCCCTTTTAATCCCTTTTATTTCCTTACAATTTATCTATTGAGGAACTTGGGCTCTTTGACCTACAGAGTTTCCCTGAGCCTGAGTTTTCCCGACTATACACTCATAGTCCGTTAGACAAGTTATTCAGCCCTGGCTGTCCTGCAAATTGGCTGCTGGATCCAGAAACTGGGTCAGACTCCAGTCTGATCCTTTTGGCGCTACTGTAGGTGGTGTTTGACAGGGCTGCGATTGTAACTGAAGCTCAGATTGTTCCAGTTGAGCCAATGGGGACCCCTTTGAGTTGGGTCTTGAGTCCTTTGGTCATTGTCTTAAAAGCCTTTAACTTTCCTGCTCTCTGGAATACAAGATGTTCCAGGTTCATCTTGTATATTTCCTGCCCTAGATCTGGAATCAGCCATTTTCTCCAAGAAGCTCTGGTTTCTTTAGGTGAGAAATGTTACAGTCTGAGTGCTAAGGATACTCCCTACTACTGGGTTTGTCATTGTTTCCTAACCCTTTGTAAAGGACAGGATTGGGAATCTCTATCTATCAAAAACTCATAAAATGATAGTTTGCAGTTTATCTTACTATATATTTTAAGAGCTTAGGAATTCATATGATACTCTACTTCAAATGTGAGATTATAGAGTTTTATTTTACCTCTTCTGCATTACATTTATATATCCTTCCTTCCACAAGAATGTTGGTGGTTCTCAAAGGTACAGGGGGATAACAGAATTAGAATATCACATAATTAGCTCATTTGTTTTATCCCAAATTATGTTCACAATAGTCTCAGGAAAATAGTGCTAAAACTAGGACCATTGTAGCTATTGTAAATTAAAAAAAATTTTTTTTTTGCATATGGTACCCTTCATCCTTCTCTCATTTTTAAATAGTTGTGCTATATCCACATTGTCAGAGCATAGTCAGTAGATACTCTGCTGTCTGCTGCTTAGCCTCCCTCTAGGCTAAATTCTGCAGCGAACTACACATTTTGATATTCACCACTAGTCCTTATGTTGTTGGCTTAATTGTTTTGATTGCCTGAAGCTCATTTTCTAGCATGTTCTTTTGAAAGGACTCAGGAAGACACTATTTTTTCGGTTCTTGCCTATATCCATGCCAGTTCGTTTGAAACTTTAATACTTGTAAGTCAGTTTTGCTGGATATAAAATTATTTTCTTTTATTTAATATATCAAATGGACAACTCTGTTTTCTAATGGCCTAAAGCATTGCTTGTGTGCACGTGTGCTAAGTCACTTCAGTTGTGTCTGACTCTGTGAGACTCTATGGACTGTAGACCGCCAGGCTCTTCTGTCCATGGGATTGTCCAGGAAACAATACTGGAGTGGGTTGCCATGCCCTTCTCCAGGGGATCATCCTTAAATGATAATTTAATTTTCTTAACACTGTATGTCACATACTCCTTTTGCCTAAAATTCCAAAGGATTTTTTTAAACATGTCTTAGTATTGTTTTGGGGGGGCCAATATTGGCAGGTACATGTTATAAATTTTAATGTCATTTCAAGTTTTTTTACACTTTGGAAATTTTCTTGAGTTATAGTGCTTAATATTTGTTGTTTCCTTTGGTTTCATCTTCAGAATCTTTTGTTACCTGTATGTTCGATTTTCTTTGCTTATCGTTACTATTTGTCTCTTACTCTTCAGACTGTTGTATCTTTCTTTTTTAGCCTTCCTCCTTTTTACCTTTTATATTCATTTAGGAATTATTTCTTGTGTTTGTTTTTAGTTTAGTTGGCATTTATAATTGTTTTTCCTTTTATTTCAGTTCTTTTCTCAGTCCTGTCACCATATTTATGAGTCCTTTAAACCTGATGGTGATGTTCTTTGTATTTTATATCCTTTCTTAATGCCTTCAAACTTCTTTTGAAATGATAGGTTATAGTTTTGATCTGTTTAGGAGAATGTCTCTCCAGCATGCTTTTGTTGTGTTTAGGGATTTTTTTTCTGCTCCTTATTCTTTTGTAATTATAATAACTTTGTATGAGATTTGACCTTGATACTTTTTCATTGTTTATTTTTATGTGAAATTAATTTTCATGTCCGTTTAGAATGAAGTAGAATTCAAGAAGTCTCACTAGCTTTATAGAGCTTTCTCTTCTCAGTGTGTGTGTGTGTGTACTGTTAGGGTTTTAAGACTATGGCAGATCACTTCTTAGGATTCCCTCCTGCTTTCCCCTCCTCCACTTTGATCTGCTGCTGCTGCTGCTAAGTCGCTTCAGTCGTGTCCGACTCTGTGCGACCCCAGAGATGGCAGCCCACCAGGCTCCCCCATCCCTGGGATTCTCCAGGCAAGAACACTGGAGTGGGTTGCCATTTCCTTCTCCACCACTTTGATCTAGACCTTCTCTTTCTTGTAGGTCTCTTATTCCATGCTGCTCAAGTTTATTGTCATATGCAGTAGTGTCTCATCAATGGGGACTTACTCTGGAAGAGGAACAGTTCATGGTTGACAGCTCGTGGGAATTAACTTGCTTTGTTCCTGTCAGTCCTACTTACTATGGGGCAGTTGCACTTGGGTTTAAAAAAGGACAAAACATGGGCCCATTGAACTTTCCAGTGAGTAGTGTTGGGTGTTTGTAGGATTCTGTTCTCATTCCCATTAGTTATCATGCCCGTTACTTCTTTCTTCCTGTCATCCACATGCTGATTCCATGTAGGATCTGTGACTCTTGGTAGTTTGCTCCCTTGAATTGTTTGGGATTCATGAGGAAATTACATCTCCTGATTTTGTTGTCCGTGGATTTAGGGGTTTTTTTGTGTGTGTTCAGTTGTTCTATTTTTACAGAATTCAAAGGATTGAAAAACTGTGTTGCCATTGCTGCCAATGTCTTTCTAGAATTCTTTCCCCAGCTTAGTTTAAATAGTGCCCCATATGATTAGTGGCATGTATATGAGAAACAGTAGCACAGGAAAAGGGATATGGCCAGCTCCCCCAGAAGAATCTACTTCTGTCCAAGCTAACTCACCCTGATAGGGTGGGACTCATAAATGCAATAGCAATGGCACCATGTTCTAGGAAATGAAATTGCATTGATGGGCTCCACTCTATTGGAGTGAGTTAGCTTCCTTGGTGGCTCAGATGGTAAAGAATCTGCCTGCAATGCGGGAGACCCAAGTTCCATCCCTAGGTCAAGAAGATCCCCTGCAGAAGGAAATGGCAGCCCTCTCCAGTATTCTTGCCTGGAAAGTCCTATGGACAGAGGAGCCTGACAGCTATAGTCCATGGGGTTGCGAAGAGCCTGACACAGGTGAGTGTCTAACATAAAAACAAAACAGATGGTATAGGAAACTTAGCTAGTCAGTCCAGAAATGGATAATTTTGCATAATTTTGGTTTTGTTTTGATATACATGCGGCTTTTCTTTCCTTCAGGAAGCATGAGTTTCTATTTATACCTTGACTTCTTCCAGAATAAACATGGTGACTTATAAATATAAGCACAGTAGCAAAAGATAAAATATAATGCTGTTTGGTTGAGCACATTAGTTAAAGTAGACTAACTGCAGAAACAAACATTCTGAACATCTTGGTGTCTTAAAGTATTTCTCACTAATGCCACCGTCTCACTTGGCTTGGAGGCTGGGGTGAGTTGGATGCTCTTCTTCAATAGTTATTCAGGGACCCAGACCATCTTCAAGTCACTCAGAGGCTGAAACTATGGAGGAGAGAGAATATAGAAAATCTTACTGGAGGATGTTAGGGGTCAGTGATGTCATACATCATTTCTGCCCATATACCATAGGGCAGAGTTTATTCATGTACCTATATGCCAGGCAGGGAAGCTGGAAAAGGTAGTGTAACTGTGTGGAAGAAAAAAGAAATGGGGTTTTGTGAGCCCAGGATCTTTCATGATGAGGAAATGAGGAAAGAGAAGAATAAAGAATAATTTATCAGGGTATGCTGCTGCTGCTGCTGCTAAGTCGCTTCAGTCGTGTCCGACTCTGTGCGACCCCATAGACGGCAAGCTCCGCCGTCCCTGGGATTCTCCAGGCAAGAACACTGGAGTGGGTTGCCATTTCCTTCTCCTTATCAGGGTATAGTGGCCTTTAAGCCAGAAAAGAATTGTATAAAGACCTGCATATGGGGAAGAGTAGCTTGGCTTAAGAAACTTGAAAGGATTCTGGTAAACTTGGAGCATCAGACGAAGTCAGAAAAGGAGCCTGCACTGGCCTCTTAAGAAGGGCTTGCCTGTTGCCTAAGGATTCTAAACCTTACCCTGCACAAGAAATGGAGCTGTTGGTGATTTCTAAGCAAGGAGGTGCCATAATCGAGTTTGTGATTTTGAAAGAGAATTCTGGCCCCCAGCTATTACCAGACATGTCTCTGAAATGGAAGAGGAAACTGATTCTGAACCTTTCTCGATCATGGGCCTAGTGCTATAACCCAGGGAAAACTGAATTCACCTCTGCCTGAGCCCGTCTAAATCATGCTTACTTGGTAGGCTTCCATTAACGTGCTACAGTCACAACCAGGGCCCGCAGTGAGTTCTATAAATTCAGATTGGAAATGTAATTTCAGATCTCACCGGGCCTGTGTTGTTTCAGTGATATTATAATCAATGACGGTAGCTCTCTTTGAAGCTCATAAAGTGACCTCTTTTGACATTGATTTCTCATGTGTTTTTTTTTCGCTGACCTTTCCTCACCTCCTATGTCTCTTGATTTGCTAAGGCATCGTATTTTATTGCCAGGCACCCTTATAATAACCACCGTGGCCATACATTTCGCTTTGTTCAGATCATTACTACCTAAATAGACACTGCTGTGGAGAGATCTAGTCCTGGGAACTGGTGTTGCAATGCTGTTAGAAAGGGATGGTTTTTCTTCTTTTAGAAGATACCAAAGTGAGCTGCTGAGTAGTCTTCTTTGCTTTGAGTGGCGTCTAGGAAGATTACTATGTGCATTTTGCCCTTTCTTGTGGGTAGAACACCAAATGGAGAAAAGCAGAGAAAATGACTATGAGTATAAGGTATCAAACCTCACATGGACATTTCCATGACATTACCACATCTTGCATTAAGTCCATAGGAGTTTAAATAGGAAGGCAAATAAAACCGGCATCTTCCTTAGAGAAGTGCACGGTGTGTCTGGCATTTCTGCTCCCCTAGCATGACCTTTAGAAGAGACTGTGATCAATCACCTATGGAATCGTCTCTAGTCTGGCTGTCAAGATCCTGGAGGTGGAAATGGAGGGATTTCAAGGCAAGCACCTGAAATGGCTGAGTGCAGACTTAATAGAGAAATATTCATGTTTTTTTCAGTAGCTTCCAGAAGGTTCCCAAGCACCTGATGTATGATGGCCTTTCTCATTTTGGGCATCTGTTATCTTTGCCAAGCTCAACATTCCAGGGAGGTTCCTTTTTTTTTTTTTCTTTGCTTCAGAGTTCAAAACTGAACATGTCAGCAGCAAGCAGCCACCCAGCTTTGTAAGGAATGCCACGGCTGACAGCTTCCTAGGTGCCGAGGAATCGGCTGAGCCTTTCTCGTAAAGCAGCACTGTCCACAGGAGGCTTGGTGCCACTGGGACCCACCATGGAGTTACCATATAGCCTTGCTCCTGGAAAGACGTGCCAGCCCTCCTTCCCATGTTGCCCAATGTCTGGTGCTAACAACCATGACCTGGCACTTGGGTAGCTATTGAAAGAATCCTAAGGGCCTCTTCTTCAGTACTGTCAGAGTGAAAAAAGGAAACCAAACGAGCTCTGCATTTTAGGGGAAAGTCCATTCATTTGCTGATCATGCCAGTCAGATTGTTAGGAATGAAAGAAATGATTTGGGGAGCACATATAATATTTATTCTTGAATAAGTCTATTGAGGTCTAATGCCTACAATAAGAATCACATATACTATTTTTCTATAGCATTTGATGGGCATTTTGGGGCAACCGTTTTAAAATATGTAACTTTAATATGATTAAAGAAGAAGGAAGGAAGATGAAAGCAAAGTACCTCTTGATTTCCATGTTCACCTCCGGGGGGCCTATTTGTTTTCATCAGAACTTCTGTAATATGTGAGAGCTGTCTTAGTGATTAAGGACGGTTAGTCCACGGACTCGGGCTAGAAAATACAATATTCCTTAACCAACTGCCCTAGATTGCCTCCGAGAAACCATTTAAGGAATGCCCTGCTGTGGTTAACTATGCTGTCAACCAGATTACAGTCCTCATTACCCCCACCCCAATGAGAAGGTGGAGACTGTTCTCTTCTAAAAGTGTGTTTTTGGTCACAGACTTGCACTTGCCACTTAATCTAGAAATGTCTGGAAACGTTCCGTCAGGTCAAGGGAAGCTTCCGGTTTGTTTGACGCACTCCTGGATCTATTGTTAGAAATGTTATTAAGCACCTGGTTCTGACCATCTCGATCTCTCTTAGATTATTTTAGAAAGATGGGCAGTGGGCCCTAATGCCATTCTAACATGAATGTAATATATGGTTATTACACAAGATGTAACCAGGAACTCATTTGGAATAATTTACAGAGGGTGATGATGGCTTTGATGCTGATGTGTTCAGTCACTGTGAAATTTGCCCCAGCATCCGCTTCAGGGTTACCCCATGTGCCTCTGGATACTAGCAGATTACCGTCTGTACCAAATCTTAAAGTCCATCTCTTTCGAATCACCCACAGTTCCTTGTGTGGCACTTCCTCCGAAGTGACATTAACACTTTCTTCAGAGTTTCAGAGTTCAACCTCAAAATCTAAGGTCTATTTACGTTTGGCATCCTTTGTATGTCTTCCTGGGCAGCTTGAAGTAAGTCTGATGGGAAAGTTGATTCAAAAATGGTCTCGCTGCTCTTGCTGTTGTGTTTTCACCGTAGTTTTGAGCACTTGAATAATGGGAAACAAGACTCCTGACCGGTCCAGTTGCTTTTGAATGGGATCTCTCGGCTGTTTAAAAGCATAGTCCATGTGTAACCCGGTTATCTTGTCTCTCAGGGAAACTCCTATCCCATATGACTCTTCACTGTCATGTGCCTCTTAATAGAGAAAATGGCCCAGTGGCTGGTCCAGAAACTTAAGGATGGCCTAGGCTGTGGGCACACATTCACTCATGATCATTGCCCTTTTAATTTGAGGCTCTGGCAGATGGAAAATTATTTGGATGTTGCAGTAACAGCAAAAATAATGTTGGCGTCCTCTCAGCATTTGCCTGGAGAAGCCCAAGAGCCTGTTTCTTATAATTAGAAGGGGCGTGTGAACTTGAGACGTAGCAGAATTAGCCATTGTAAGCATGAACTGATTCACCTTTTCCAAGTGACAAGTGAAGAATAAGCCTAAGGTTGCCTGGAGCTTTCTTCAGGATAATACCCAAAGGGAAACCCTTGTAGGTTCAAGCCCAGAATTATCAAATGACCCAGTCTTTCCCATCCATCACCCCCCTCCTTATCCACTCTTTTCTGTCTTGTCTCAGAACCACCTAAGGACATAGAACCTGCTGACTTCAGCTTCTTGGCCAGGACATAGGTCTTAGATCCTGGATGTGAAATGAGGAGGAAAAAGTCTTTCACAAAACCTTTCTTCCAGGATTTCATTTTTTTCCTTTGTCAGCCTGTGTGCACACCTGAAAAAATTTTTTTTCTCTTTCTATCTTGAAGTCTGCTCTGTTCACTGATTCCTCCTCACACCTGGCTATTTCTAAACCTGACGGTCAAAGCAATGTTCCATGGCCCAAGCAGTCATTTTAAATGGCGCTATTTTTACCCTTTGGAGCCCTAGAAAGATCTTCTAAAAGCAGATACAGACACTCAAGCCCTAGTGACATAGCAAGTGAGCTATTGTTACCGACCAGGCTTCTTGGCCTCCTTAATCAATAGAAATTGATAAGAGACCAGAAAAGAAGGTCAGGGAAGGTTTTACTGGGGCACTCGTATGGCAGTGGGGAGCAAAATCAAGAGGTTCCCTTGCTAGATCCCCAAGGTGGTGGGGGGGCAGTGAGCTGGTTCTTTCCACAGGGTGAGGGTAGGGGGTGTTCAGGGGGTGGGCTGAGGGGTAGCTTAGGCGGTTTGCCCACCCCTTTGGTGGTGTTGAATGCCGGCCTGATCTGGCCCCTACATTTGCTCCCAGTGCCGTGTTTCTGCTCCCAGCTCTTCAGAAGTGGCAGCTGGGTTTTTGCTCTTTTTGTATCTTGTTCATAATTTGTGGCGATTCCACATAGTGAGCTGGTTCTTTCCACAGGGTGAGGGTAGGGGGTGTTCAGGGGGTGGGCTGAGGGGTGGCTTAGGCGGTTTGCCCACCCCTTTGGTGGTGTTGAATGCAGGCCTGATCTGGCCCCTACATTTGCTCCCAGTGCCGTGTTTCTGCTCCCAGCTCTTCAGAAGTGGCAGTTGGGTTTTTGGTCTTTTTGTATCTTGTTCATAATTTGTGGTGATTCCACGATTAGGCGGTTTGCCCACCCCTTTGGTGGTGTTGAATGCCGGCCTGATCTGGCCCCTACATTTGCTCCCAGTGCCGTGTTTCTGCTCCCAGCTCTTCAGAAGTGGCAGCTGGGTTTTTGCTCTTTTTGTATCTTGTTCATAATTTGTGGCGATTCCACAGATACGCAGTTATTCTTAGTCCCTTACAGTTTCTTCGTATTTTGTTGCTGGAGGAGACGTTGGCTCAGGCACAAGCACTGCAACAAAGGGTCCCAGGCACTGGCCTGTCTCCCTATGACTTTCTCCAGGCTTCTTGATTATTAGTTTAATGATTGACTTACTTTGGTGGGGGTCCCATCAGCTGGGACCATTAATTATCAAGCAAACTGAGGCAAAGGCAGTGGCTAAAAGAACAGAGGAGAAGAGGTGACTAATGGACCCACATCTAGGTTTGGACAGTAGATAACCTGGATCGCCTTCTGCCCTGGAGATGGTGCTTTTCCACACATTAGGCCGGTCTGACATCTCTGGTTTTAGGAGGCTGGCATTTTCTCCTTTAATTGGCAATCACTGCCTCTCTGTGGAGTTTCTCTGAGCAGAGGAGCTGCTTGGCTTTCCTGTAGATGAGGAACCATTCACATGTGGAATGTCTGCCCCCACCCCCCGTTATTTGCACTTGAGTGGTCCCCAGATGACCTGTGACACCGGATGATAAAGTTACCCAGGGTATGTGGTCCTTCCCATCTAATAGGAAATAATGTAGTCTTGCTGAGGAAGGGCTATGATTTGGGCATGATCTTTCCCACGTGTAACTGAGTTTTTGTTGGATCGCATCTAGTTTTACTACTTCAGCAACTTCTCTGGGCCAAAGAATCCATTTATCAAGCTGTGTTGCCAGAAGTTCTTCACACCGTGTCCCTTCTCCCCCCAATTGAGATATCTTGCAAATCATTGCAGGTGATCCTTGGGGTCCAGGTCAGAGGAGCACATAGGTGAGATGGCCTTCTGTTAAGGTTCTTTGACATCTCACTTATTAACTTCCCTTGAATGGAGTTGAAGCACATCCAACTTAATGGTGAAGTTTGCTCCACATAGAAGATGCCACAAATCTTCTGATGGGAAGTTTTCACATATTTCTGTTGTTCTTTGTAGATTTACTTGTTCAAAATGATGCAATCTCTTTCCTGGAACATACAGTCTTTCCAAATGAGAGCAAAGACCTTTTCTTTTCCACGGAGTCTTCCCAAATGGGAGCACAGAAGACCAGCTTTCACTTTCTTTTCTACTCTATTCTGGCTCAATTTCTTTTCTTGTGGCCTCTTTCTTCTGGTTCCCAGAATAGCTTCTGTTGAATTCTCATCAGCGGCACTGGCTCTTCCCTCTGGATTAGAACCAGCTCTGGTGCAGCCTGTGGCAGAACAGGGAGCTTGGAGCTCAGGCTGTGTCTTTGGGCTTAAGAATTGCAGGGAGGGCACAGGGGAGCAGGAAGATCATGAGTGCCCAACATGGGGCAGACTCCTTAATGTACCCCCTATCTTCTTGAAGGGCCCAATGGATGCATCTGTTATTCTTTTTTTTTCTCCTCTGCTGTCTTACTATTTTTCACATCCTCAGAAGATACTCAGGTTTCTTCCCATGATCGGAATCGTATTTCTCTTCTTCTCCAAGAAGCCTTATTCACTTCCTTCTTTGGTCTCCATAGAGACATGCTTCTTGGTTTGTGAATCCCATGTTTTAGCATTTTCTTGCAGGTTCTTATTCTATAAGTAGAGATGAAAAATGCCTGGTTATAGAGGACTCATTGGCCACATTAAGGATTTTGATCACTGTCGAATGGGCAAGGAAAGCTTATGGTCTAATTAGATATGCATTGTCAACAAGGGGAAAAAAACACACCAAACACTCTGGCTTCAAGTTGGAAGCACGTAAGAGGGGGACCAGAGTATGCTGTAGGGAGGAAAATTTACTCACACTTGGGTTCCTCCTCTAGTGTGTAGCACAAAATACATGATGTCCCCATCTCTTACAGTTTTCAATCATTTTCTTTCCTTTGAAACAGTCCCTTTTGGGTCACTGCTCCGAGTTACCCACCCAGTCTCCTTCTGCCTTTATTCACTTCCTTCTTTGGTCTCCATAGAGACATGCTTCTTGGTTTGTGAATCCCATGTTTTAGCATTTTCTTGCAGGTACTTATTCTATAAGTAGAGATGAAAAAATGCCTGGTTATAGAGGACTTATTGGCCACATTAAGGATTTTGATCACTGTCAAATGGGGAAGGAAAGCTTATGGTCTCATTAGATATGCATTGTCAACAAAGGGAAAAAAACACACCAAACACTCTGGCTTCAAGTTGGAAGCACGTAAGAGGATGACCAGAGTATGCTGTAGGGAGGAAAATTTACTCACACTTGGGTTCCTACTCTAGTGTGTAGCACAAAATACATGATGTCCCCATCTCTTAGAGTTTTTCAATCATTTTCTTTCCTTTGAAACAGTCCCTTTTGGGTCACTGCTCCGAGTTAACCCCCAGTCTCCTTCTCCCCAGGATGGCCGTGGAGCCACGGGAGAGCGTGTGGTGCCTTGGACGCTGGTGCAGTGGTATCTGCCTAGAGGTTTGGGGGCAGCTCTCTGAGTGCTCACTACTGCCCCCTGCAGCAAAGGTGCCTCACCACCTGCCTGGTCCCTTCTGCCCTGCCTCCATTGGCTGCTGAACTCTGGGCCTGATGAACTCACGCGCTGCTCTGTTTTCAGCTTGGTGTGGGTCTGAGGAGCCTCTTCTCTGCCTCTCTCGCACCTGAGCTCTCTTGTTGCTTCTTGACTGTTTGAAGTCTGGCTCTGTGTCACACCTGGATGCTAGTGTGATGCCCACCCCTCCCAGCCACTATCAATGCTGGTTTATGTCCCAACACAGAGAACACAGGATTTTCTGCGTCCTTCTGAACTACACTAAAGACAAGGGGGCTACGAGGGAGCTCGACGCAGGCTTTCTCTCTACTCATCCCTGTCCTCTACCCACGACCTTTATTCTGCTGAGTATGCTCCAGCTTGGGAGCTGGGGAGCACCTAGTAAGATATTTCTGGACAGGAAGTGGAGGAAAAAACCTCTTACATGTCTTCCTGCTGGAGCACTGCAACCCAGAGAAGTGGGTCAGGATCGCTTTCATGGTCTGGTCCTGCTGCCTCTGCCTGTCCTCTTCCTTCTCTACACCCGGGGCTGGAAAGATGGGCTAGTTTATTTCTCAAACCCCATTTTGTAATCTCTCTCTCTCAGCCTATTGTCAAAGACTAAAGATCTTAAGTGTCAAAGCGGAAGATCTTATTAGTAAATTGATAATTTCCTTTCTTGCTCTCTATAAAATTCAGTATAGAGGCATCTGTCAAGGTACAGAGGTCAAGGAAGTCAGCTTTGACACTCAAAGCTGAGCAGTGTGTTCTTGGTCATTCTCATCAAGTTGCCCTCACTGGAAAAATCATCCTCATGGTTCAGCTGTGGAAATGGATAAGTGCAAAGGATTGTGATTAACTGCATCAATTGAGTATTTTTTAAATATCCTCCTTGTTAAAATTAGGACAATGGTCTGCTAAGAGAGATATTTGTAATTTGGACTTGGGTGATGACAAGGAGAATGGAGAGAAATTGATGGTTAAGAAAATATCTAGATAGTAGGATCAGCAGTGTTTGCTGTTTGATTAAACAAGGTGAATTGATCAAATGTGAGGCTCTCAGGTTTCTGGTTTGCCTGGATGGATGGAGATGCTATTTATAAGACTTGGAACACTAGAAAAAGAATCGTTTGTGGGGGGACAAGTCCACTTTTGGACATGGTGAATTTGAAGTTCCAATGAGACTTCCCAGTGAAGTTATGTAGTTATCAGCTGTAGGATGTAGAGATTTATTGCTCAGAAATGGATATTTTCTAGGAAGTAATATGGAAAAAGCAAGAGAGTTCCAGAAAAACATCTATTTCTGCTTTATTGACTATGCCAAAGCCTTTGACTGTGTGGATCACAATAAACTGTGGAAAATTCTGAAAGAGATGGGAATACCAGACCACCTAGCATCTGTCAAGGTACAGAGGTCAAGGAAGTCAGCTTTGACACTCAAAGCTGAGCAGTGTGTTCTTGGTCATTCTCATCGAGTTGCCCTCGCTGGAAAAATCATCCTCATGGTTCAGCTGTGGAAATGGATAATTGCAAAGGATTGTAATTAACTGCATCAACTGAGTATTTTTTAAATGTCCTCCTTGTTAAAAATAGGACAATGGTCTGCTAAGAGAGATATTTGTAACTTGGACTTGGGTGATGACAATGAGAATGGAGAGAAATTGATGGTTAAGAAAATATCTAGATAGTAGGATCAGCAGTATTTGCTGTTTGATTAAACAAGGTGAATTGATCAAAAGTGAGGCTCTCAGGTTTCTGGTTTGCCTGGATGGATGGAGATGCTATTTACAAGACTTGGAACACTAGAAAAAGAATCGTTTGTGGGGGGACTAGTCCACTTTTGGACATGGTGAATTTGAAGTTCCAATGAGACTTCCAAGTGAAGCTATGTAGTTATCAGCTGCAGGATGTAGAGATCTATTGCTCAGAAATGGATATTTTCTAGGAAGTAATATGGAAAAAGCAAGAGAGTTCCAGAAAAACATCTATTTCTGCTTTATTGACTATACCAAAGCCTTTGACTGTGTGGATCACAATAAACTGTGGAAAATTCTGAAAGAGATGGGAATACCAGACCACCTGACCTGCCTCTTGAGAAATCTGTATGCAGGTCAGGAAACAACAG
>SJYT01005820.1:347505-422470 GCA_006410635.1 Cephalophus harveyi
AGATAGTATAGTGAAAAGCAGAGACAGTACTTTCCCGACTAAGGTCCGTCTAGTCAAGGCTATGGTTTTTCTTGTGTTCATGTATGGAAGTGAGAGTTGGACTATGAAGAAGGCTGAGCACCGAAGAATTGATGCTTTTGAACTGTGGTGTTGGAGAAGACTCTTGAGAGTCCCTTGGACTGCAAGGAGATCCAACCAGTCCATTCTGAAGGAGATCAGCCCTGGGATTTCTTTGGAAGGAATGATGCTGAAGCTGAAACTCCAGTCCTTTGGCCACCTCATGTGAAGAGTTGACTCATTGGAAAAGACTCTGATGCTGGGAGGGATTGGGGGCAGGAGGAGAAGGGGACGACCGAGGATAAGATGGCTGGATGGCATCACGGACTCGATGGATGTGAGTCTGAGTGACCTCCGGGAGATGGTGATGAACAGGGAGGCCTGGCGTGCTGCGATTCATGGGGTTCCAAAGAGTCGGACACGACTGAGCGACTGAACTGAACTGAACTGAACTGGCTTAGAATGACTTCCTTTATCTAATGCCAGCAAGTTGATTCATTTGTTTACTTCAGCACCTACTTTTTAAATTAATTTTTATTGGAGTGTAGTTGATTTACAATGTTGTGTTAGTTTCTGTTTCACAGCAAAGCGAATCAGCTATACGAATACATATAGCCACTCTTTTTAAGGTTCTTTTCCCCTATAATTCATTACAGAGTATTGAATAAAGCTCCCTATGCTATACAGTAGGTTCTTATTAGTTCTCTGTTTTATATATATCATTGTATATGTCAATCCCAGTCTCCCAGTTTATCCCTCCCACCTTTGTAACCATAAGTTTATTTTCTACATCAATGCCTCTATTTTTGTTTTGTGAATATGTTCATTTGTACCATTTTTTAAGATCTCACATGTAAGTGATATCATATGATATTTGCCTTTCTCTGTCTGAGTTGCTCCACTCAGTATAATACCAATTTTTAAAATCATCTCTTTGTATAAGGTACCATGCTGAGTGAGATATGGATATAAAATTATAAGGTAAAGATAAAATGTCTTCAGTTATGAGGCTAGTATCCATTTTGGATATAGGTAGAAGTTAGCACTAATTTTAAGTCTGATTTATAAAGGAAAGCACAGCATAAGATGTCAGTGATTCCTGACATAGATCCTTTCATTAAAGACATGATGTAACCCTTTTAGGTCACAACAAGCTCTGTAGACGCTACCTTTTTCAATTCTGGAAGTAACAGCCTACTTGCTTTTGTGTTTATCTTGTCATCTAGCAGAATTATTTTCGTTTTCTTTAGATCCCTAATGGAATATAATAATTGTGTATTTTTTATTTTTAAATACAAAATAAATTGGAGAAACAAACATATCGGAGACCTTTGTGTGATAATGACATATTTTAAAAGAAACCCAACAGTGTAGGAGAGTGCATCTCTGTGGGAAAGTGGCAAAGGGACTTTTTTAGGGTTGTATTTTAACATCTCTGACCAGTTGGGTGAAAACTGTTTTGAAGATGTATTACATTTCCTGATCAAATGGAAAAAAATGACACCTGCCATCGTATCTAGGAAACGCCCGGCTAACATGGCCGAGAGCCACACTTCTTCCCACATGGCCTTGCTGAGAAAACCTTCCAACAGGCCATCCTTGGCAACTGGGACAGCCTCGTGTCTCCTCGTGGAGACGGGCCATCTCAGAAGATTAGGGCAAGCGCTAGATGTGTCATTATTTTCCCTTGGAACTTCCCCAGTGTAGTTAATGGGTGATCTTTTCTTTGTAATATTTAACCTAGCAGTTCCCTCTTTTCTGCCACTTTTGATGCCTGAGTCAACTTTGTAGATACTTACACTTTAAATATGAGTCAGGAGGTTTTGTTGAAGCAGGGCTACACTAGTTTCTATAGAATGAACTTTAGGGGTCATGTCCATAAGTTCCTGGGTTTTGGATTTCCTATAACCCGGTATTATTTTTTGTTGTTTTTCCAGTTCTGCAAGGGTTAATTTTATTTGCCACTGTTCATGTTTGATGTGAATCCTGCTATATTAATGTGGTTTTTGAAATGAGAAATCCCTCCATGCACAAAGAGTGCCTTGGATAGTTTTGCATTTGCAAATAAAGCCCTAACAAATGCTCATTTAAAAAAATATATTTTCCCAGCTGAGCACATTAAGGCTATATGCTGCATCTTTGTATTCACTTCAATAAACCAGGTGTGCTTCTGGAGATTAGCTATTTTTTATAAAGAATGATTTTGAAATAAATGACAATGGGCTCATTTCTCTTTATGCTGAGGATAACATTAAAGGAAAACTGCCGTGATTAGTTTTAATATCTCAGATAGCTTAATGAGTACTTACTAAAAATGTGAGTGTGTGTGTGTGTGTGAGCACACAAGCACAGAAGGTAGATGTATGTGTACACATGTGCCTGAATAATTTTCTAACATCTTAAGTAATACCTGTCAGGGATTTTAATAACCCAGTGCTGATGAATTATTCTAGTGGCTATTTTTGCTGAGGGTTTCGGCAAGAAGTCCATTTTCCCATGGAGTTGCTTTTTTTTTTTAAGCACCAGTCAGAAAATATGAAAATGGAATAGGATTTTATGTGTCAGTTACAGTCCGTGATTGTGTGCCTCTTCATAAGTTACCTGGAGCTCTTTTACATCTTAAGTCTCACCTGTAACCTGAGTTAGAGGTCAGAATGAGGATGTGAGATATTTGGCTTAGGTTTGGAATATTTAATATGTGGATTTTATTTGACCAATAAGAGATAGATTGAGGGCATCCCAGGTGGCTCAGTGGTAAAGAATCTACCTGCCAATGCTAGAGGTGCGAGTTTGATCCCTGGATCCGGAAGATCCCCTGGGGTAGGAAAGAGCACCCCACTCCAGTATTCTTGCCTGGGGAATCCCATGGACAGAGGAGGCTGGAGGGCTACAAGTCCGTGAAGTTGCAAAGAGTTGGACCTGACTGGGCACACACATAAGAGAGAGATGAAAGATTTCCAGGAAGGGGCCACATTAATGTATATAGAATGACCTTGGAAGGGAATGATATTGTCATCTTTCTTGTCCAGTCCTCTAGGTATTGAATAGAGTATGTGCATGCAGATAGTAGAAGAGACCCATACTTAATAAAGTTTGAAAAGCAAGAGGACCTAGGGTATTAGTAGGGCTTATCATCAAATGGGCCGCAGAAGCCAGTCTGGGAAGGGAATGCCATGTAGCCAAAGGGGGCATGGAGTGGGGTGGTCAACAGACAGCATAATTTCAGTGTCATCTATTGGATCTCCTGTGGACAGAGAGGAACTGCCTTGAGTATCTGCATTTCGAGATCTGCTACCTGGTTCAGTAAAATTTAAGAGGTGATTATTGCTTTATTAGAGAATTGATCATCTTGCTTATTTGAAGACAGATTCTTCATAGTGCCATAGTCAAATGATCGATAGTCATTTTTTTCCCTTTGTCTTTTTCCCTTTGGCTATTTTAATGGTAGTGGCATCTTTTCTATAAATTGGAGAGAGAAAGGTAAAATTAAAAGTTGGCAGTTTTTCCTTTAATCCAGAGCTCTGGGTGATGGTCTGTAGAGGTGAAGGGATGAGACTGAAGCTGTTGCAGGTATGCAGGGGGTGAATATACAAAAGAAGGCGGAGCTGAAGATGAGTTAGCTGGGGTTATAGCTTCAGCTCTGCGTTTTCAATAGTTAGTTCCGTTTTGTTCCTGTACGGGTGCAATCTATATAAAGAGCATTAGCGCTTTGTCTTTAGAAATATGACTTAATTTTCTGTCTATATGTGTCTTTAAGAGCCAGGATGTGGGTGCAAATAACGGTTTTTCATTTGCCTCTTATCCCGAGAAGCTGGCTCTGAGAGAGAGTCATGGAAATGAGAATAAAAATAGCTCAAGTTAAAACTCTGGGCTAAGGTAATGGCTCTTTAATGAAAGTGTTGAAGCCCACTATTGTCTTGAGCTTCTTTTTTTGGCTATTGTAAGACTGAAAAGAGTCAACAGAGATGTGCTTCATTTCAGGAAGTGTGACTGAGGATTTTGGTCAACCGGGGCTGAATTGGGCAGTATTCATTTATTATTGATGGGTTTTAAAAATGACACAAACTTCTCAGGTTGAGGCTGGTGATTTTATATTGTTTGTGTAAATGGGAGAGAGCAGCTTCCTCCCTGTAACTGAACCCAGCTTCCTTCTTTCCATTTATGGAAAGCATCTTTGTGGTCCAATTGCTCTCAGAAGGGTGAGGGCGCTCACTTTGCTGTGTCTAGGATTGGAATGTGGTGTGATGGCCCCTCTGATGTATCAAGTTTGTCTTGTCCGCTGAGTTTCCTAATGGGTGTTCGGTCTATATGTAGGTTTTTATGGAGTGTTATTTTTTGTGGGGTGGGGAAGGCCAAGAAATGCTTAATGTTTGCAATTGAGTTTGAATTGGAGCTGGGAGTGAAAGGAGAAGCAAGAAGTGATGAGAGTGTATTTTTGAGGATACAGAGGGAGACATGAGGCTTATGGGGAATGGAGTGATTGATATTTGCATCCAGAGAAGGCAGTATCATTCCATGACAATGGATGAAAACTGTGGCTGTCTTCACTGGAACCTGGGAAGCGCCCCTCCTGGTACAGTGAAGAAGCTGACACCCGGCTATGTCACCAGAGCAGCGTCAGGCTGCCAAATCAAAGCTTGCTGGCTGCTCTCATTTAAATAAACTCTTTTGGAAAGCATTTTTTTTTTATACCATGCTGAGTGAGATATGGATATAAAATTATAAGGTAAAGATAAAATGTCTTCAGTTATGAGGCTAGTATCCATTTTGGATATAGGTAGAAGTTAGCACTAATTTTAAGTCTGATTTATAAAGGAAAGCACAGCATAAGATGTCAGTGATTCCTGACATAGATCCTTTCATTAAAGACATGATGTAACCCTTTTAGGTCACAACAAGCTCTGTAGACGCTACCTTTTTCAATTCTGGAAGTAACAGCCTACTTGCTTTTGTGTTTATCTTGTCATCTAGCAGAATTATTTTTGTTTTCTTTAGATCCCTAATGGAATATAATAATTGTGTATTTTTTATTTTTAAATACAAAATAAATTGGAGAAACAAACATATCGGAGACCTTTGTGTGATAATGACATATTTTAAAAGAAACCCAACAGTGTAGGAGAGTGCATCTCTGTGGGAAAGTGGCAAAGGGACTTTTTTAGGGTTGTATTTTAACATCTCTGACCAGTTGGGTGAAAACTGTTTTGAAGATGTATTACATTTCCTGATCAAATGGAAAAAAATGACACCTGCCATCGTATCTAGGAAACGCCCGGCTAACATGGCCGAGAGCCACACTTCTTCCCACATGGCCTTGCTGAGAAAACCTTCCAACAGGCCATCCTTGGCAACTGGGACAGCCTCGTGTCTCCTCGTGGAGACGGGCCATCTCAGAAGATTAGGGCAAGCGCTAGATGTGTCATTATTTTCCCTTGGAACTTCCCCAGTGTAGTTAATGGGTGATCTTTTCTTTGTAATATTTAACCTAGCAGTTCCCTCTTTTCTGCCACTTTTGATGCCTGAGTCAACTTTGTAGATACTTACACTTTAAATATGAGTCAGGAGGTTTTGTTGAAGCAGGGCTACACTAGTTTCTATAGAATGAACTTTAGGGGTCATGTCCATAAGTTCCTGGGTTTTGGATTTCCTATAACCCGGTATTATTTTTTGTTGTTTTTCCAGTTCTGCAAGGGTTAATTTTATTTGCCACTGTTCATGTTTGATGTGAATCCTGCTATATTAATGTGGTTTTTGAAATGAGAAATCCCTCCATGCACAAAGAGTGCCTTGGATAGTTTTGCATTTGCAAATAAAGCCCTAACAAATGCTCATTTAAAAAAATATATTTTCCCAGCTGAGCACATTAAGGCTATATGCTGCATCTTTGTATTCACTTCAATAAACCAGGTGTGCTTCTGGAGATTAGCTATTTTTTATAAAGAATGATTTTGAAATAAATGACAATGGGCTCATTTCTCTTTATGCTGAGGATAACATTAAAGGAAAACTGCCGTGATTAGTTTTAATATCTCAGATAGCTTAATGAGTACTTACTAAAAATGTGAGTGTGTGTGTGTGTGTGAGCACACAAGCACAGAAGGTAGATGTATGTGTACACATGTGCCTGAATAATTTTCTAACATCTTAAGTAATACCTGTCAGGGATTTTAATAACCCAGTGCTGATGAATTATTCTAGTGGCTATTTTTGCTGAGGGTTTCGGCAAGTAGTCCATTTTCCCATGGAGTTGCTTTTTTTTTTTAAGCACCAGTCAGAAAATATGAAAATGGAATAGGATTTTATGTGTCAGTTACAGTCCGTGATTGTGTGCCTCTTCATAAGTTACCTGGAGCTCTTTTACATCTTAAGTCTCACCTGTAACCTGAGTTAGAGGTCAGAATGAGGATGTGAGATATTTGGCTTAGGTTTGGAATATTTAATATGTGGATTTTATTTGACCAATAAGAGATAGATTGAGGGCATCCCAGGTGGCTCAGTGGTAAAGAATCTACCTGCCAGTGCTAGAGGTGCGAGTTTGATCCCTGGATCAGGAAGATCCCCTGGGGTAGGAAAGAGCACCCCACTCCAGTATTCTTGCCTGGGGAATCCCATGGACAGAGGAGGCTGGAGGGCTACAAGTCCGTGAAGTTGCAGAGAGTTGGACCTGACTGGGCACACACATAAGAGAGAGATGAAAGATTTCCAGGAAGGGGCCACATTAATGTATATAGAATGACCTTGGAAGGGAATGATATTGTCATCTTTCTTGTCCAGTCCTCTAGGTATTGAATAGAGTATGTGCATGCAGATAGTAGAAGAGACCCATACTTAATAAAGTTTGAAAAGCAAGAGGACCTAGGGTATTAGTAGGGCTTATCATCAAATGGGCCGCAGAAGCCAGTCTGGGAAGGGAATGCCATGTAGCCAAAGGGGGCATGGAGTGGGGTGGTCAACAGACAGCATAATTTCAGTGTCATCTATTGGATCTCCTGTGGACAGAGAGGAACTGCCTTGAGTATCTGCATTTCGAGATCTGCTACCTGGTTCAGTAAAATTTAAGAGGTGATTATTGCTTTATTAGAGAATTGATCATCTTGCTTATTTGAAGACAGATTCTTCATAGTGCCATAGTCAAATGATCGATAGTCATTTTTTTCCCTTTGTCTTTTTCCCTTTGGCTATTTTAATGGTAGTGGCATCTTTTCTATAAATTGGAGAGAGAAAGGTAAAATTAAAAGTTGGCAGTTTTTCCTTTAATCCAGAACTCTGGGTGATGGTCTGTAGAGGTGAAGGGATGAGACTGAAGCTGTTGCAGGTATGCAGGGGGTGAATATACAAAAGAAGGCGGAGCTGAAGATGAGTTAGCTGGGGTTATAGCTTCAGCTCTGAGTTTTCAATAGTTAGTTCCGTTTTGTTCCTGTACGGGTGCAATCTATATAAAGAGCATTAGCGCTTTGTCTTTAGAAATATGACTTAATTTTCTGTCTATATGTGTCTTTAAGAGCCAGGATGTGGGTGCAAATAACGGTTTTTCATTTGCCTCTTATCCCGAGAAGCTGGCTCTGAGAGAGAGTCATGGAAATGAGAATAAAAATAGCTCAAGTTAAAACTCTGGGCTAAGGTAATGGCTCTTTAATGAAAGTGTTGAAGCCCACTATTGTCTTGAGCTTCTTTTTTTGGCTATTGTAAGACTGAAAAGAGTCAACAGAGATGTGCTTCATTTCAGGAAGTGTGACTGAGGATTTTGGTCAACCGGGGCTGAATTGGGCAGTATTCATTTATTATTGATGGGTTTTAAAAATGACACAAACTTCTCAGGTTGAGGCTGGTGATTTTATATTGTTTGTGTAAATGGGAGAGAGCAGCTTCCTCCCTGTAACTGAACCCAGCTTCCTTCTTTCCATTTATGGAAAGCATCTTTGTGGTCCAATTGCTCTCAGAAGGGTGAGGGCGCTCACTTTGCTGTGTCTAGGATTGGAATGTGGTGTGATGGCCCCTCTGATGTATCAAGTTTGTCTTGTCCGCTGAGTTTCCTAATGGGTGTTCGGTCTATATGTAGGTTTTTATGGAGTGTTATTTTTTGTGGGGTGGGGAAGGCCAAGAAATGCTTAATGTTTGCAATTGAGTTTGAATTGGAGCTGGGAGTGAAAGGAGAAGCAAGAAGTGATGAGAGTGTATTTTTGAGGATACAGAGGGAGACATGAGGCTTATGGGGAATGGAGTGATTGATATTTGCATCCAGAGAAGGCAGTATCATTCCATGACAATGGATGAAAACTGTGGCTGTCTTCACTGGAACCTGGGAAGCGCCCCTCCTGGTACAGTGAAGAAGCTGACACCCGGCTATGTCACCAGAGCAGCGTCAGGCTGCCAAATCAAAGCTTGCTGGCTGCTCTCATTTAAATAAACTCTTTTGGAAAGCATTTTTTTTTTAAATAAAGTGAGCAGATCGGGTTTCTAATTTTAGCTGTGACAGCTTATAATTAGAAACCTCTCCAAACTTACTTGTTTACAAACACCTGCACCAATACTGTCTGTCTGGATGGGGCCTCTGTTTGTGTGTTCTCTTACTGTTGCTGGATGGCTGCAGTGTGCCTGAGTGTGTGTGTGTACGCACATGTGTGTGTGAGTGTGTGTGAATTTTTTTCTTTATTTTCATCCCGGTGAGTGCCCCAAGCCTGTACAGCGAATGCTCTGGCCTGCGTCACACTGCAGAGTTCTCCTTTCTTGGGAATCAAAGAAACCGGTGGTCAGTTGTTATCTAGGACAACGTTAGACTTTAAAATGACACCCTAGAGGGAAATTTTAGCGACTCCTTTGAGCAACTCAGGATCTGCATTGGAGAAAATGCTTTCTTGATTTCCATAATTTCTATCTTTACATGTCATTCAGCATAGGGTATAGCTGAGTGACTCAGGAAAAACAAACAGAGAGGACACCCCATAAGATAAACAGTTCTACATTTTATCAAAGCAGAGATATGTATCTATGATTAGAATGAGCCCCCACCTTTTGAAGTGATGGCTTCTTTCAAACTGAAATGAGATGCTATCAGGGGAGATCAAAAGATGACAGCAGCATGGTCCTGTTGTAAAGTCTAATGGGTTCGTGGATTCCAGATCGTAAAGTGTCAGTGGAGAACCTGCTGGGTGCATAGCTTTGAATATAACCGTGAGATCCCTTAGGACAAGCATAGGTATTTGTTTCCAAGAAGGTAAACAAGATGTTGCATGCCAAAGCAAGGTTTCAAGTAAGAAGTAAAATTAGAACACATACTCACAGACTAATATCTAATTCTAATTAAAGTGGAGATTCTGTAGGAAACTAAGCAGGTGTGGGCTTTAGCTATGACGCTTCAGTCTGCCAGCTGGTAGGGTGACAGTCAGATGGCTGTTTGTTTTCTAATATCCAAGACCACTTAATGTTCCAGGGAGGAAGCAAACTAGAAACAATAAACAAAACCATCTCTACACAAGGCTTATTGTGGAAACTTGAGTTTTCCACGGAAGCGAAAGATGGAAGTTTTACTTCTCAAGTCTAATCTAGACGCAGCTAACTTCGTCCCTGTTACACATGGGATCAATTAGATTAAATGATTCTTTTAAATGTTACTAAGCCAATTTCTTTAAAAACTCTGTGCAATGTTTTGTATATGAATGGATGTGTCCGTATGTATGTGAGTTTGTATATACATTTTTTTCAACTCTTTAAATGTACTACCTTTATAACAACTTGCAATGAATGTTTAAAGGATTTCATGCATTTGCTGTCTTGTGTCAGAAAAATGATGGGGAGATTAGATGAGGAAAGAGAACTTTTGGCACAGCTTGTAGGCTGTTATTTTCACCAACTGTGGTGTCAGCTATGATCTTTTTTCAGTGTTTCTGACGATAGGGCCTCTTAGCTAGAGATCCCTGGGTCTCTGTGATTTCATTTTTTTTTTTTTTTTTTTAATAAAAAAGGATGAGAAAAATTTTCAGGCTTTTACTAAGCACACACTCTGTACAGAGTGTCAAGCCAAGATTGAGGGGGCGGGTGTGGACTAAATAGGCAGTTAGCCTAGTTGTTGAGGGTGCCCGATGTAGAAGCAAGTAGCTGAATAAACTCGTGGGCAGGGAGGATGTATTGCCAGAAGCTACAAACAAAACTCAGCAGGCTCTGTATTGACATAATTGATCTGGTCTGTGTTTCCTTGAAGCCTACCAAATTTCTAAGCGTCCGTTTGGGTTGACTGGATGGGGGCCAATAGCATCTATTGAGTACCACTGTGTACCTAGTGGGCTTCCCTGGTTGCTCAGTGGTAAAGAACCCGCCTGCCAATGCAGGAGACGCAGTTTTGATCCCTGGGTCGGGAAGAGCCCCTGGAACAGGAAATGACAACCCACTCCAGTATTCTTGCCCAGGAAATCCCATGGACAGAGGAGCCTGGTGGGTTATAGTCCACAGGGCTGCAGAGTCAGACATGACTTAGCAACTGAGCATGTACCCTCAGACATGTACCTAGAATAGGTACAGGGTGTAGGATTTGGTGTCAAATTAGATTGGTTTGTTTTTGTGTGTGTGTTTGTTTTGTTCTTGATGTGGACCTTTTTTTTTTATATAAGATTTATTGAATTTGGTACAATATTGCTTCTGTTTTATGTTTTGTTTTCTTGTCCAAGAGATAAATAGGATCTTAGCTCCCCGAGCAAGGATCAAACCCATACCTCTTGCATTGGAAGGCACAGTCTTAACCATTGGACTGCTAGGAAAGTCCCCAAATTAGGTTGCTTTGAATATGCCTTGGTCAAATCATTTCACGTCCCTGATTTACAGTTTCCTCATAATCAAAACAAACCATCTCGCAGGATTCTTTTTAAGAGAGCTGAGAGCTGTACTTGCTTCGGGAAGATATCGGGCTGGCCAAAAGGAAAACATCTTAAGGAAAAACCCAAATGAAGCTTTTGGCCAACACAGTACTTCATGCAGAGAGAAATATTTGTTGATAGAAAAATCTTGACGTATCCCAGACCTGAACCTCTCATCAGCCAAAAATGGAAAGAAAAAAGTGTTTGATTGCTAACTTGCTGTCATAAAAGTTTAACTAAAGGAACAGCTTTACTTGTTAAATCCCAAAGGAGTAAGATGAATCATTTGAAAAGAATAAAAGAATTCCAGTCCAAGGGCAGGTGAATGTGGGAGGAAGGTGAAAGGGAGTCCTTTCTTCTCTGAGGTGGATGAGTGTTGACATGACTCAGACGGCCCCTCGGGTCCCTTCTTCAGGGGCCTGTGACTGTGTAGATGGGAAAGAGCGGCATGACTTCAGAGTGTGCTCAGCCAAGCCACTGAAGAGACAGAATGTGAACTCACCAACCGGAGGCCTTTTCCCTTCCATGACCAGTCTTAAATCTCTTCAGTTGTCACAAACCCCATTTTGACACCACTAGTCTGAAATTTTTTAAAAATAGAGTGTCACAATTCTTACCAAGCAAGGCTGAGAATACAAGGGCAGTTAAGTCTGATGCGGGAGATCTCACCACGGTCAAATTAAGTTAGTATTTTTGCCAGCCTCATCTCTCTCTCTCTGTCCCCTTTCCCTTCTTCTCCCGTGTGTTTGTGTGTGTGTGTGTGTGTGTATTGTTTATCTTTATTTCTATATGTTCCCATGGAGCCCAGATTACCAAGATTAAGGTAGAGCTGATGGGGTCCTTTGATCACCTGGTATGTGAATTCTGTATAGAATACTACTGTTCAGGAGACATTGAGATGGGGTTAAAAAAAGAGACCCTCATTAACAGATGAATGGATAAGGAAGGTGTGAGATATATATGTGTGTGTGTGTGTGTGTGATTTACACACACACACATATAACAGATGAATGGATAAAGAAGATGTGATATATATACATATATGTCGTTCAGTTACTCAGGCATGTCCGACTCTTTGTGACCTCATGGACTGCAGCATGCCAAGCTTCATTGTCCTTCACCATCTCCTGGAACTTGCTCAAACTCTTGTCCATTGAGTCAGTGGTGCCATCCAACCAGCTTATCTTCTGTCTTCCCCTTCTCCTCCTGCCTTCAGGCTTTCCCAGCATCAGGGTCTTTTCTAATGAGTCGGCTCTTCGCATTAGGTGGCCAAAGTATTGGAACTTCAGCTTCAGCATCGGTCCTTCCAATGAATATTCAGGACTGATTTCCTTTAGGATTGACTGGTTTGATCCCCTTGTGTGTGTATATATATATATATATATATACATACACACATATACACACACACAGATATGTGATATATATATATAAACACACATATATATAACAGATGAATGGATAAAGAAGATGTGATATAATATATATCCTTATGGGCATGTATACATATGGATATATATATATATATACACATACTTTGGCCACCTCATGCAAAGAGTTGACTCATTGGAAAAGACTCTGATGCTGGGAGGGATTGGGGGCAAGAGGAGAAGGGGACGACCGAGGATGAGATGATTGGATGGCTTCACGGACTCGATGGACGTGAGTCTGAGTGAACTCTGAGAGATGGTGATGAACAGGGAGGCCTGGCGTGCTGCGATTCATGGGGTCGCAAAGAGTTGGACACGACTGAGCGACTGAACTGAACTGAACAGTGGAATGTGTATATCTACTCAGCTATAAAAAAGAATGAAATAATGTCATTTGCAGTAACATGGATGGACCTAGAAATTATCACACTAAGTGGACTAAGTCAGGCAGAGGAAGATAAATGTCATATGATATCACTTAAATGTGGAATCTAAAAAAATGACAGAAATGAACTTATGTATACAAAACAGAGACTCACAGACATAGAAAACAAACTTATGGATACCAAAGGGGAAAGAGGTGGAGAGGGGTAAATTGGGAGCCTGAGAGTAACAGATACACACTGCTATATATAAAATAGATAAACAACAAGGTCCTATTGTATAGCACAGGGAACTATATTCAATATGTTGTAATAACTTATAATGGAAAAAAATTTGAAAAAGAATACATATACTATATATCTATATCTATATATCTCCAATTCTCCTGGCTGTGTACCAGAAAGTAACACAACATTGTCAGTCAACTGCATTCGGTTTTAAAAAAGAAACTATTCAAATTGCAGGAGCTTACATTAATGGTGGAGGAACAGAACACACTAAGGTATAAACAATTTAAGAAGGCTTCAAAAGTTTGTGAAAACAAGTACAAAAGTTATGGGATGACACTCCTGTGTGTGTAAGTGCTTTGAAAAGGAACTTATTTAAATTTAGTTAAGTCAGAAAAAATACACAGCTTTTGGAGTGGAGAAAATAGTTTTCTTAAAAAAATGTTGGAGGGGGAGATGCAAAATACTGACCCTATCTGGGCATGAGACAGGAATCTCAGGATATCACTTGGAAAAGGGAAAGCAAAATATATGTCCTTGGGGAGCAGAGTCAGGCTCCTTGAGACATTTGTCAATACATTACCCAGTTTCTAAAGAACAGGCTCGGCCCATGGTCCACAGGCAAGGTGCCTCGACATCATTCCTTTGGCCTTGGAGGAGAGTTACTGCTTTTAGAGTCTGTGTTCTCTAGCTGGGATTCAAAGAAAGAATGCTGCTTGGCTAAAAGCCCAGTGTGACTGAGGAGGGCTAAAACAGAACAAGGTGGGGACCCACTGGGAAAAGGCAGTGCTGTGATGTTACTTGATGGGATGGTTCCTTATCGTGTCTGATATTCTTACTAATGGGGAACAGACTTGGACGCAGACATGACTAGGACCCATATGTCAGTCCTAGGTCTTCCTTACCCTCTAGGAAACACTTTAGTATTTCTTTGGAAGAGCTCTGCCTTCAGCGAATAATTTTTTCACAGAATCACTGGAGCTCTTACTTCAGTCAAGTTTTCTGACTTTTGTATCGAACCCAAACATCCTGTTAAATATTTCAGGCCCTAGTGATTTTTTCTATATATATCTCTCTGCTTTGGCCAGAGATATTTGGGAGGGGTTGGCCTTGTGGAAGAACTGTCTGTAATTTACCAAGAACACAGTCCTGCTTCTGGATCAGCAAACGGAGTGAGCTTGTCCTCATTCCTCAACTTGCAATTTCCTACTTTGCCTACTAGGACCAGTGGTAACAATAGCTAGTCATTATTTAAAAAGTATACTAGCAGTATGGTGGTTTCTTAAAAAAAATTAAAAATGGAAGTTACCATATGATCCTGCAATCCTACTCCTGGGCACATATCCAGAGAAAATCATAATTTGAAAAGATACATGTATCCCAGTGTTCACTACAGCATGATTTCTAATAACCAAGACATGAAAGTAACCTAAATGTGTATTGTCAGATGAATGGATAAAGAAGATATGGTACATATATACAATGGAATATTACTTAGCTATTAAAAAGAATGAAATAATGTCATTTGCGGCAACATGGATGGACCTAGGGATTATAATACTAAGTGAAGTAAATCAGACAAACATCATATGATATCCCTTATATGTGGACTCTAAAAGGAAAAAAAAAGGCACTAATGAACTTATTTGCGGCAACATGGATGGACCTAGGGATTATAATACTAAGTGAAGTAAATCAGACAAACATCATATGATATCCCTTATATGTGGACTCTAAAAGGAAAAAAAAAGGCACTAATGAACTTATTTCCAAAACTTATTTCCAAAACTTATTTCCACATATATCCCTTATATGTGGACTCTAAAAGGAAAAAAAAAGGCACTAATGAACTTATTTCCAAAAGGCACTAATGAACTTATTTCCAAGGTCACACAGAAAAGAAACTTATGGTTACCAAAGGGGAAATGTGGGTGGAGGGATAAATTAAGAGGCTAGAATTAACATATACATATTACTGTGTATAAAATGGATAGCCAACAAAGACCTACTATATAGCACAGGGAGGTATACGCGATGTTTTGTAATAACTTGTAAGGGAAAATAGTCTGATTCAGCACACTGAATCACTGTGCTATAGACCTGAAACTTATACAATATTATAAATCAAACAATACTTCAATAAGAAATCTGAAAATAAAAAAATAAAAAGTACATCAGCACTTTGCTAAACACTTTTTAGACATCATCTATTTGATTCTTTGGAGAAGGGAATGGCAATCCACTCCAGTATTCTTGCCTGGAGAATCCTATGGACAGAGAAGCCTGGCGGGCTGCAGTCCGTGGGGTCGCAAAGAGCTGGACACGACTGAGCCGACTAGCACAACACCATTTGATTCTTATGTCCTCATAGCTGAATCAGTGGTAAAGAATCTACATGCAATGCAGGAGACACAGGTTTGATCCCTCAGTCAGGAAGAGCCCCTGAAGAAGGAAATGACAACTGACTCCAGTGTTCTTGCCTGGAGAATCCCATGGACAGAGGAGCCTGGTGGGTTTCACTTAGCGACTGAGCATGCACATTTGATTCCCACGGCAATGCTACTAAGATAGATTTTATTTGTCCTACTTCAACACTGATGAAATGGAGACCAAGGCACAGTTCGGAAACTGGCCAAAGTCACAAAGGTGAGACTTGAACTCAGAACCAGTCTACTCTATCTTCCTGTCCTTTATCAACCAGGAGATTTTTTTCATTTAGAGGACCTTGTAAAATACTCTGGACATGTTAAAAATAGTTCATAGAAGATGTTGTTTTCCTTTTTTTTTTTTTCATACAGCATATGAAATCCTAGTTCTTGCCCCTCTCATTTACAGTGTAATGTTCCATGGTAGATTGCTTGCCGACAACTTCATATTATTAAAAGTACCATTAAGCACTCTGCAGCCTGGGTCCAGCTCTGACTTCACAGATCCTCTCAGCAGGATTCACAAGGAAAGAAATTGGGGACTGAGGCCGATTCTCCTTGCTTCCATGCCTTTGGTCTGCTCCCAACTTTGTCGACCTGTGTTACAAAGGGTTTGTGGAAGAAAGTTGGCTTTCATCCCAGGGGAAGCAGCAATTGTCCCGGTGGTTCAGATGTCAGCACCCTGGAAGACAGAACAATGCATTGCATTGTCCGGTGGCCGGTGTGAAACTTACTAGAGAGCCCCAGATCCCCTAGTGGTTCCTAGGACGGAGCTGAAGTTCAGAGGAAGGTCTCTCCAGGCATCTCTGAACTTCACAGAGTTTCAGTAGGGGCAGGGTTTGAGACAGAGCAAGGGGAACAAAGAAATTTCAAAAAGACTTGTGTCGAAACAATAATGGGGAAAAAATCCAAAATCTGTCTTTGACATGAAAGGATTTCAGAATTGAAAGGGGGGAATTTCAGTAATGTGGGGAGGAAACGAGTCTGTCTTCCAGATTCAGAGCCATCTCAGCTGTTACATAGCTGGGATGCTGTGATCGTTTAGGTGAGAAATGGCCTCTGCGGCTTGGGGGCTTTGAATGGGTGATGTTAGGAGCAAGGGTTCCAGGTGGAAAGGAGGACAGATGTTTCTGTGGGGAGAAGAGCGAGGACCCACCAGGATTTTGTCTCTCTTTCCCTCTCTTCTGGCAAGGACCACTTCCTCTCCTTTAGCAGGGCTCCACTCTGGGCAGAATTTTTGCCGGGGGCTTGCCACGGCACACGGCCATTGCAAATGAGGTTTTTGGGGTGCTTTTCTAATAAATATAAAGGATTATAGGTGCACCCCCTTTTCATCTATCCCTCCCTCCCCTAAGCCTTAGTCTTGGCTTGCTGCAGGCACGTGGCCACGGGGGACCTTTGATGCCTAAGGCTATCAGTGGAGATAGCTATTTAAGAGGCTTTACTTTTACATCTGAGCTGCCAAATTGTGCATGTAACAATGGGGACCAATTATTGCACAACAGAGCATCCCCAATGAAACATAAGACAGTGTGTGTTTAATATGCAATGAATGACACGCTTCTCTTAAACAATGAGAACGTTTCCATGTCCTTGGGGAGAACGGGAATTCCATTGTCAAGTTTCAGCTGTTTGTGGAAGTAGATATCCTATCATCCATGAATTTCAAAACAATCATCCCAAGATGACGACACAAGTAATAATAAAATGTTACCATCTAGGTTCCTGTATATGGAATATAGAGCTTTTTTGGATTTGATGTATCATTTCCCCTCCTCTTTGGAAGTCGATTCTTGCTGAGTTCCTTTTTATCTCTGGTTTAAGTGTTTATACGGTCACACAGTTGAAACACTTTTAAGAATCCATCCTATTGACAACTGTTGCCCAGTTATCCAGAATTGGGCATGAATCCTGAATTGAGAATTCTCTTCTCCCTCAATGGCTGCTGTTTTATCCCCCAGCAGAAGTCCCTGATAAGAGTGCACTATATCCTCAGAATCTTTTATAGTGGAAGAAATGAGGCCCAGAGAGGTCAAGGGGGTTGATTCCAGGATCCTAAAATGATATGAATGGTCCAGGGAGAACTTACTTTCTGAAAATTTTAATTTTAATTAGGCAATGAAAGTAGAAGAAGCAAAACTTCAGCATTCTGCTTTTTTTTTTTTTTAAGGTATATTTCTGTTAGGAAAATGTGATTAGCATTGCATTCTTTATGTTAATATAGTATCATAGTTTTCTCTTTTTTTTTGGCCAAATCACTCCACATGAAGGATCTTACTTCCTTGACCAGGGATTGAACCTGTGCCCCGCCGAACTGGAAGCATGGAGTCCTAACCACTGGACCTTCAGGGAAGTCTCAATAGCATGGTTTTCCTTGGTCCAATTTAAAGTGACCAGCTCATCCTGGGTTGCCCAGGACTCGTACTTTAGCATGCAGACAGTCCTGAGTTCCAGGAAATTCTCAGTCCTGAGCAAGTAGCATGGTTGATTGCACTAAATTCTGCCGGCCCCGCCGCCACCGCCCGTCCCTACCCCCTGCCCCTGCAAAGCTACACTGTTAATGTTGGGGCAGGGGCGAGGTTAAATTGGTTACAATTAGGTTAAAATTGTCATCCTTTTCCCCTTAGGCTGTTTTTCATATTCAGCTGCTGCTGCTGCTAAGTCGCTTCAGTCCTGTCCCACTCTGTGCGACCCCATAGATGGCAGCCCACCAGTCTCCCCCGCCCTGGGCTTCTCCAGGCAAGAACACTGGAGTGGGTTGCCATTTCCTTCTCCAATGCATGAAAGTGAAAAGTGAAAGTGAAGTCGCTCAGTCATGTCTGACTCTCAAGGACCCCACATTCAGCAACTTTTCTCTTAAGAGGGAAACAAATCGGTGAGGTAGCACAGTCTGTAAGCTTCCCTGCTGCTATAGGTTGCTGCTAAGTCGCTTCAGTCGTGTCTGACTCTGTGCAACCCCACAGACAGCAGCCCATCAGGCTCCCCTGTCTCTGGGATTCTCCAGGCAAGAAAACTAGAGTGGGTTGCCATTTCCTTCTCCAATGCATGAAAGTGAAAAGTGAAAGGGAAGTCGCTCAGTCGTTTCTGACCCTTAGCATGGACTGCAGCCTACCAGGCTCCTATATCCATGGGATTTTCCAGGCAAGAGTACTGGAGTGGGGTGCCATTGCCTTCTCCTACTATAGGTTAGACAAGGGGAAAGGAAAATCATCAGGGAGTCTGGATCATCCTTTCCTTCTCCTGGAATGCTCTTCGCATCTTCTCCACGTTTAGGACAATGGTGGGAATATGGAGATTGATGGGGAAATTCCAAGCATGATTTTTCTGGTACTGCATTCAAGACTGGAGTATTACTATAGCACCAAACCCCGTAAGGAGAGGACTAAGGGTGGGGAGGCAAACTTTCTCCATAAAAGGCAAGATAGTAAGTATTTTAAACTTCTCTGGCCACACATAGTCTCTATAACATGATCTTAAAAACAACCCTTTGAAAATGTAAAAACTCTTTTGAGCTTTCAGGATATATAAAAATAGGCTGTGGACCAGATCTGGACTCCATGCCAAGTCTCCTGTAGAGCACTGCTGTTCAACAGAAATATAACGTGAGTCACATTTTCAATTTCACTTTTTCTAGTAGCCACATTAAAAACAGTAAAAAGAAACATAAATTTAATTTTTATAATATATTTTAAGATATATCCTAAATGCATTTTTTCAATATGTAACCAATATAAAGATTATTACTGAGATATTTGCATTTTTTTAAATTCTAAGTCTTTAAAATTAGGACTCACTTTGTTTCAAGTGTTCAGTTTCTGCATGCGGCCTGTGGCTGCTTATTGAACCGTACAGTGCTGGAGTAACTTTGACAAGTGTTCAGCCAGTCTCCTCTAGTCCATTAACCTGTCAATGAGCACAGGAAAAAAAAAAAAAAAGGAAAGAAAAGATCTTAAAACTGGAAGTTTGCTTAGAGGATCACTGCTCTAACTCTTCATTTTGTAAATGAGGAAGCCAAGGATCAGAAAGGCTGAGTGGTTTGCCTAAGTTCACACAGCTAGTTTAGCAGCAGACTTAATACTGGAACTCTGATCCACGCACCAGCCAGTGGCCTTCCCACTATACTGTTCTGTAAAGTCGGGATGAAGCACCCCTTGCCTAGAGTTATCCAGGCACCAGGAAAACGGTTGATTCCTTGGTCACAGTGATATGTTTATTACTCTTTGACTATAGTTTGTTACAAGGTCTTTTGATCTGTGGCAAACATGTGAGAGGTCAGCTGGGAAAAGGGATGCTGTCCGTAGCCAAAGGAAAGAGTGAAGGCGAGGAGAGACTTGTGCTTTGATTGCCTGGATAAGGGACTTGTGATAAGAGTATGCACGTGTGCATTTGTGTGTCATGCACTTAGGTCTTTGTGGCTCACTGCTTCTGGAGCCTCTTAGTGTCTCTTTAACCTAGGCGGCATCCTAGATAAAAGGTAGAATCTGGGGGGGTTGGAGTCTAGCCTGTTGGCGAGCACTCTGAGCCTTGGTTGTTCTCTTTTCTTTGCCCAGAAAATGCCTGTCCCTTGTGCTAAAGGGCGGAGAAGGCAATAGCAAGCCACTCCAGTACTCTTGCCTAGAAAATCCCATGGATGGAGGAGCCTGGTAGGCTGCAGTCCATGGGGTCGCTGGAAGTCGGATGCGACTGAGCGACTTCACTTCACTTTTCGCTTTCACACAATGGAGAAGGAAATGGCAACCCACTCCAGTGTTCTTGCCTGGAGAATCCCAGGGACAGGGGAGCCTGTTGGGCTCCTGTCTATGGGGTCGCACAGAGTCGGACACGACTGAAGCGACTTAGCAGCAGCAGCAGCAGTGCTAAAGGGAGGACTAAGCTGAGTAAATATTAGTTGTGTAATCAGAGTAAGTGGAAGAAAGAGAAGTCTCATTGCTGTATAAGTAGCCTAAACCCGTGCCTTTCCTTGGGCATTTCCTTTCTTTTTTGGTCACTGTGCGTTTTTCATTTTTGGATCTGACTCCTTTTCTCCTCACTTAAGGGAGTTGCAGACCAGCTCAAGAATTTTATGAATAGAAGAGTCCTGCAGTACATTTAGCTTGGGAAAATGTCGCTTAGAATAGATTGTTTCTGAGTCAAGTGTATAAATATTCTGGCTCAAGACTCTCCCCTTTTTTCTTAATGAATTGGTCTGGCGGGAGTTAAAGCCAAGTGTGGTCTAGGAGAGTGCTCCAGAGAGAAAATTGAATGGACACAAAGCCCAGTCATAGTTTTCAACTTTATGTAATGTGTTTCACAATATATTAGAAAATTAACTTTATGACAGCTGGCAGGACCTGTTGTGCAAGTCGATCAATTTGAGGCAGTTTGGTGGCTTTTTTTCTTTGACCTGAACCTTCCTATTTAGTGAATTCTGAAGACTCGAACAGCTGCCACGGGGTCTGCCCAGAGTCCTGGTAAGTCATTCAACTTTATTGTCCCTGGCAGTCAGTTTCCAAGCTAGTGAATACAAAAAAAAAAAAAGGATTTTTTCATGGACTACTTTAAAAGAGGGCTGCTAATCAATTTTTCTTATTATTTTTATGCCCTCTGCTTTTTACACTCCCCCCCACACCAGCGGGTTAATCATGCAAAAGTTGAACACTTCATTAGTTAGTACATGTTCGCCCATGGGCATTTCTGTAGTAATTTAGTTCTTTCTATTTATACAGGTAAGTCATGGCCAAAAGTCTTTTAAGGTGCCAAAGGTAAGGGTTAGAATTAATTTCTCCTTTTTTTTTTTTCTGAGTTTTTAAAAGAACTCGTTTTAAACTCTGAATTCTACTGATGCACAACTACTTTTGAATCAAAGAGGAAATGGAGGGGGGATATCTTCCTGGAGGGTCCAGAGTTTTAGTATAGGGATGGCTAATGTGGTTGTTCTGCAACGCTTGATTTTCAGAAGGCAGAGGCATAGGGTGCCAATGCGTAGTATTTTTTCAAGGTAAGGCCAAGAAAACTATTGTGAAGAGGCCCTTTTAATTCAAACAAAAGGCAAAATAGAGACTAGACAGTATCATCAACAAACTCTACATGAGCATTGGTACCATATACTCATGTAGATGGGTATATGACCTACATATATGTATGAACTCATTAATTTCATATATATACATATATATATATGTAATTATATATATATGAACCTGCTTGCCAATGCAGGAGACATAAGAATGCGTGTTTGACCCCTGTGTCAGGAAGATCTCCTGGAGGAGGGCAGGGCAGCCCACTCCAGTATTATTGCTTGGAGAATCCTGTGGACAGAGGAGCCTGGCAGGCTATAGTCCACAGGATTGCATAGAGTCAGACATGACTGACGCAACTTGTCATGCATATATATATATACATATATATATATGTATATATCTCTCTCCCTCCCCTACCCTCTTTCTCTCTCTCTTCTATATATATATATAGCTATTTTGTGCTAGTTTCCAGGAATTGGAAAATATTCTTCACCAGTTTTATTTTGTCAGATGATCAACTTGTGTGTTTGAGGGGCAAATTTGCTGTTTCTAAACAAAATTCAATCCAGAAGTTTCTCTCACCACTCTCTTGGGAGGAATTATTTCCACTATAGGTTCTACACTGCCTATTCAGCTAAACAGGCAAAAGTCAGGCCTCTTCTGAACTTGGCATCAAATCTAAATAAGTCTGTCCACAGAAGGAGTGTTGGGCTTGTGTCTGCTGGCCACAGTTCTTGAGCATATAGATAAAGTTCCTGCCTCCAGTATGAGTTCTCTTAGCTTCGCTGTTTTTGGCAAACTCCAAACTCCTGCAGAAGAGTTTTCTGGCAACATCTCCTCTAGTTGTTTCCTCCATGGATATTTCAAGATCATTCAGACCTCTCTGTGGAGTGGTAATAGTGATAGAGGCTGAATTCATTCTGTTCACAAAGCTGAAATAAGAATCTATTCTGTAAAATTTGTATCCCCTTATAGGTTATCAGAAAAGATACATGCCCTGACGGAGGTTACAGGGATGTAGAGGTTGTTATAAAAATTCTAGGAATAGAATTCAGAGAGACATGCAAGGCTAAATGTGCTCATCCTTTGAATTTTTGTAATTCTTGTAATAATTTCTAGGAAGTGGGGATAAATATCCATTGATTGTTGATTGTTCTGTTTCCCAACTGTGATAGTAAGGCATGAATTTAGAAAATCTTGGTAGGCAGGAAGATTAGAGAAAGGCTAAATTGACACAACAATTTTGCTTGAATGACACTGTTGATAGCTAAGGTTTCTATCATTCCTTTAACTCTTAAAGGGCAAGTGTTATGCTATAGTGTTTTCTGCTTTCTCCCTTCATATATTCACAAAATCCCAGCCTAACTTGGGAACCCAAGCTTTGCTTCACATGTTCCACCTTCTTCTGATCTACAGGTAGCTTCTTTTTGCATGTTGGCTGCTGATGGGTGGGAGTGAAACTTTTTCTTTTCTTGTGGAGCTTTAATTCCAGTGTAATGGTGTGGTTTGCGGCTTTCTGCTTGCAAGTTCAGTTCTTGTTTAAATACTAAAATCTATTGTTTGTCTCCATTTCTAGACAACATAATTGTGTTGCTAACTGACAGGAGCAATAAGTGTAGAGCATTATGAAAAGATAAAGGTTCCAGGCCTCAAGATTTAACTTGATTTCTAAATACACTGCTCTCCCCTGTAAGGGTGACTTGTAAGCACTCAAGAATACATGTAACAAAGAACTAGAGTGTAAGGAGAGGGAGTGTCCATTGAGTGTGGATTCTGGTGAGCTGATCATCCCTAGGGTAGTGCCCGCCATTGGGCAGAAGGTGAGTGACTTTTTCTTCTATTTATCAGATAGATTCAAGCTATATTGATTCATTTTTGTGTACTAGGAGTAGTAATTGAATTCTCTGTGCTTTTCCTGAAAAGTTTTATGGTTAATAGGAAGTTGTTCTTGGGGACCTTATATTTTGGGAACAGGATGAACACTTGGTCTTTGTATTGATTGTTTTAAAAGTTATGGAGAACATTCAACATTCTTATCTTGCAAAGTGCATCTTTTCGAGTAATCCTCAGGAACTTGGTCCATAGTAAGACTTAGAGAAGGAGGGGGTGCTGCCCGGTCTGGGGCATTCTGGCCATTGAGTTAAACCAAGTAAATACCCTAGACTGGGCACTTTCTGCTGGGTCTTGGGCAAGGCTGGTTGTGGGTGGGCACCCCTTGGGATGGAACACAGGTTTTCAGCAATGGGGCTCTGCTTGGAATGATTTTTGTGAAGCAAGCCATCCATAAGCACTATGAGCTATTTGTGTGTAACAGGATGTTGCAGGCTGCAAAGTTAATGCAGTTAATATTCAACTAAACTTTGTAGGTGGGGGGGAGTAGTGGTTACTAATTCCTTAGGCAGATTCGCCAGGAAAGGCTACACATTAATTGCCCTCCAAATCAGAATACCCCTCCCCCAGTGGACAGCCACATGTGTTATCACATGTGAAACGTTACAGCAGTTCAGCCAAACTCAGGGCAGAGATGATGTTTAATAACCCTTTTGCTGGAGCCCTGGCCTTTTCTGAACCCATAACTTTGGGAAGAAGGAACTAGCCTTGAGTGAGTGTTCATTGTCCATACTCTTTAATTAACCATGAGTGATGTCTTAAACACTCTTGCCATTTGCAGGGTCTTCCAATAAGGATGACGGATTTGGTTCTGATTCTCTGCTGGGTTTCATTGAAATGAAGCATGCCTGGCATCTCTTCCTTTGCCTTAAAGGGAAAGATGTTGCGCTGCTTCCTTGGGCTGAAAGACTGGATTGGAGGGGATCTAGTCAGTGGGTAGAGTCGTGGCTCTCCCATAGGTCTTAGATCATAGGTCATGGCTCTTTTCATGCCTTCAGCTCAGGTAGGAATGAAATCATGAGTTGCAGCCAGTTCCATGGGGCTCAGCAGGCCAGAGGAGAGGTCAGGAAACTGAAGGCAGGGTGTTAGGTCACCATGCTCGGCGGACCTTGGTGAGGAATGGCGGGGCAGAGGTTGTTCTCTGCTGGGGGTCATGGGCTTAGCTTTTTATCCCTTTACAAGAATTTTCCTTATTTGGCTGTTTCTTCTCTCATCTTAGGCTGTATATTATTCCAGATAGGAATACTATGTAAAAGGGAGAGTAGAAAATCAGAATGAAAATGACCTACCATGATTTTGGTAATTTATTAGTACTGTATCATATAACCACATATTAGTGATTTTCCAGGGCAGGGATCTTCTAAGACATGGGTATGCCCTCCCTCTTTGAAATGATCTAATAGCATAATAAACATTCCTCCAATATTTTTTCAATGTCTTCATCCCTTGTCTTGGGTTTCTATATAAAGTAACTATGAACTGCATTTGGACTTTTCTAGGTTAAGGGTGTGGACAAGGATAAGAGATCAGGCTTGTAGAGATTATTGTTTTATTGGGGAACATCCTTAGTAGATGGTAGGAAAGCCTTAGAGTTGAAAAATGACTAGAATAGAACTTTCGATTCTTTGTGGACATCTTTGCTTTCTCTACTGTTTTTGACTACAAACACTTAATTTTTTTGTGCATATGCTTTTCCCACTGTATGTACTGATTTACCTTGAAAGTTAGACCCAAAACCTGTGACTGATGTTATTTAGGATTTTCAAAAAAGAGAGATTTATTTTTGACCACAATTGTTTAAGATAAACATCACCCTATTGAGCTTGTACTTTTTCGTAACTGAAACTGATGAAAATCATTCCTCAGGAATGCATGTTAGGTAATTCTTTCTTGTTTTTACAAAACAAAAGCACTCTCTAGATGCTTTTTTCCCTATTTCCTAGGTTTCTAAAGATTTTTGAACCTGATGACAGGACAGACTTCAGGACCCACTTGACATAGCGCCTTGCTCTCAGCATTGATCTTGGTTCCTCCAGGCCTGCTGGGCTCTGGGTCTCTGGTGGGATGAAGAGGAAGATAGGAGGCTGTTTAGAAGGACAGATTGCATAGTCAGATGATCTATCTCAACCTGGTGTACTTCTTTCTAGATAATTACTTTGGGCATGTTTCTAAAACTCTTCAAGTCTCAGTTGGTTCACATAAAGTGGGAAGGAGGTTATTAAATACCTCATTTAGTGATTTTGAGAAATGCATGAAACAGCGCCTAGAAAATCCTTAGCATCGTGGCTGTTCTTGTTCAGTCACTAAGTCGTGTCCAACTCTGCGACCCTATGAGCTACATAATGGCTGGCCATTATCAATATGCAGTAACGTTTAGTAGTGGAGGTAGTTTATATAATGGTTAAAAGCAAGGTCTCTGGAGCCTACCTGCCTGTTTTAAAATATATCGTGGTTGTTTTATCAGTTGAGTATCCTTGAGCTAGTTACCTAGTCTTTCTACACCTCAATTTCCTGGTCTATAATAAAATGGAATCACAATAGTACCTACCTTCTAGGGCTCGTGGAAAGAGCAAATGATGTGGTGAATGTCAAAGCACTCGGAACAGATCCTCGCACCACAAGTGCTGTATAAATCTTTGGTCTGTAAAATTATTCTTACAGCTGCTGGGGAGGAAGAGCTAAGTCACAGTTAGGGAGAAGAAAAAGATGTTAAATATTTAACTGAGTGCATAGAAATAGAGAAGAACAGAAAGAATGATGGAGCAGTGAGGAAAAGAGATTAACAATAAAAATAATGGCAATTTGATGATGAGTAATAGAATGATACTCATGTCTCCAGGCCTCTGTTTCTTTATCTCTTTTTGGTGGTAGCTGGAGTGGGTATCATCATGAGTGGGTATAGACGGCATGATGGCTAAGATCCCTTTTAGTTCTAATTTCTGGTGGTGCCATGAAGCAGTCATGACAAAGACAACCCATCTGTGCTAGCCTGAAATACGCACAGCCCCCAAATTCCCTTGACAACCATATTCCGTTATGTTTCCACCATTAGTCACCAAACTATTTTGTTTTCCGAATGCATCTTTTAAATTAACGATGTCTTTCACATGACTGTATCTCCTAGCCATCGTTCCTATTTAAATGATGGCCCATCTACTTATCTTTCACATGTTAATCATGTGAGCCGCATCATTCGATCAAAATGTTCACACCTGTTAATTTTTCACAGATTAACCCAGAACTAGTTAGTCCCGATATGCACTCAGGAAAGAGGGTGTATGACATAGATGGTTTTCAGTTCTAGGTTGTCAGTTACCAGTAGGGTAAGCATTCCCTTTCCCTCCTCCATCTTTTAGTTTGGGGGCTGGTGGGTGCTGAGATGAGTGGACGGGGGAGCAAGTCATATCACAAGCAAAGCACACCAAGTCCCCACTCCTATGATATTTCCCAGAAGACATCACAAAGAAGGGGATTTCCAGAGTTGCTTGAAGATGACTTTTAAAATTGTGATTGATATTACATAAAACCAGTTATAGTAGCAATTTTTGCTTTCCTTCCAAGTAGAGCCAAGAAATGCTAAAAACTTACCCTTGCTCTGACTGGTGATTTCAGTGTCTCCAGGCTTTGTCCCTACCTTGAAACTGGCTTCAGGACAGATCAAACTGGTTTTACCAGAAATGGGAGTAACTTGAAGTTCTTGGAACCTCGCCCCACAGACAATGTGGATACAGGCAGCAAGGTGATTCCCGGAGCTTCTCTGTGGGCTTTCCTTTTGGTTCTTGAGCTTCTGCTTTCCCTTTTGTACCCTCCGTGTCAGCCTTATCGGTCGACCTGAAATTCATATACAATTGCGGCCAGTTCCATTTTTTAAAATATTATTGAGAGGTAAAGTGCAAGAAAATCTTAGATCTTTCAGAGACACTCTGGTTTTTGTTCAGGGCTTCCCTGGTGGCTCAGATGGTAAAGAATCTGCCTGCAACGCAGAAGACCTGGATTCTATCCCTGTGTGGGGAAAATCCCCTGGAGAAAAGAATGACAGCCCACTCCAGTATTATTGCCTGGAGAATTCCATGGGCGGAGGAGCCTGATGGGCTCATGTCCACGAGGTCACAAAGGGTCAAACACGACTGACTGACTAACATACACACACACACTGGTTTTTGTTCAAGTCTGCTCTACATATTGATAGAATCATGCATTCGATTAAATGTTGCATTTGCTACTTTTCTCCATGGGGAGTGAATCTTGGCCAGAGTAGGAAGAAGTAATGGTTAGAGATAAAAGATGACAGATTTGGAGGTTTTCGGTGCCTCCACCCTAGGTGAGTATTCCGTCCTAGGACACCAAAAGAATATTTATTTAGAAGGTGCAACTGACTTAACACTTTGGTTGCCCCTGACTCTCCACACACCTGCCTCCTCTCCTTTCTTCCGACAGGTGTTTGTTGAATGCCTGCAAAGGGCAGATATTGCCCCAGAGGCTGAGGATGGCACACTGAATAAGAAGAGTACCCATTGCTTGTTAAGGCCTTTTTATGGGCTTCCACTGCTTTCTAAAGCCACGCTACTCAGTCGTGAAATTCTCCAGTCACTAGATGCACCTTTCAAGGCACCAGGCAAGCATAGGGTCAAAGCCTTGATAACTGCTGCAGCTTCCCAGCCATGAGGACCACTGGGAAGAACTCATTTGCGTAAAGTACAATCAGCGTTCAAAGAAATGGCCATCAATAAATTGGGGAAGTCTTCATTTTAATTTCCTCGCCTCACTGTGTGCATATGAGCAGGCCTGCCGTTTGCATATGGGAATCCTGTCATGACAGTTTCAGGAAGTGATTTGTTAATAGTCAAGTTCTCTCAATGGCCCTAAATCTGCAGTTGATGTGGGTCTGGATAAAGCCACTCTTCTACCCGCCTATTTTGGGGACCATTTTTTTGGCAGGATCTGAGCCAGAATGAAAACTAGCCATCAGAACAAAATTTAGGACAGCTGGGATGCTTTGCAGCAAAGACTTTTGGCTCCCCAGTTCAAATAATCACAATAGTGGCTCAATTTAGCCTTTGGCTGAATGGTTTTGGCAGGGCACAATGAAAAATAATTATTTCATGGCCTGCTTATTTTTCCCTTAACCAATAAACTCTCAGACCTCTTCAGGCTTATGTAAATATTCTGCTATGGATGTGGCTGAGCACACCATCAGGTCTCTATTTAGGAAATGGTCTATTTCACCCTTGTGGGGCGGAAAGCAAAACTCAACATCTTTTTGAGATATCTATTTAGAGTGGTGTGGGGATGGAGAATAAAGATGGGACGAAATCTAGTGACTGGAAATTGAGCCCATAGTCATAGGGAAACAAAGGTTGAGTCCCAGGCTGTGATTTAGAACAGGGGTGTCCAACCTCCGGGCCTCAGACTGGTATCTCCTGTCAGATCAGCAGCGGCGTTAGACTAGAAATAAAGTGCAAGGGACAGGTATTGGGGATTCAGTGTCAGGTTGCCTATTTCAGGGCAAGGGGAGTCTGGTCACTGAAATCCTCTTTTCCTTCCAACCCAGCTTTGGGAACTCAAAGAATACCTAGTCCCCACTCTGTCCCTGCCCCCCTCCTCATGAGTCCTGCTCATACACTGCAGTCCACGCTTAGTGGCACGACTGTCCGCTGGGAAGCAACATTCATGGCTTTCCTGTGAATGATCCCGTTAGCTACCTGGCATTCTCTGTTCCCGCCACCTCCGTGCCACAGCATTGCACTGGGTTTAGGGCAGCCAAGAGTGGAGAAGAGACTTGTGTGATACTGTATGATATCTCTTATGTGAAATTTAAAGGCAATACAAATGAATACACGTGCAAAACAGAGACAAACTCAGGTTTAGGGGCTTCACTGGTGGCTTAATGATAAAGGACCTGCCTGTCAATGCAGGAGGTGTGGGTTCCATCCTGGGTCAGGATGATCCCCTGGCGGAAGAAATGGCAACCCACTGCAGTATTCTTGCCTGGAGAATCCCATGGGCAGGGGAGCCTGGCAGGCTACAGTCCATGGGGTCGCAAAGAATCAGGCATAACTTAGCAGCTACACAGACACAAAGTGCCTAATGAATGTAACACGTGTGAAGCATCCCGAAATGTCACCTCCCCTCCCCACCCCACCCCAGGTCCATGTAAAAACTGTCTTCCATAACATTGGCCCCTGGTGCCAAAAAATTGGAGACCTCTGACTTAGAAGGCAGGGCGCTGAGGAATGATTGTCTCTGATGTGGAGGGAAGGGTATGCACGGAATTAGCTGGACCATACTATGTGTAGTACCATAACTGCAAGGAACCACAGTCTCTAGCTGTAGCTTTTTAGGCTACGTGTAATGATTCTCAAAACATTTTGGTGAGTGCTTGCCTGATTTGTTCTCATTACTCCATTTCCTAAGTCCTCGCTGTGGCCCTAGGTTATTTGATGGAGTCTTGGAGAGGTGGATGGGATAAATTGAGCATGGCAGCCAGCCGAACGGCCACCCTGGACCCAAAGCCCTTCAAGGTTTTTGCTTAGATCCCATCAATCTCCTGTACTTTATATCTGCCTTTTCAGGTCAGTGGCATCACAGCGTAGGGCATCTGTGCCTGGGTGACCAGTTCCTCGTCAGTGAGATTCCCTGGCTTTGCAGCTCAGTTGGTCAAAGCAGAGTACTAACGAGATCGGTCATGGGTTTGATCCCTCCAGGAGCCAGTTAAGTCCAATCTGTCCCGTTAACCCCATCTAGCGGCCTTAGGTCATGGGTGTATTTGGGTGAGGGAGTGTGAATGGCGGACCACTGCTGGGTGACCAGCTAGTCCCACTGACTGTGGGTGGGAGGCGTTCTCTTTGAATGGCAGCAGAATGGGCATTAGAAACAGTAACCACCACGAGCCTGAAGCTGTTTCTCCTTCCCTGTGTTGACCGTGGGGGTGGGGTAGGAATAGGCGTTTCTACTGTTACGAAAGGGTAGGCGTTCCTTGTTTTGAAAAGTCTGCACCAAATCAAATTCCTGCCATGATCCTCATGATCTGGGTTTAACGAGTGGCATTTCTTCTCAAAGTATCTTTAAAAAAATCGGCAGTCATGTCATGCATCAGGATGAATTTCTAAATGTAAATGAGATTCTCCCAGTAATTTATTTACATTTGTTTTCAGCACAACAAATGAGACATCACGTAGCTTCATAATTTTCCATGACCCAGTCACCAGCATGCAGTGTGTAATTTACCGTGATTTCAGATGCTTATCTGTAGATTTTTCAACAGGACTTTATAAGGCTTGAGCAAGAGAAAGAGATCCCCTGTGCCATCTCACTTCTTGCTTTCCTGGCCCTTGCTCTCCTACCCAAGTGTTCTGGGGCTCACTAAAATCTATTATGTTGTTAACATCTTTGAAGAATTGTACATAGAAGAGAGAAAAATATTGGTCCTTTATCCATTTCAAGTAGGGCTTGTTATCAGTAACAACTCTGATATAAAAGAAGAGGTAGCAATATTTCCCTTTGGGTATTAGAATATATGAACTTGCATAAGTAACTGTTTTAGGCTTGTTTTCCTCGTTGTAAAATGCTACAGGAGGGAATCTTGACAGCTTAGCAATAGCATTCTAGATCAAGATGGAAGATAGACTATATTGAATGGGTCAGTGCACACTTTTCAAATCTTTACAGAAGTTTTGAGCATCTGTTGTATTTTTTTTTTTGCAACTTCGTATTTATTATTATTATTTTTACTTTTTTCCTTGTCACTTTTTCTTTTTCCGCTTTTTTTTCTTTTTGTCTTTTTATTGAAATATAGCTGATTTGCAATGTTATGTTTCAGGTCTACAGCAAAGTGATTTGTTTACATACATATACCTGTATATATATATATTCTTTTTCTGATTCCTTCCATTGTAGTTTATTACAAGATATTGAATACAGTTCCCTGTGCTATACATAAATCCTTGTTGTTTGTTTATTTTATATATGGTAGTGTCCATCTGTTAATCCCCTATTAATTACTAGAGCTTCTCTGGTGCCTCAGACGGTAAAGAATCTGCCTGCCATGCAGAAGACGCAGGTTCAGTCCTTGTGTTGGAAAGATTCCCTGGACAAGGGAATGACTACCCACTCCAGGCAAGCATTCTTGCCTGGAGAATTCCACCAACAGAGGAGCCTGGCCGGCTATAGTCCATGGCATCGCAAAGAATCAGACATTACTAAGCAACTAACACTTTCACTTTTAGTGTACGTTTGTTAATTCCCTACTCCTAATTTATCCCTCCCCCGTCCCCTTTGGTAACCAAAAGTTTTTCTATGTTAGTGAGTCTGTTTTATAAATAAGTTCATTTGTACTAGTTTTTAGATTCCATATATAAATGATATTCTATAATATTTTTTTCTTTCTCTGTCTGACTCATTTTACCTTAGTATGATTATTCCAGATCCAGCAATATCATATTTATTTTTAAAATATGGCCCTATGATATTAGCCTTCCTTACTGGTTATTCAGTTCAGTTCAGTTCAGTTGCTCAGTCGTGTCCGACTCTTTGCGACCCCGTGGACTGTAACCTACTAGGCTTCTCCGTCCGTGGGATTCTCCAGGCAAGAATACTGGAGTGGATTGCCATTTCCTTCTCCAGGGGATCTTCCCGACCCAGGGATCGAACCTGGGTCTCCCGCATTAGAGGCAGACGCTTTAACCTCTGAGCCATATTACCCAGGTTCAAAGTAAAGAGGAAAAGATTCCCAAAAATTCAACATGAGCTACTTAGATATTATTTTCTCCCGAGGACTTCCCCTCCCCCCCGACTTCTTTATTCATTTGAGCCAAACAATGTAGGAGTGTCCTAGGAACTCTGAGACTTAGGGAAAGGCGGGAAAGATGTCATGTAGTTATTCTGTGACCTTGAGTGAGCCTGTGACCAAAGGTCCATGAAGAGTGATATTAGGTATCAGAGCTCTGGCCATTTCATCCAGGTACCTGAACGTGAACTATTCATAGCTTGGCCTTGCTCTGCTCCAAGCAACCATAGAAGTCAGTAAGTTAGAAATATTTTAATTAGAGCTATGATGTAGAGAGAGAGTTTCTTAAGTATGCTCTGTAAATGAAAGTTTCTGGTTTTGTTCAGTAAACACATACCAAGAGCTTTCTGTCCAACAGCCACCATAGGCACCAAGGATGAAAAAAGATATAGACACCCCTCACTAGCACTTGCTCTGGTCCTCTTAATATAAAAGAAAACCTAATTTCTTAAGAGATGAGTAAAAGGCTCAGTGTTTCTTAATATATGTCATCTCCTTTAATTATTTGTCCCAAATCTGCTTGAAATGTACGAGCTAGTAGTTTTATTGAATAGTATGACACTGGGCTTCCCAGGTGGGGCTAGTGGTAAAGAATCTACCTGCCAATGCAAGAGACGTACGAGACACAGTTTTGATCCCTGGGTTGGGAAGAATCCTTGGAGCAGGAAATGGCAACCTGCTCCAGTATTCTTGTGAGGAAAATCCCATGGACAGAGGAGCCTGCCCGGCTACAGTCCATGGGGTCACAAAGAGTCAGACACAACTGAGTGTCTGAGCCACCTCAGACAATAGGTGTCGGTCCTGGCAGGCTGTTCTTTCAATAGTAACTTTGCATAGTCTGAAGCATTGTTCTGCTTGGAACATTTTTCTTCTAACCACAAATATGCTTGTAAGATATTTGTCAGGAGCTCTCAGCCTTGGCGTGTAAGCAACTTTTATCTCCACAGACAGAAACTCCTTTGCAGGTGGTAGGAAGATCATATATTTGTGGACATTTTTGTGAACCCATGTCTCCCTCTGAATCTTTCTCTGCTGGAAAAACTTTCCAACTTGAAAGCAAGATCTCATTGGCCACATTGTAATATTTGTCTGGTGCTGGTGATACCTGTTCGAATGCTGTGTATTTCTAATTTGTTTAACGGAGTGCAATTGAAAAGTAGAGATTCTTTTTTTCAACCTGAGCACTAAACTGTGTAGAGTTCTTCCACGAGAACCACAGATAAAGAACAAACTGACATGTTATCTTCTAAACCAAAGATCTAGAAATTTTTCTTCAACTAAAGTTGGTAGGTGGTTGCTTTTATATGCCTTTAATATCTAGAGTTTTGTAGAAAGCTATATGAGGCACTTTTATTCATAAATATTTTCTTTATTTACTCAGCATGTGCTTTGCACAATGACTGTGGCAGTTGCCATACTGAGGATGCCTATGTGAAGAGTCAGGAAAATAAGTAGACACGTAACTAGAGCAGGTCATTGTGCTTTAATGTGGCCCCGTGACAATGTGATAAGTGCACCATAGCTACGTATTTCAGATATGGCCAGCAATCAAAGGAACTGTGAAGAAGTCATGGTCAGCTTCACAGATGAAGTTGTGCTTGGGAGGATGTGCATAGAGTGAGGAACGGCCACCTGGCAGATGCCCCGGGGGAGGGAAGTCATAGCAAAAAGGCCAGGGTGAGCAAAAGGCAGAGGTAAGATATTACTACATATTCCAAGAACTGTGAATCATCTGGCTGGACTAGGATGCGGGCTTTGTAGATTAGGAGGAGGACTTCCCTGGTGGCTCAGATGGTAAAGCATCTGTCTACAATGCGGGAGACCCGGGTTCGATCCCTGGGTTGGGAAGATCCCCTGGAGAAGGAAATGGCAATCCACTCCAGGACTATTGCCTGGAAAATCCCGTGGATGGAGGAACCTGGTGGGCTGCAGTCCACAGGGTCGCAAAGAGTTGGACACCACTGAGCGACTTCAATTCAATTTAATTCAAAGCCCAGGAGGAGGAGGAGGAGGCTGGAAAGAGAGGCCGAAACTAGATCATAAAGGGCTTTGTACACGATATTGAGAAGTCTGATCTCTGTTGAGTAGAATCTTGAAAGGGCATTGAAAGATGTTTGCAAAAGGGCAACATGTGTAACTTTTCCTTTTAAAAGGATCAGTCACTCCTGGAGGGAGGACGGATTGGATGGAAGCAGGAAAGGCCAGTTCAGGAGGCTGTCAGGATAGGGTACGTCTGTCCATCTTATTTTTGAGCATCTGTCTTCCTGTTATACTGCAGAACCTGGCCAAACAACGTGGAGACTTTGGTGAATTTTAATAGAAGAGCGGTGTGGGGCTTCTCAGGGGCTCAGTGGTAAAGAATCCATCTGCCTATGCAGACGTCACAGGAGATGTGGGTTCTATCCCTGGCTCAGAAATATCCCCTGGAGAAGGAAATGGCAACCCACTCCAGTATTCTTGCCTGGAAAATCCCATGGACAGAGGAGCCTGGCAGGCTACAATCCATGGGGTCTCAAAGAGTTGGACATGACTTAGTGACAGAGCACATACACACACACACACACACACACACACAGAGTGTAAGGTGATGAAGATCAGGGTGATGAAGCAGGGTGATGAAGATCAGGGGGTATCAGATCAGGAAGGAAATTGAAATGAGAATAATTTAGTTAAGATGCAGAAAGGCAAAGGCTAGGGGTAAATTTAATAACTATTTCCATGGTAAAGTTTGGCTCCTATATATTAGTTTATTAGTTCAAATCTAAAATCTGTTATACATAGTCCTGATATCCAAAAGAAGTCACTGTTAGCTTTTATGTTTAAATTTATTTTTATAAATTGGTCTCAAAACTTTTTGGCAGCAAAATTTGACCTTCAGTGATGTCAGGCTAATTATATTCTTTTGTTTATTCCACAGTGTGAAGGGTTGTATCTTTGCTATAGAAATAGTAGGGTGTCTGTCTGTGGCCCTGCTGAAGGGTCATGTAATTGGTGGGGTAGGCCTTTTGTCGGTGCAGCTCTTATTGCTACCACTGTTAACCATTACTGTCAACTATATAGCATCATACAGGTTTTAGGATATTTAGTATCTTTCAATTTCTATTGATTTAAAAACAACTTATGGGATAGATACTATCATTGTTGTTGTTGTTCAGTCACCCAGTCGTGTCTGACTCTTTGTGACCCCGTGGACTGCAGCATGCCAGGCCTCCCTGTCCCTCACCATCTCCTGGAGTTTCCCCAAGTTCATGTTCATTGCATTGGTGATGCTGTCTAGCCATCTCATCCCCTGATGCCCTCTTTTCCTTCTGCCCTCAATCTTTCCCAGCATCAGGGACTTTTCCAATGAGTCGGCTGTTCACATCAGATGACCAAAATACTGGAGCTTCAGCTTCAGCATCAGTCCTTCCAATGAGTATCCAGGGTTGATCTTCCTTATGATTGATTGGTTTCATCTCCTTGCTGTCCAAGGGGTGTTCAGGAGTCTTCTCCAGCACATTTCAAAAACTTCAGTTCTTTGGTGTTCTGCCTTCTTTATGGTCCAACTCTCACAACTGTATGTGACCACTCGGAAGACCAAAGCCCTGACTATACCAACCTTTGTCAGCAGAGTAATATCTCTGCTTTTCAACACACTGTCTAGGTTTGTCATTGCTTTCTTGCCAAGAAGTAATCGTCTTCTGATTTCATGGCTGCAGTCACCATCTGCAGTGATTTTGGAGCCCAAGAAGAGGAAATCTGTCACTACTTCCACCTTTCCCCCTTCTATTTGCCGTGAAGTAATGGAGCCAGATACCATGCTCTTATTTTTTTTAATATTTAGTCTTAGATGCTATCATTACCTCATTCTAAATATACAAAAAGAGTTGAGACACAAAGACATTAAGTGATTTGATTAAAATAACATATTTGGGGAAGAGTCAACTTGAAAATTAAATTCCAATTTTTTTTTCTTTTTTCTAGATCTTTAAACAAAATAAGCAAGACTGTCCTGACAGTGGACATTATGATTTGTGGAATAGGTTTCCCTGTCTTCTTTTTTTTTTTTTTGAGTTCTATAGACTCTTTTCGCTGGATATTTTATAAATAAAATAACAAACTAGATTCAGTTGTGTCTGATGTGACTCAGATGTGATCTTGTCCGACAGCAGCATGAATAATAACACTTTCGTTTATTCTCAATGTGAATGAGGCTGAGAAGAGTTGTTTTTATTATTTTTATGCCCTTCTCCATTTGTGTATTGGCAATTTCCACTAGAATGTACCATGTTTTCCCCCTCCCTGGGTAGACACTGTAGTGGAAAATCTAGCCCAGTGACCGTAGATTATGCAGTGCTCAGTACTCCGAGAGATAGTATAAGTATAGAGCTAGTTGTTGGATAAGATAACTGATGTCTATAGTTCTAAAAAAAGAAGCTTTTTACTTGTGTATCACTGCAAAACATTCTGTCCCAACTTCTGATCTATAGCCTGCTTATTGCTGAAGTCAACATCCTAATGTTACCAAAGAATAAAACCCTACATCACTTATTGATTTGCAGTCTGTTAAAAAGTGACAACAGGCTTTTTTGGTTATGTCTCTCAGAGAAAGAGTTCACTTATTGGATTTTCAGCTTTCCTGTGTTGTATGAGGATAAACTACGTAGGCATATTCCTCGATATAGGCATCAGGCATCTGAGTGGATAATTAGGGTTTGCAAATGAATTCTGTAAATATGAAAAAATATGTAAATATTTTACTCATGATGAATTTCTTAATTAGATCGGCCAAACAGGTTCCATTGATAGAAAAATTTAACGGAGTATCTAGCTTTTGGGGACATGATCAGTAGAATCAAAGAGAGGGGATCAAAGGGTAATATCTTTTGAGGGTGTCTTTCTGCAGGGAACCAATGCTGAAATGCGATTTCCAGCCCAGATGTTGACCCCAAGTAATCATAAAAACAGTGATGATGATGATGAAGATAATGATGGAGAGGAGGAGACAAGGGAGAAGAAGGGGGAAAAGGGTGAAAATAACATCAATAAAAGCGTTACCTGCACGAGGTCACCTATTTAATGACAAAAGTGTTACCTACATGAGGCCACTTATCTAATGACTTGGGAGTCAAATCCTAGCTCATCTAGTTCAGTAATTTTTCCATTACATGATCTTTAAGAGAAACAAAAGAAATGGTACCTATCTTTAAAAACATACGTGAATGATGCTATACTTATGATGAGCAAGTTGACAGCATCTCAGTCTATTATGATAGTCCATATCTCTGTCCTGGGTAGCATTTTGTTAGATTGAATGTTATTCTCCTGTCGTCACTCTTTCCCTTTCCTAACCTCTTTCATCTTCCAGCCATCTTTATCTATGTTCTAAGCTTTGTAATTCACTAGACTTACTGGATTTCTTAGTAAGGTCAGAAATACAGATTTCCTTTCCAGTCTTCTCCCCAAATGAGCTGTTTCAGCCATAGAAAGAAGATCAACCATCCTTTTCCTCAATATATTTCTTCCCATTCTTACTCTAAATCTGGCCATTAAGCCATGAGGTTCCTGGGACTCTGGTAGTCCAGTGGTTAAGAATCTGCCTTCCAATGCAGAGGATGTGGGTTCCATCCCTGGTTGGAAAATTAAGATTCCACATGCCAAACAGCAACTGAGCCTGCATGCCACAACTAAGACTTGACACAGCCCCTAAAATTGAGGCTCTGGAAATATTAAGCCTTCTTTATCATGCATAATTAAGATCCTCTAATACTTAGATACTAATATAAGATATTAGACTAATATCTTGTATCTTATATGTACTTTTTATTTAGTGAGAAAATATGATTTAGTGAGAGTTTATGATTTTAGTCTATTAAGCAAATTTTCATACATACACTAAGATGACAAACATTTAGCAATACTGCATAGGAAAAAAAAAATCCTTTGGTAAATCCCCATCCAACGGAATGATTAAAGAAGCTTTGTGTGAACCATATTTCACGAAAACAAATCAGTATTTGTATATATTTTACTCCTCCAAACTATGGTTTTAATTCATATTTAGATAGTATAAATCTCAAGCATTACCAAGAGAAAAAATTTGCTTTCCCAGTAGGGGTCTGGAGGATGGCCCTTAACAAATGCAAAATTTGACATTCATATAAAAGGGAGATAAGTAAGACCAATAAGGAGATGGTAGAATTGACTGCAGCCAGAAAAATATAAAGTAATGCCAACACATTCCCTGCACTATTTTCAGAAATCCAGGCGCTGACCTGGGCTACGTTAATATGGAGAATAGTGTAGCGAGGCACCCAGTATAAAGAAAACAGATGATTAGATTCAGGTTCCTAGGAAGCTGAGTTTGGAAGAGGGTCACTCTTCATTATTTGTAGAGCATATTCCTCCAGGGGGTTTCTGCTTTCTTTTTAAGTGATGTTTGGAAAGTATTCAGAATTTAGTTGCTTTTTGGATTGTAATGAATGCCTGAGGAGTGTGGGTCCTAAAAATAATAAAAGATTTGTGTCTAATCAGTACTGGATGTGAAAGTCCTGCCTTTCCCAACTGGCCAACAAGCTAGGAAAGATGAAGAATAAATAAATGAATGGAATTAAGAATAATTGAATCTAACTTTAATCTAAGGTAGCTAATGCATTTCCTGTTAAACCTCATATATGTATTTTCTCATCTCTGGAATTTCTTCTTTAAAAGCCTGGAATAATCTTGCCCAGTAAAAATAGCCCCAGGATTGAATTGTCAGGCTCTCCATGATTGTACTAGTTGGGAATTTCTTTGGGAAGACCTTTAAATGTTCTTCATTACTTCAGTTTCCTTACTTAATAATTTTATAGGGGCCAGTAACATAGGGAAAATGCAAATAACAACTGACCAATGGGAGAAAACAATATTAGAAAGCACTCGTTATGAAGCAAAGTTACAAATACACATGCAGAACAGTACAGAATGAAAAACAATTGCAGGTTTTGATAGGTATGTTAGGAAAGAGTCACTGAACGATTTCCTATTAATTCTGGGGCACTTATACTATTTTTAAAATATCCCACAAACCTTTGCCTGACAAAAGAAGAGTACAAAATAAAGCCCTAGTCTCTGCGGTGACAGCTATTTCCATAGCAACCTGCCTGTCAATCAACACCCACTTCATTGAGCTTCAGAAAACACCCCCAGAAATAAATGTCAAAAGTCTTATGCAGTTTCCAAATTTAAATCAAACTTTAAAATAAATTAAAATAAGAACCCAAACACCCACAGCAGTCACAAAAGTAAATTTTATTTTGGAAGAAGAGAAAACGGGGGTAAAAACACAAAGGCCAAAGGAATCCTCCAAGCAGATGTAAAGAAGGAAAAGAAGGGAGGCTAGGTGCCCTTCGCCCTTTCTTAACATTACTTGATCGAGTGTGATTGGAGGAGCATCACTGGTAACCCATCCATATCTTTTTTCTCTGGCTTTGATGGTTGGCTTTCGTTTTCATGACCATCTTATCATGTTCACTGTTTCCATCCCTCTGGTGTGCTAATGACTCAGCACCCCCTGCCTTTTGATGATATGATGGTGAGACAAGTGGCTAACTGCCGGGTGGAAGGATGTACTTGGTCACTCTTTTAGGGGGATTAAAGTAACACTGACTGGACCTCCTGACAATGAAAATCACCCACATGACATTTTAAGTCCTTTTGTTGTTAAACCATCCTCTGAGAATTTAGCATGAAGCAATTGCTACCTCTCTTATCTAGAGATAAATTCTATATAAAGCTTAACACCACACTTGTGGGATATGCCATGTGACTTGACTTAATGCTCCTAAGAGTTTGAAGTTACCTAGAAGTGGAGCATTTTAAGGAACTCTGTTTTGTTCGAGACTATGGAATGATTGTTTGGAACCCTGCATTCAAATGGATGTTGTTCCAAAGAATAGCAAGGAGAGATAAGAAAGCCTTCCTTAGTGATCAGTGCAAAGAAATAAAGAAAGCAATAGAATGGGAAAGACTAGAGATCTCTTCAAGAAAATTAGAGATACCAAGGGAACATTTCATGCAAAGATGGGCACAATAAAGGACAGAAATGGTATGGACCTAACAGAAGCAGAAGATATTAAGAAGAGGTGGCAAGAATACACAGAACAACTATACAAAAAAAGATCTTCATGACCCGGATAATCACAATAGTGTGATCACTCACCTAGAGACAGACATCCTGGAATGCGAAGTCAAGTGAGCCTTAGGTAGCATCACTATGAACAAAGCTAGTGGAGGTGATAGAATTCCAGTTGAGCTATTTCAAATCCTGAAAGATGTTGCTGTGAAGTGCTGCACTCAATATGCCAACAAATTTGGAAAACTCAGCAGTGGCCACAGGACTGGAAAAGAACAGTTTTCGTTCCAATCCCAAAGAAAGGCAATGCCAAAGAATGCTCTAAACTACCGCATAATTGCACTCATCTCACATGCTAATAAAGTAATGCGCAAAATTCTCCAAGCCAGGCTTCAACAATACATGAATCATGAACTTCCAGATGTTCAAGCTGGCTTTAGAAAAGGCAGAGGAACCAGAGATCAAATTGCCAACACCTGATGGATCATCGAAAAAGCGGGAGAGTTCCAGAAAAACATTTCTGCTTTATTGACTATGCCAAAGCCTTTGACTGTGTGGATCACAATAAACTGTGGAAAATTCTGAAAGAGATGGGAATAACAGACCACCTGACTTGTCTCTTGAGAAATCTGTATGCAGGTCAGGAAGCAACAGTTAGAACTGGACATGGAACAACAGACTGGTTCCAAATCAGGAAAGGAGTACGTCAAGGCTGTATATTGTCACCCTGCTTATTTAACTTCTATGCAGAGTACATCATGAGAAACACTGGGCTGGAAGAAGCACAAGCTGGAATCAAGATTGCCGGGAGAAATATCAATAACCTCAGATATGCAGATGACACCACCCTTATGGCAGAAAGCGAGGAATAACTAAAGAGCCTCTTGATGAAAGTGAAAGAGGAGGCTGAAAAAATTGGCTTAAAGCTCAACGTTCAAAAAACGAAGATCATGGCATCCGGTTCCATCACTTCATGGCAAATAGATGGGGAAACAATGGAAACAGTGTCAGACTTCACTTTGGGGGGCTCCAAAATCACTGCAGATGGTGACTGCAGCCATGAAATTAAAAGACACTTACTCCTTGGAAGAAAAGGACAAACCCAGACAGCATATTTAAAAGCAGAGACATTGCTGACAATGGACTTTGCTGACAAAGGTCCATCTAGTCAAGACTGTGGTTTTTCCAGTGGTCATGTATGGATGTGAGAGTTGGACTGTGAAGAAAGCTGAGCGCTGAAGAGTTGATGCTTTTGAACTGTGGTGTTAGAGAAGACTCTTGAGAGTCCCTTGGACTGCAAGGAGATCCAACCAGTCCATCCTAGAGGAAATCAGTCCTAAATATTCATTTGAAGGACTGATGCTGAAGCTAAAAGTCCAATACTTTCACCACCTGATGCGAAGAACTGACTCATTCGAAAAGACCCTGATCTGGGAAAGATTGAAGGCAGGAGAAGGGGACGACAGAGGATGAGATGGCTGGATGGCATCACCAACTCGATGGATATGAGTTTGAGTAAACTCCGGGAGTTGGTGATGGACAGGGAAGCCTGGCGTGCTGCAGTGCATGGGGTTGCAAAGAGTTGGACATGACTGAGCAACTGAACTGAACTGAGTAATTTTTTGGTGGTGTCTTCAGGATTTTCTAAGTATAGTATCATGTCATCTCTAAACAGTGACAGTTTTACTTTTTCCTTTCCAGTTTATATTCCTTTTATTTCTTTTTCTTCTCTGATTGCTGCAGCTAAAACATCCAAAACTGTGTTGAAGAAAAGTTGTGAGAGTGGGCACCCTTGTCTTGTTCCTGATCTTAGATGGAACGCTTTCAGCTTTTCACCATTGAGTATGATGTGAGCTGTGGGTTTTCCATATATGTCATCTATACTTGAGTTATGTTCTCTGTGCCCACTTTCTGGAGAGTTTTCATCATAAATCATTGTTGAATTTTATCAAAAACTTTTTCTGCATCTTCTGAGGTGATCAGTTTATTTTTCAATTTGTTAATGCATCGCATCATATTGATTGATTTGTGGATACTGAAAAAAATCCTTGCATTGCTGAGGTAAGTCCTCAGGGGTACAATAGACATTTCAACGGTCTAATTCAGTGGTGTTCAAAGAACAGAGACATAAGGAAGCAGTGAGCCTGGTCCAGTGACCAGTGCCTGGAGGGGGCTGGAGAGCTTCCTGGCAGGGGGTTGTTACTGAGGGCAGGTGTAGGAGGCCCTGGGGCAAAGTAGCTTGGGGAAACTGAGGAAGGAGGGAAATGCACTCATACTCTCTAGGATCCTTTTGCCTAAATTGAGTCTTTGAGTTTGTCTTTTCTACATGGCCAGTGTCAGTGTCAACTTCTTAACTATTAGTAACTCAAAAGAATTTTCTAGCACTAACAGAGTAGAAACTGTTTCAAGTGCCATCATATTAGCTGTGCATCAGTAGCTTTCCATATAATCGGTTGAGTTCATGAACTTCATTTTTTCTTACCTGAAGCCTGAGCTGGGCAAGAGACTGAGAGGTGTGGAAACCAAGATTGGGTCTGAAGCTGATCAATCAGGGGCCACAGAGGAGAATTCCCTGGTGAATTCAGATTAAGAACAACATCACTTAGAAGTTTGGGATTAACATATACACACTACTATATATGGGCCTCCCTGGTTGCTCGGTGGTAAAGATTCTGCCTGGCACACAGGAGATGCAGTTTTGATCCCTGGGTCAGGAAGATCCTCTGGAGAAGGAAATGGAAACCCACTCTAGTATTCTTACCTGGGAAATCTCATGGACAGAGGAGCCTGGCGGGCTACCGTCCATGGGGTCACAAAAGATTCAGATATGATTCAGCAACTAAATAACAACAACAGCTCCTATATATAAAACAGATAACCAACAAGGACCTACCATATAGCACAGGAAACTCTACTTAGTATTCTGTAATAACTCATATGGGAAAAGAATCTGAGAGAATGGATACATGTATATGCATAACTAAGTCACTTTGCTGTACACCTGAAACTAACACAATACTGTAAATAACTGTACTCCAATACAAAATAAAAATTAAATAAGAACTAGATATGAGGTGGCCTTAAGTGAGGTGCTTGTGATGGACGTGCTGGGGAATGGAGTGTGTTTATAAGAAAGTCTCTTGTATGCTTTCCAGCACAAAAGCCGATCCAAAGCAAGGAGAGAAGAGGGTAAATGCAAGTAAAATGAGGGGTGAGGGTTTTAGAGCCCTTAGAGAATATCCAGCAAAGTGCTTTGCATACAGGCACTCAAGCAATTGGCTCATGTAGAGAGGACACAAACTAGTACACGAGAATTTAGCCACTCAGAGCTCTGTTCCCCCCAGAGCCAGTGAAAAGATCCAGCTCATGTCACAGTTTTTCAAATCACTGCTGAGGGTCTGAGAAGCCATCACTCAACCTTGCTTGCTGGCATTGGAAAACCCACCTGTAAATCTGTTTGCTCAGTGCCAGAGAATTCTGATTGCAGTTGGGACCGCCTTTTATGTTCCAAATAAAACCTAAAATTGGGAGAAACCGGTTTGGAGACCAGCGTTTTCCATCACTTTCACTTGGCTTCTTTTAGTGCTAGTCAGGCGATGTGTCATTTTCTCTGTTGAGTGTGTGTGCAGCTGGGAGATGAGTTATTTATAATAATAAGACTGCGCGTATGTAGATACTTGCATAGTAAGCAGGTCTTATGGAGTTGGTGGCGGCTGGTGGGTAACCTTAGAATCATCAGTAGATCTAATTATTGAGTGTGACTTGTTGGAATCTGCAGGCCGTTGCCCATAAATATTTTAACCTATTGGTGTTGAAACCTGTCTACCAGGGATCAAAGACATTTTCAGGTCTAATCTGTCTTGAAGGCAGGATAAGGAGGTAAGGGGCTGCTGTCTAGAGGAAAGAACTGAATTTCTGCATCTTCCCATCTTCTACCTTGCTGTCTTAGTCTCTACCACACACCTTGTTGAATCTTATTTCCCATAATTTTGCATTCAAGGTCACTGTTGCCCTGGTCTTTGGATATTTTATTAAAACCCTCCTGGCCTCTTTGGACAGTCATTCAATGATTTCTATTCACAGGACAAAATTTGGTATGAAGTTCTATCTCCGCCTCTCATGTGGTACCTTTGAATGGAAAGATAACCTTTGACAACGCTCAGTTCTTTATGATGATCACTGTTAGCACATAGCCTGACGGGTGGCATGGATGTGGGAGAACTCATTTGAACAGACTTTCTATCGAAGGCTAAATACACCCCAAATCACACGGGTAATCAGAGCCAGCCGCCTCATTTCTGATGATTTTACAAATCAGTCGGGCTTCAGAGATGCGTCCACATGACACTGTATCCATACTGAGTTGTTTTGGCTGCAGGGGTGGTCGCTTTTCTCTCTTTCTTTTTTGCTTTCCAGCTGCATTTGTGAATGTTTTCGTCCTTTGCTAAAATATGTTTTTCAAAAATGTGATTAACAGTCATTTTCGGATATAGATATTGGCTCTCTTTTGCCAGAGAGACACAGCATGTGAGAACAGGCCGACATCAAAATAATACAAAAGGGGATGTTTATTCATCAGAAACTGTGTTAATGAGTACATCTGCACCACCCCCCCTCATTTTGGGCTGACTGGGTTCATCTCCCTCTTCTCTTTTGCTCATGTTCCCCCTCACCGTGAAATCTCTTCATTTTGTACCCCATAAATAAAACAGTCCCCACGGTTGTCTGATGTGTATGCTATAAGTTAGAGCGATTTGAAATTTGAAAACTGTACTCGATGGGGTAGACTCACGAGATGCATGAATGGAGAGGGGCATTCTGAACGTTCCTTAAACAGCTTTCCCATCTAAAGAATTCATGCAGATGCTGTTAACAATAGACAATGGGCTGACAGCAGAGCAGCATAAAGCAATAGGAAGTTTACATTTGTTTTATGACCTGTCATTTTTATTTGTTTATTGTTCAAATAAAATTGTTTGCTTATTTGAGCTGCTTGCGGCTGTATCTTTGGATATTTTGAACTTGAGAGCTTTGAAAACCCCAAAGCCAATGGCGGGAACAGCACTTGACTTACACCTACTCTTAGCCAGTTTCAGTGTGCGTTATGTACCATCCCAGAGAAGGAGTTTCATTTATTTTAATTGGAGGATAATTGCTTTACATTGTTGTGTTAGCTTCTGTTGTACAACAGTGTGAATCAGCTATATGTAGACATATATCCCCTCTTTCTTGAGCCTCCCTCCTTCTCTCCGATACCATCCAACTAGGTCATCACAGAGCATCAAGCTGAGCACCCTATGTCATACCGCAGGTTCCCACTAGCTCTGTTTTACGCATGGTGGTGTATATATGGCAATGCTACTCTCTTAATTCATCCCACCCTCTCCTTCCCCCTCTGGGTCCCCAAGTCTGTTCCCTGTGTTTGCATCTCTGTTTGGAAGGAATTTTAGAGAGCAAGGGCTTCCCTTGTGGCTCAGCTGGTAAAGAATCTGCCTGCAATGCGGGAGACCTGCGTTTGATCCCTGGGTTGGGAAGATCCCCTGGAAGATCCCCATTCCAGCATTCTGATCTGGAGAATTCCATGGAGTGCATAGTCCATGGGGTGACAAAGATTTGGACATGACTGAGTGACTTTCACTTCACTTTCACTTAGCAAACTTCCTTAAAGGAATGTCAGCCAATACATAGCATCCCCCTGTGAGCCTTGGATTCTGCTAGGTACTCTCAGAGAGAGTTAAGAGTGAGTAATACTTAGTCTGAAACATGCCGAATTTATATCAGATTGACTTGAGCAAGAAGCATCTAGCAACCAGGAAGCAGGATGAAATTTTAGGGATGGAAATGAATGTGACATAGAATATTTCTCTTACTATGAAGAATGAGGATGTTTGAACTGCTTTCAAGTAGGACATATGCAAGTTAATCCTTCCAATAATCCTCCTGAACATGCTTGTATCAGGTGACGTAGAAACTTGGCCACTAATGACTCTGGTCAAAGTTTTAGAAGCATGTTTCTTGAGATTCTAAATCCTGCAAAAGTATTCTTGGTGTCTGGTGGGAAGATGCTCCTTAAGCCAGCAGTTCACTGGGGGGACACTGGTCTATTTCAGTAATTCTCTTGACTACGGTAGGGAGTAGGGATTGGTTTCGACTCAGCCACAGTGCAGAACCTTGGAAGGGGTGGACTTAAGTGATAAATCAAGGGCCATCATCCCTGGTTAATGAAATGAGGCTGACAAAAATTTCTGGAGGTAGAAGTTGAGTTGCATATGACAACTTGTCTCAGACATCTAGGCTGACTTTGGGGCTGAATTCTTTATCAGTACTTGTCCTCCCTACCTTCCTACTCCCCACTCCAAGCGCGTTGATGGTCCCTGGTAGCAGCAGTCTAGAGACTGCACATAATCTAAGGAGATCTAGTGTGTTCCGCGTGCTACTTGAAGACTGTCTTCTTTCCCTATCCGTTGCCATCGACTGCATCACTATGTGAATATTCTAGACCAGTTACTGGAGGCAAAGGTTTGGATTAACATAGCCTGTCCTTCCACTGAGGAGATAGTCTGATGGTATAGAAATCGTATGGTATATGGAAAAAGCTCTTTATTGGAAACAGAAGTCCATGTTTTGACGTTAGCTCTGTTATTTAGCTTTGTAACCCTGAACAACTGCATTGTTATTGTTCAGTTGCCAGGTCGTATGGGACTCTCTGTCACCCCATGGACTGCAGCACGCCAGGCTTCCCCGTAATTCACCATCTCCTGGAGTTTGCTCAAACTCATGTCCAATGAGTCAATAATTCTATCTAACCAGCTCAACTCTGCCAGCTTGCTAAATTCAGCGACAATAAAATTGACCTTGCTCTTGTTACCACATTCTGGGTTTCAGACTCAAAAGAGTTTAAAAAGTGTGAGTGATTGGTAGTAGTGAAGATTTTAGTGTCTACTGAGCTGGGTTCGTGGTTCTGGTGTAGTTGATTTGTCTCAGTGCCTAGTTCCTATAGGATGTTTGAGTGCTGTGGGATAAAGGTGAGGTTGTGATGTGGGACTGGCTGTGATGGGGCAGAAAATCTGAGGTTCTTTATTCCCTTTGGTAGATCATTCTTCTTATATCACAGCTCCTCTCTTGGATGTATGCTCAGTTGCTTCAGTTGTGTCCAACTCTTTGTGACCCCATGGACCATAGCCCACCAGGCTCCTCTGTCCATGGGATTTTCAAAAAAAGAATACTGGAATGGGTTGCCATTTCTTCTTCTAGGCTGTCTTCCTGACCCAGGGATCAAACCCCCTCTCCTGTATTGCTGGCGGATTCTTTTACCACGGAGCCATCATGGAAGCCTGCTGTGGATCATTTCACATCCTTTTCTTCTTTATCTGCTCCCACTTGAATACTGTGATTGGGCTGTGGCATTATTATTATTTGCTGTTGACTACCCAGCACCTAGAACAGTGCTTGAAAGTGAAAGTGAAAGTTGCTCAGTCATGTCCGACTCTTTGCGACCTCATGACTATACAGTCCATGGAATTCTCCAGGCCAGAATACTGGAGTACGTAGCCTTTCCTTTCTCCAGGGGATCTTCCCAACCCAGGGATTGAACCCAGGTCTCCCGCATTGCAGGAGGATTCTTTACCAGCTGAGCCACAAGGAAAGCCCAAGAATACTGGAGTGGGTAGCCTATCCCTTCTCCAGCAGATCTTCCCAATGCAGGAATCAAACTGGGGTCTCCTGCATTGCAGGCAGATTCTTTATCAACTGAGCTATCAGGGAAACATGTGCTTGGCATGAACAGTGCTTGGCATGCAGCAAATTCTTGGTATGTATGTATTTAATGAACACACCTTGAAGAAAGGAAGGAGAAAGGAAGATGGAAAGAAGGAAGGAAAACAGAAGAGAGGAGAGGATGGAAGGAAGTCCAAGTAAAACCTCTTTGATAGGCTTAGAAAGTGTGGTTTCATCAAAGAAAATTGCCTAAGAATATATCACTTTCATGCATTGGAGAAGGAAAAGGCAACCCACTCCTGTATTCTTGCCTGGAGAATCCCAGGGACAGAGGAGCCTGGTGGGCTGCCATCTATGGGGTTGCACAGAGTCGGACACGACTGAAGTGACTAAGCAGTAGCAGCAGCAGAATAGGAAGAGGAAGAGTTTTGTGGAGACTGACTTGATAAAGATATTTACAAGACTGAAGTTTTTCACTCTAATCCTCCAAAATCATAAATGGTTTTTTACAATAATCCTTAGAAGTGTTGATATATTTCAGGCTTTGAGCTAAAGATAAGGATAATATCCTTGAATTATCCAGTAGCACAATTACAATGTTCCGAAGTTTGTTATGAAAATGCCATTGGCTTAGTGTTTCTTTCCTGGCCCGTCTTACCCTTTTGGCAGGAGAGACCAAAGTTACTCAATTAGTCATTACATGGTATCATGGGAAAATACCTTAAAATTTTTAGACTGAAACTATATAACCACAAAGTGATGGCTTGCTCCCTGTCTCAACCAACTTCTCACCTTTACCACCCCCACCCACCTCACCCCCAATAATTGAGAAGTCACGTTTAAGTCTTAATGTTTTGACATGATGAGGCATTCTTCTATATTACAATGCTATATATATGTGTAAGGAATGATTAAATATCCCTTTGCTCTTTCTGTGAGTATACTATGAATTTAATGTCTATCTTCTTTGAACTCATTATAGTCCTTTTAAAGATCTAGAAAAAAAATCTTGATAGGTTATTCAAAGCATTTAGTCACATAGAATTATAATAGTTATTAGAAGCCTTAATGATTTGTTGTTGTTTAGTTGCTAAGTCATGTCTGATTCTCTTGCGACCCAATGGACTGTAGCCCACCAGGCTCCTCTGTCCATGGTATTCTCCAGGCAAGAAGAGTTACCATTTCCTTCTCCAGGGGATCTTCCTGACCCAGGGATCAAGTCTGAGTCTCCTTGTTGGCAAGTGGATTCTTTACCTCACTAAGGTGAGGAAGTTAGCCTTTATCACTGATAACAATAAGTAAAGTAACACACAGTTTTGGAGAAGGAAATGGCAACCCACTCCAGTGTTCTTGCCTGGAGAATCCCAGGGACGGGGGAGCCTGTTGGGCTGCTGTCTATGGGGTCGCACAGAGTTGGACACGACTGAAGCGACTTAGCAGCAGCAGCAGCAGCAGCAACACACAGTTTAAGAAATTACTTTGGTGTTACTTGTTTACTAAATAGCTAAAATCAACCAGTTATTAATATTAAGCCATTGTCATTAAGTAACTACAGTGAAATATTGGTTACACATATCCTGTGAGTCTATGTGATATTATATATATGTTATAATCTTAAATTGAGTAAACTAAATTATCAATGCTGTTATTAATAGAATAAATTTAAATTGTATATATCAACTATTCACATTAGTATATCACCAATAATATTTAATGTACACTTTCTTTACACTACCAAATTAATTTTATATGCTTCGATTATATTTTACTTTTAAACATACCTTAAAATGATTTACAGATTTATGCTTAGTACAATAAATTATGTTAATTATTGAGCATGTGTTTATTTTTCTACACCATATCATGGTATATAACAAAAAAGCCAGATTATAATCTAAAAGGAAACTCCTTGGCTTCAAAGTCATTCTAATTCAAACTGGACTCATCTCAGTGAGTTAAACAGTAGTCTCTGAGTTTTAATAGAGAACCAGTTTGATCACTAATTATTAGTTGTTGCTCTATGGAAAAGAAGTTATTTATAACATCCTTTGGATAAAATATATCCATCAATGAAGACCCTTGTAACTTGCATGGTGATGAATTTACTGGTTCTGAAGCTGACAAGGTAAAAGTAAGCAAAAGAAGTATTTTTCCTATCAACTTGCATAGACTACTTAGAAAGGGAGCAAGACGTAAGTTTCTCTTCTTGGAAAAAAGAAGACAGAATATTGATATAGAAAAACTGTGGATTTGCCCTTTTATTAAAATAGTTTTTTTAATAGAAGAGTCATTTAAAAACCAACTCTAATGTTACCATATCATACATTAAATGAGAATGTAGGATATTGTAGATGTCAGATTATCTGTCAAGTTCATTGTAGCGGACAGCAGAACTTTCTCTTTGATTGACATTGACACTTTGAGAAGGAAAACATTACATGAGTCCTTCAGTATGTTGAGGCCCATAGTTTTAGAGTTGCTTAAGTTCTCAGAGTTTCCTGTTACTCTTAAGGGCTTAGCTGTGAATGCCAAACAGAAATCAGGATAGAAATTTTTGTTGATATGACTGATTGAGCTGGTTGTCATCGTGTGCAACCAACAGTGATTTTAGCATAGAGCATAGAGGGGTAAGGGCACCAGTCTTGTGTTTAAGAATTAATTTCCACTCCTGCGTATGCCATTTTAAACTGTGTGTCTTTGGACTAATCATAGATCGTTTCTGGTCTAGATCTTCTTTCAAAGAAGGCAGTTGGGTCTAAATAGTTCTCAACTTAGGATCCTTAGAGGAAATGATGAAAGAATGATTCATTTTCAGGATTTTAAAAAGTGTAATGAAAAGACTTTGGAAAAGACCCTAATGCTGGGAAAGATTAAGGGCAGGAAGAGAAGGGGATGACAGAAGATTGATGGTTGGATGGCATCACTGACTCAATGGCCATGAGTTTGAGCAAACTCTGGGAGATAGAGAAAGACAGGGAAGCCTGGTGTGCTGCAGTCCATGGGGTCACAAAGAGTTGGACACAACTCAGCGACTGAACAACAGCAACAATAATGGAAATGCGTAAGATCACAATGTGCACAAACTAAAACATCTCTTTGTTTTTGCTTTTGGGGTTACATTTTCCAAAAGGATTCAACTCCAAAAGGACCCTCTCCCTCTTACCTGCCTGTCTTTATTTATTTTTTTGCAACACTGAGTCTTACTAATTACAAATTCTGGCCAGCAATAATATAGCTTTTTATTAATAAAAATATAGCAGTTATTATTAGCTAAATGCAGATTGAGTGTCCAATACAAACCAATAGGATTCATGGGGGAGAACTTCAAAAGGTGTCAGGTGGTCCTTGGTAGTAAAAAGTCCAGAGTCTGTTTTGCTATTTTTAGCTCAGTAATTTCAAAGTGGTGCACCCTTTATGATGGCAGCCAGAAATAACAAAATACTTACTTAGCAGCAGCAGCAGCAGCAGCAACACACAGTTTAAGAAATTACTTTGGTGTTACTTGTTTACTAAATAGCTAAAATCAACCAGTTATTAATATTAAGCCATTGTCATTAAGTAACTACAGTGAAATATTGGTTACACATATCCTGTGAGTCTATGTGATATTATATATATGTTATAATCTTAAATTGAGTAAACTAAATTATCAATGCTGTTATTAATAGAATAAATTTAAATTGTATATATCAACTATTCACATTAGTATATCACCAATAATATTTAATGTACACTTTCTTTACACTACCAAATTAATTTTATATGCTTCGATTATATTTTACTTTTAAACATACCTTAAAATGATTTACAGATTTATGCTTAGTACAATAAATTATGTTAATTATTGAGCATGTGTTTATTTTTCTACACCATATCATGGTATATAACAAAAAAGCCAGATTATAATCTAAAAGGAAACTCCTTGGCTTCAAAGTCATTCTAATTCAAACTGGACTCATCTCAGTGAGTTAAACAGTAGTCTCTGAGTTTTAATAGAGAACCAGTTTGATCACTAATTATTAGTTGTTGCTCTATGGAAAAGAAGTTATTTATAACATCCTTTGGATAAAATATATCCATCAATGAAGACCCTTGTAACTTGCATGGTGATGAATTTACTGGTTCTGAAGCTGACAAGGTAAAAGTAAGCAAAAGAAGTATTTTTCCTATCAACTTGCATAGACTACTTAGAAAGGGAGCAAGACGTAAGTTTCTCTTCTTGGAAAAAAGAAGACAGAATATTGATATAGAAAAACTGTGGATTTGCCCTTTTATTAAAATAGTTTTTTTAATAGTCAGAAGAGTCATTTAAAAACCAACTCTAATGTTACCATATCATACATTAAATGAGAATGTAGGATATTGTAGATGTCAGATTATCTGTCAAGTTCATTGTAGCGGACAGCAGAACTTTCTCTTTGATTGACATTGACACTTTGAGAAGGAAAACATTACATGAGTCCTTCAGTATGTTGAGGCCCATAGTTTTAGAGTTGCTTAAGTTCTCAGAGTTTCCTGTTACTCTTAAGGGCTTAGCTGTGAATGCCAAACAGAAATCAGGATAGAAATTTTTGTTGATATGACTGATTGAGCTGGTTGTCATCGTGTGCAACCAACAGTGATTTTAGCATAGAGCATAGAGGGGTAAGGGCACCAGTCTTGTGTTTAAGACTTAATTTCCACTCCTGCGTATGCCATTTTAAACTGTGTGTCTTTGGACTAATCATAGATCGTTTCTGGTCTAGATCTTCTTTCAAAGAAGGCAGTTGGGTCTAAATAGTTCTCAACTTAGGATCCTTAGAGGAAATGATGAAAGAATGATTCATTTTCAGGATTTTAAAAAGTGTAATGAAAAGACTTTGGAAAAGACCCTAATGCTGGGAAAGATTAAGGGCAGGAAGAGAAGGGGATGACAGAAGATTGATGGTTGGATGGCATCACTGACTCAATGGCCATGAGTTTGAGCAAACTCTGGGAGATAGAGAAAGACAGGGAAGCCTGGTGTGCTGCAGTCCATGGGGTCACAAAGAGTTGGACACAACTCAGCGACTGAACAACAGCAACAATAATGGAAATGCGTAAGATCACAATGTGCACAAACTAAAACATCTCTTTGTTTTTGCTTTTGGGGTTACATTTTCCAAAAGGATTCAACTCCAAAAGGACCCTCTCCCTCTTACCTGCCTGTCTTTATTTATTTTTTTGCAACACTGAGTCTTACTAATTACAAATTCTGGCCAGCAATAATATAGCTTTTTATTAATAAAAATATAGCAGTTATTATTAGCTAAATGCAGATTGAGTGTCCAATACAAACCAATAGGATTCATGGGGGAGAACTTCAAAAGGTGTCAGGTGGTCCTTGGTAGTAAAAAGTCCAGAGTCTGTTTTGCTATTTTTAGCTCAGTAATTTCAAAGTGGTGCACCCTTTATGATGGCAGCCAGAAATAACAAAATACTATCCTCCCTTCACAGGCACTGTATCTAAATTGTCAGACAGCATCATTCCTGAGAATAAACAAGTATTTTTGGAGTAAATCAATTGGGTGATACAGTATACGATTAATTTCTTAACGAACACAATCTGTTTTTTTTTTTTTCCAGGACGTTAGATTATATGCTCATGTTACTCTATTTGAAGAAATCGTAGGGAAATCTTGAATTGGGTACCATTTGCCTTATTGTGAATTTGGTCAGTAATTCATTCTGCTTTATCTTTAAATTCTCTCTAAAATGTGTTCAAACAGACAGGATAAATAAACTGGGTAAAACAAACCTCATCTGTCAGTTCTACTTTGTAGAAATTATTAAGAATAGAGCACTAGGTATTAAGTGCTCTTCTGATGATCCTGCATCTAGCCATATCCCTCTCCAAAATTTAAATGACAATGCAATGCCAGTAGCAAATGAATTACTGATTATAAGTTCTCTGAGTTGTGGTTAGATTGAAACTAGACACAAAACAAGCCTAATGGTAGTTATAACATTAGCCATGAGACAAGAAGGTAAAACTTAAACACACATATTAATTTATTATTTTTAAAGTTTTTTGCCTTTTCAAAACAAACCTGACCCAGATTCATTTTAACAGAAGAGAAACTTTTGTTTGTTCAATACAATTATTTGTATTTATTGTCTTGTTTATTCTTCTCAACAGTGTAAACTAAGCCTTGTTTCCCCATTTTGCAGATTGAGAAACTAAGACTTGATCAGTCCAAGCTAGTAAGTGGTGGATCTGGCTTCCCTGGTGGCTCAGAGGTTAAAGCATCTGCCTGCAATGCAGGAGACCTGGGTTTGATCCCTGGGTTGGGAAGATCCCCTGGAGAAGGAAATGGCAACCCACTCTAGTATTCTTGCCTGGAAAACCCCATGGATGGAAGAGCCTGGTGGGCTACAGTCCACGGGGTTGCAAAGAGTCGGACACGACTGAGTGACTTCAATTATCAATTAACTAGTAAGTGGTGGAGCCACTTAGCAGAGCCAAATCCAATTCTTTTTTACTGACTCCATGGTCTATCCTTCCTCTAGCATTCTATGTCACTAGAAATTAGTTTTGATATTTCAGTCAGGTGAAAGTTTTCAGTATACGTTTTTATAATTTCCTAATAGAGTTTTTTTGTTTGTTTTTTTTAAAAAAACCACTTATTGGAATATAGTTACTTTTCAATGAAGTTTATGCTGTACAGCAGAGTGAATCAGCCATACCTGTATACATGTATCCTTCTCTTTGGGATTTCCCTCACATTTATAAGTCACATGGAGCACTGGGTAGAGTTCCCTGAGCTATACAGGAGGTTCTCATTAATTATCTACTTTATACATAGTATCAGCAGTGTCAGTCCCAATCTCTCAACTCATCCCATCCCTTCTTCTCCCCTTGGTGTCCATACGGTTGTTCTCTCCATTTATGTCTCTATTTCTGCTTCACAAATAGATCCATCTCCCAATATAGTTTTATCTAGTCTGGTCATGATCTTAATACTCATTTAGGGGTCACGTTCAGATAAAAATGAATGTTGTAAACAGTTGCTAACTGCTTATCACTAGAGTATCTGGATGTTAGAAAGTATAGCAGTTTTATCTGTCACTGAACAATGAATAACCCCAAAAGTTAGTGACTCCAGAAAATGACATGCTTATTCTTGTGCTTTCTGTGGATTGGAAATTTAGGAAGAGCTTGGTTGGGAAATTGTGGATTGGGGTTACTCACAAGGTTCTGTGTTACTAGGAAGTTGCAATGGGTTGTTGGGCAGAATTACAGCCACGGGATGGCTTCAAGAGGGCTGGAGGAACCACTTCCAAGGTGGCTACTCGTAGAGCGGGCTACTCGTAGAGCGGGCAAGTCAGCGCTTCTCCCTGTGGTCCTCTCTCCATAGCGTGGTGGCTGGCATCCCTCTAGACCAAGTGATTCTTGGAACAGGGCAGAAGCTGTGATGTCTTTTATGACCTCACCTTGGGAGTCACACATTATCACTCCAGCCTTCATGAAGTGGTCACATTGTCCAGCCCTAATTCTGCTATTATTTACTACTCACACAAAGATGTGAATATCAAGAGACAAGGGTCATCACAGCCCATCGTGGAAGTTGGCTACCAGACATACAATACTGTACATATGTAATTTCATAATAATTTTATATTAGTACTGACCCCTTAATTATAAAGAGTAGGAAATAGAATCCAGATTTATTTAAGCTTTTATAACTTTAGGGAAGAATCGTCTTAAATGAATATTATGCATTGTGTATAATTTGTCTCTTTCTGAAAAAAAAGTATATATATATATATACACACTGGTGCTGATTTGGAGGTTTGAAAACGCTTGGCTTGTTTCTAGTAGAGATTCATTGTGAAGGGACATTTGTGTTTAGCTGCTCAGTCGTGTCCAACTCTTTGCAGCCCCGTGAACTGTAGCCCACCAGGCTTCTCCATTGAATTTTCCAGGCAAGAATACTGGAGTGGGTTGCCATTTCCTATTCCATGGGAATCTTCCTGCCCCAGCGATCAAACTCCTGTCTCTTTCATCTCCTGCATCGGCAGGCAGATTCTTTACCACTAGTGCTGGCCTGAGAAGTCCCACAAAGTAACCAAAAAAAAAAAAAATTTGTTTTTTTCTTGTGATGAAAGCTTTTAAGATTTATTCTTATGGCACTTTCCAAATATGCAGCACAGTATTACTGACTTTGGTCTCTATGCTGTCTGCTATATCCCCATGACTTACCCGTTTCGTAACTGGAAGCTTGTTCCTCGTGACCCCCTGTACCCATTTTGCTCCCCTGCCCCACCACCTCCCTTCAGGTAACCATCATTCTATTCTGTACCTATTAGTTTTGTTTTGCTTACTTGTTTGTTTTATTTGTAGATTCCACATATAAGTCAGATCATATGATATTTGTCTTTCTCTGACTGTTTTTATTTTCCTTAGCTTACTGCCCTCCATTACCATCCATGTTGTTGCAAATGGCAAGATTTCATTATTTACAATTGCTGAAAAATATTCCATTTTCTATGTATGTTTCTGCTCTAACCACATGGCCTCCTTGCTATTCCCTGAGCTCTCCAGCCTTGCTCCTATCACAGGGCCTTGGCACTACCAGAAATACTCTTTTATATATCCTTGTGATATACTCCTTCCATAATTCAAGTCTTCCTCAACTGTTACTTTTCCAGTGAGGTCTGCCCTGACCAACCTATTTTAAATTACTGCCCTCTACCTAGAACAGTGAACCTGAAACATAGTGGATGCTCAGTTGTTTTTTTATTATTATTGAATAAAAGAATTATTGGTGAAGCTATAAGAAGATGCCAATACTGCTTTTTCTGCCCAAGGCAGCTTGGTACCTCCCACTTGGTTCTTTCCAGATACTGATGCTTGGTCTTTTACAGGTTTAGAGAGTCTCTGACCACAGTAATCAAGTGTGGGTGTGCTTTATTTCTGTGGGAGATTTCCTGTCATTCAGAAACCAGCACTGTTTCCATCCTCATATCTTTAGAGTTCCAGCATAAAGGAGAATAGGAGAAAAGGAAAACACTTCTACTAGACATATTATGGGGGACAGGATGATATTATCTAAGGGAGGAAATTAATTGAGCCATTTCTGTAGACATTGGGGAAATGGTTTCTCTCAGAGTTAAAAAGCAGCTTGGGTATATTAAAGTATAGGGTGCCTGCATGCATTTGATGATGGCCTTAGCTTATGACCTTATCTTGCTGTTATTTCTCTATTAAATCAAGATATATCTCATTGGGGCCACCAGCTTATATGACACAGCATGGTTCATTTTGCTTCCTGTGAACAAAATTGTCTCTGATAGCATGGAAAGATTTATCTTTGATGTGTCTTTTGCGTGAACAGTCTTTAGACTGGAGTTTCCATCAACATGGATCTCCATGGAATGGGAACATAGTGTGTGGACCCTTGCCATGTGGGCTGAGTGCTTTGCTGAGCTCTGTCTTCCCAAACCCCAAATTCATGTCTTGCCTTCTCTATTTCTAGTGAAATGTCCCTACGTAGTCCTTCACTTGGAATTAGTGCTGCAAGAGACAACTGAGCTTTTACATTGTATGAAACATCTAAAGAAATAGAAACTTTATGAATGATTCGCTGTCATGGTTTGGATTGTGTTCCCCCTAAAGATGTTGAAGTTCTAACCCGTAGTTCTTCAGAATGTAATCTTAATTGGAGATAAAGACTTGGCAGATGCTTAAGTTGAGATGAGGTCTGTAGGGTGGATCTTAATCCAATGTGACTGGTGTCCCTACCAAAGAGGGAAATTTAGGCAGAGAGCGAGACGTAGGTCGAATGCCAAGTGAAGATGAGTTTATATGGGCATAGGCCAAGGAACTCCAAAGATTGCTGGCAAATCAGAAGCTTTGGAGAGAAAAACAGAACAGATTAACCCCCTTGGTTTTCCTAAGGAACCAGCCCTGATGACATCCTTGATTCTGGCCTTCTTGCCTCCAGAACTGTGAGACAATAAATTTCTGTTGTTTATGCCACCAGTTTGAGGTACTTTGTCACAGCAGGCGTAGCAAACTAATACAGTAATTATTCACTTATGTATCATAAAGCAAGCATTAAGCAGCACTCAGATGACACTACAACAATCCACTTAGCACATTTTCGTGTGAAAAAACTTGTGTATAAGCAGAGATGTATGAGATAGATTATGCTCATATAATGAGGTAATTACTAAACCCACATTTCCATGCAATGCTCTTCTTTAGTTACAATGGCTTGATATTGACATACCTGCTATGAAATGACTAGTTATTATTTGAAGGCATGAAGACGTATTACTCCCTTCAGAAGCAAACATGGAAATGGTCTTGTCTAATCTCTTCATGTTACAGAAGATCCTACGAAGAATCTGGTCCTACGAAGGAAAACTACTCAGTTCTTTTCCCACTGAAGCTAGAAAGGAATGGCTGGATACAAGATTCCCAACCATTCTTCTCTTTTGAAACCAAATTCCCTCTCTTACAAAATATGAATCATCACAGAATAGGTACTCAACCCATGTTTGCTGAATGAATAAATGAACCTGAAGATTTTTGAGCCAGGCTTTAGAGTTTTGGGAAACTACCAGATATGTTTCATTAGCTTAAGCGTAGAATTTTACCTCTTAGAATAGAAAGATAACAGGGCCTGGGCTGACCTTGCATCCCAGTGTACCCACACTTTGTTGTGTGAAGTTAGGCAAATTAACCCTTTCAGGCTTAGTCATATCATCTTCAAATGCTATGTACACCTTGCAAGAGGTGATATGAAATAAGGATACCCGGGAAGGTTACTGTTAAGTGTAAGATAATGTAAAATGTAAAGAGCTCCTCACACATAAGTGGTTAATAGTAGCTCTTTTGACTTAAGCATCTTTAATGTCTTCACATACCTCAACTATGTGTTCAATATGGCAAATGCATTTGATCCAGCTTTCTTTTAGTAATGATGAGGTGTGAACCCCATTCTAGCTCTAATTCTCCTTTCATCTTTTTTTATTTTTTGTATAGTTGCTTTACAATGTTGTGTTAGTTTCTGCTGTAGCCACTTTGGAGAACAATATAGAGGTTCAAAAACTAAAAATAGAACTTCTGTGTGTGCTCAGTTGCGTCCGACTCCTTTGCCACCCCATGGACTGTAGCACACCAGGCTCGTGGAATTTTCTGGGCAATAATACTGGAGTGCATTCCCATTTCTGCTCCTGGGGATCTTCCCAACCCAGGGATCAAACCCAAGCCTCTTGCATCTCCTGCATTGGCAGGCAGATTCTTTACCACTAGCACAATCTGGGAAGCTCAGAACTACCATGCTTTACTATTCTAAGTCACTTCAGCCGTATCCAACTCTTTGCAACCATATGGACTGTAGCCCACCAGGCTCCTCTGCCCGTGGGATTCTCCAGGCAAGAATACTGGAGTAGGTTGCTGTGCCCTCCTTCAGGGAATCTTCCTGACCCAGGGATCCAACCCATATCTCCTACACTGGCAGGCAGGTTCTTTACCACTAGCACCACCTGGGAAGCCCCAGAACTACCACATGACCCAGCAATCCCACTCCTGGACATATACCATGAGAAAACCGTAATTCAAAAAGATACATGCACCCTAGTATTCACGGCAGCCTTCATCTTTTCTTTATCCAAGATCTGGACATTCTAATGTAGATAATTGGGCTTCCTGAATGGAGCAGTGGGTGAAGAATTCACCTGAGATGTAGGAGACACAGGAGATGAGAGTTTGATCGCTGGGTCAGGAAGATCCCCTGGAGGAGGGCATGACAACCCACTCCAGTATCTTGCCTGGAGAATCCCATGGACAGCGGAGCCTGGTGGGCTACAGTCCATGGGGTTGCAGAGAGTCAGATGTGACTGAGCATGCACGCACATGCAGGTAATTGGGGCTATGTGGTCCCTAGAGAATGAAACTGAGTGGTTCACACAAGAGTCCTATTCACAGTTTTCTCTGTTCTGATGCATTGATGTGTCCTCCCACAAGAGAGAGTCATAGATAATCACAGGTAATAGTGTGTGATGATTTGAGTAGCCTGCAGGAAAGGAAGGTACACTGGCTCCAGTCCGTGGTTCTTGGATTGCACGAACCAAATCAACATGAATGTCCACGTTTGGTAACGTTTCCTGAAATAGGCTTCAAAGGCTGAATAGCACCCAGGTTCTCTTGGTGATCACTTACCATTTTCTCATCATTTTTCATAAATCATATACATTTATCAGAACTCATTCTAAATTCATTTATATTTTTCTTACTTGTCCAGTAACTTGGGGTTTATGAGTTCTCAGTGTTCATTTCATGCTGTAGGAAGGAATATTTCTACTTAGGCTTATAAATAGAGTGATTAGGAGTAGACTCATCTGTGCACACTGCTGAGACTGAAATCACTGAAAACTGATTCTTAATTGTGATAATATAAATAATAAAATGTGAGCAAAATGCTAAATTATGTAAGGATAATGGGACAATAGAAATTATTGTAAGTGGCTTTACAGTTGCAAAATGAAGTAATGTCTAGATAAAATATGCCATTTTCAAACCTAATTTTAGACCAGTATCGCTCAGTGAAATGAGGTTAGTATAGTAAAATAATAAGAATATAATTGTCCCACATCCAAACAACAATGGCAAAGGTGTAAGAAAAGCATGTTAACATTTGAAAGTTCATTTTTAGTTTCTTTTTTTTTTTTTTCCCCTTTGTCCTAACTTTTTCCTGCAGCTTTAAGAAGTAGACAGTCATAGATAATGTTAGTATCAATTCTTCAGGTAAATCATCTCTTTTACATTTTAGATATTTAGCTTTTCTTGCATTTTATTATAAGAAACAATTGCTTGAAAATAGGGTCTTTGTTTCATAAGAGGTTAGCTGCTTCCACTTGCAATCACGATCCTTTGTGATATTAAAATTAGCTCTTTAGCAGGAACTCTGATGTCACCAAGGTGGAGATGCGGCAGCAGTAAGTAGCAAGGGGATCAATCTTTAGGAAACAAAGATCCTGTTTTCATGCAAATACCTTCAGTGATTAGAAAAGGAAAAAAAAAAAAATTAAGCCTGGGTGGAAGAGCTCTTGGTTTTACATTTCTAGAGAAATTGCTGCATGCTATTTAGCCCTGCAAACTGATGACCTTTACAATTCTCTCAAGGTTAATGGTGTCCAGGAAAATGGTAGTGTAATAATTTGGGTTTCTGGGATGTCCCACTGACTTAGAGTGTGTGTCCCTCAAATTTGCCAGCATTTTGGAGGAGGGTGGTGTTGATTACAAAATGTATCTGAAATCCCTCTGTCCTTATTGGAAACTCCTATTTCATATCATGCAAGGTGTATGAGCAAAGATGACCTCAGTGGGGAAATTGTAGACATTCTCCCTTTTATTCAAATTAAATAGGAGAGCTAAAACTTGTAGCCCAAATATAAAATAGCAAAGGATTTTTTTTCCCCAGGGAATCTCTAGCATAATATCATAACTCTTCAAGTCTAAGATATTTATAGCCAGCAAATGTCAAAAGTTGGGGATTCAGGGACTTCCTAGGTGGTCCAGTGATGAAGACTCTGCGCTCCCACAGCAGGGGAATACAGGTTCCATCTCTGGTTGGGGAATTTAAGATCCCATGGGCTATGGGGTGTGGCTGAAAACAAAACAACAGCAACAACCAAGTTGGGAATTCAGTAGGACATTGTTACTGAAATATGCATCTAAAAGGTCTGGTCTCTGTCTCCTGGTAGACAGAAAATTGAGGCTGTTCACTCCTGTGCTGAGGGTCTGGGGAGGAAGAGCAGGGTGTGGGTGTGTGTTTCTCTCCACGGGGCTCCACATGAAGTGTCTGCTACCTCCCTGCATGACTGTCCTTCTGGTGGTCGACTCCGCAGGGCCACTTCCAGGAGCTCTTGTGAGGCCAAGTGTTCGGGTGTTATCAGGAGAGGGGCTCATTATACCAAGGGAATCAATTTAGAATGACTTTAATGGGATTGGGAGTCAAACTGCAGTCTAGCCCTATGACAAAGAGAATTTAAAGTACCCTGTATTTATTATGCCTTTCTCTCTTTAATTACATCTGTCTTTAATATTCTACTGTTAGCTCCTTTAATGTTTTTCTTCTCCACGTTTTTGGCATTTTTATGATTTGCAGTCCCATTCTAAATGGGCACATGTCATAATGTCATCTAATTCTATTGAGAAAGATGCCCCCGTTTCCTGTGGCTTTTGTCCAAGCCACACTATTACTTTTGATTCTGATATTTTTTTTTTTCACAGATTATGTAGGCTGTGCAGTATAAAGCAGAAGATTCTTTCCAATTTTAAGAAGATTTAGTGCTTTCTCTTGCAGTCTCCTTGGGGGCATTGGTGACGTGTTTGACAGTCAGGTCCTTCACACCTAATACGGGGTCTGGCCACTGAGAGTACTTAGTGATTGTTAGCTGAATATATGAGTGAATGAATGATATCAACATTCTAATCACATACTATTCTTAATATTAATATAAAATCGAGTTTTGCTCTCAGTTGACTGGGCTGGGGAAGGGCCCAGTGCTTTTGAAGTGTAATGAATACATAAAATGTTAGACTGGAGATCCAAGTCCAGGTATCTTTTTAAAACTTTTTACTTTATATTGGAGTATAATTCATTAACAACATTGTGTTAGTTTTAGGTAGACAGAAAAGGGACTCAGTCATACATATGCATGTATCCATTCTCTCTGAAACTCCCATCCCATCTCGGCTGCCACAGACATTGAGCAGAATTTCCTGTGCTATACAGTAGGATCTTGTTGATTATGTATTTTAAACATAGGAGTAGGTATGTGTCGATCCCAAACTCCCTTACTATCCCTCTCCCCAACCTTCCCCCCTGTAACCATAAGTCTGTTCTCTAAGTCTGTGAGTCAGTTTTTGTTTTGTAAATAAGTTCATGTGTATCATTTATTTTTAGATTCTGCATATAAGGGATATCGTGTGATATTTCTCTTTCTCTGACTTACTTCACCCTGATGTTGGGAAAGATTGAAGGCAGGAGGAGAAGGAGATGACAGAGGATGAGATGGCTGGATGGCATCACTGACTCAATGGAGATGAGTTTGAGTAAACTCCAGGAGTTGGTGATGGACAGGGAGGCCTGGCGTGCTGCAGTCCATGGGTTTGCAAAGAGTTGGACACAACTGAGTGACTGAACTGAACTGAACTAACTTACTTCACCCAGTATGACCATTAAAAAATATTTTATCCTTTTTGGATATTCCTTTAATTTTTCTCACTCATTCATTCATTGATCTATTCAACTGTCAAAATAAGACCCCTACTGAGTGCAAAGTACCTTGTCACACTGTCCCCTCTTTACTTTTTCTTACCTATTCTTTTGTATTTTTCCTCTGATTTGTCCACATATTTGTTCACTCTTCTTTTTCCCTGTGTCTTACCTTTCTTTCAGTGATCCAGTGGATTCCATCATCTTCAGATAAAATCTTGCCTAAAACTCTTCAAGCACAGGATGCATTGTTCTTTAAAAAAAGTAAATAAAAGCCCTCCCCAAAAGGCTAGCATTTGATTTTCCTTAGTAACCTACCTCTGGAATCCTGGCTTGCAGTGGTGGTCCTCTCTCTATTTCTGTTGTTCTTTGCTTTATATGCAGAGAGGTCTATACCAAGATAAAAAAATAAATGAGATATGACTAGGACACAAGGTTGGTTTATAATAGAACAAAAAAAGGTAGGAGGAATATAGTCATGAAAGAGAAAATGCTATAAGCCATTTAAAATTTTTCTGAACTCATTTATTTATTCATTAATATAAACCACAGGTACCATATTAGTGTGGGGAAGGAAATGGCAACCCGCTCCAGTATTCCTGCCAGGATAATCTCATGGACAGAGGGGTCTGGTGGGCTAAAGTCCATAGGGTTGCAAAGGGGTAGACACAACGTAGCAACGGAACAACCATATTAATGACTAAGGATTCAACAGTGCACAAGGATCAGCCCCTCCTAAAGGGGATAATATTCTGGTATAGTGTAGTACATTATGTGATAGGGCTATATGAACGACACCCAACCCAGAGCTTGGAAGGGTGAGGTTACACCTTTGAAAGAAATAGTTACACTGAGTCAAGAGGGTGCTTTCATAACAATGAGGAAACATGGTGGAAGGCAGGAATACAGACCTGGCAGTTGGAAGCATCACAAGAATGGACATGATTGGGGTCTGTGGTTTCCGTGATGTGAACACAGAGGCCACGGTGGTGAAATCCTCAAGGTCTTACTGGCGGTTCTAGAAATATAGACCCTGTCCGGAAGTGGGGGGGAGCCGCTGAACGGTTTTAAGCAGGGCAGTGGTGATCTGGAGTGTTCACAGAGAAGGACTAGACTGCAAATCTCAGACAAGGACATAGGGGAAGGTTGCAGTATTCAAGGGGAGCGATGGTGGTCTCCCTTCCTAAGAAGGTAGTGATGTCAACGGAAATAAGTGATGAGTTCAGGGTGTGTGAAGAGTAGAGATGGATAAGCTATGCTGATATATGGGAGGCAAAGGATGAAGGAGGAGCAGGGGCGAAGAGTGGCATTCAGTCTCTTGGGTTCTGAGGAAAGGTATGATTTCTGAGGGGTCATCTCAGTTGTCTTTGATCTTTAAGTGCAGGCTCGTGTTCCTGAAAGCCTCCAGACTGACATCCCTGAAGACTGGTGTCATCTTCTGTTTCATCACAGTGCTCTTCATCACAGTGAACAGCCTGGCTGGCTTCTGAAGGTGCTCTCGTCTGTTTGCAGAAATCCTGCACAGTGAGAGTCGGACCACAGAAGGGTGTAGGCACACTTAAGTTGTTGAATAGTTTTGATTGAATTGAGTGTTGTCAGATCAGTGGTTACAATATCTGTCTTACTGTTCCTTATGAATGAGTTTGATCAAAATAGTTGTACCAGGATATATGTATGTGTGTGTTGATGTGTGTATGTGCACACGTATGTTTATATATGTGTATCCTCAGTGTGCACGTGAGTGTGTTTGTGTGTATCTATATACAGATGCTTCTCTTCTGGTTCCCCTATCACTGGGAGGATTTCAGTGCCTTTGAGATGATGGTGGTCCTTTGTGATGTGGGAAACTAGGAACTGGGAACCAGCGAGGAACCATTGATCCATTTCCCCAAAAGAACACCAAGCAGTTCTCAGCTACAATGATTTTTGTTCACTGCTAACAGTCTGGACTAAATTTGAACTGGTGACTCCATAGCCCATTACTAGTCCCCTGAGATGTGTAATCCACTTTAAAGATACATTTTAAATAGCCTACTATGGGAAATGTAGTTAGCAGGCTCAGAGATATGCTTCTATTTCAGAACTCTCAGACATGCACTCACAGATTTAAGAAAGAAATCTTTGCAAGAAGTAAAATGCGCATGAAAGAGATGATTCATTTTATTAGAGCAATTAAAACATTGGCTCCTGTTTGCATCCATCGCCCTCCTGGAATAAAAATATATTGGAGAAAATGCTATATTTACCTGGAGATAAAATTTAAAATATAAGGAAGATAAAAGTCCATTTTTTTTCTGAAAGAAGTAACTGAAAAAAATTTGCTGTAGGTTATAATTCAGGCAGAACCTCATCATTATGGACCAGGAGCCTGAGTGAGGTCATTGTGGAACTGGAGCCAGAGTGAGCGCAATCTCTACCCAATATTTTTTGAGGCACAAGTGTAGCCAGGAGTGAGTCATTCAACAGGGTATCTCAGAGGTGGAGGGTCTTGGATATAAATGGGCAAGACTGCGGTACAGGAAAATCCGTCACCTTAACCTTGGATGTGCCATCGTCTCGGTGAGTACACAGGACTCAGCCTCCCCGCCTCAGGCCAGGTCCACGCTGCCCTGATGCTTCAGGTGACTCAGAGAGGGCTCGTAAATCTCCAGATCTCTGCTCCCAAACTCCAAGTGATATGACCTTTCCTTCTTGGGTGGCAGACATGCTGTATAAAAATAACACGGGAAGTGGTTACTCCGTGTTGACTTTGCTCATTGTCTTCCGCTGAGAATGTGCCAGGGAGGAGAGCGCTGGAGAGTCTGGTCCTCTCAAGGAAAGGTAGGAGAGGGGAGGGAAAGGGGGGAGGACTTTCCCTCACCTTGTTTGTTTTTTTAACAAGTGTCAGTTTGGGGTACCAAAAGAGTGTGGGACTTAGGGAGATACAGGTGCAGTCTCTTGGGGCTAAACATACTAATTTGCAGAGCTGTTTTAAAGGGTGAATGAAATCATTCATTCATTCACCAGCTGTTTATTCAGTATTTACTAAATTTCTCAAGAACCAAAAGTGAATAGTATAAAGTCACTGCTCACATGGAGCTCACTTTCTAGATTTAAGAAATGACTGAACAAGTAAATATACAAAATATCAGCAGGTGGGTGACAAAGCAAGGTAAGGAGTGAGAGAAACCCAAGAGTGATGTTACTTTATTTTTTTTTGATTTCTAATTTATTTTTTGAAGTATAGTTGATTTGCATTGTTATGTTAGTTGCTCTTATACAGGAAAGCAACTCAGTTTTATATATATATATATCCTTTCAAATATTTCTTTCCATTTTAGTTTATCTCTGTGCTATATAGTAGGGCCTTATTGTTTATCTCTTTTTAATATACTAGTTAATATCTGCTAATCCCAAGCTCCTAATTTATCCTTTCCCTCTTTGCCCCTTTGATACCCGTACGTTTGTTTCCTATGTCTGTGAGTCTGTTTCTGTTATGTAAGTAAGGTCCTTTGTGTCATTTTTTAAAACTCTCTATATAAGTGATATGGTGTTTGTCTTTCTCCCTCAACTTACTTCACTTGGTATGATAATCTCTGGGTCCATCCACGTTGTTGTAAATGGCATTATTTTGTCCTTTGTTATGGCTGAATAATATTCCACTGTATACTTGTATCACGTCTTCTTTATCTTTTTGTCTCTTGATGGATATTTAAGTTGTGTCCATGTCTTGGCTGTTAATAAAAAGTGCTGCAGTGAGCTTTGGGGTGCATGTATATTTTCCAATTAGAGTTTTTACCAGATATATAACCCCAGGAGTGGGATTGCTGGATCATGTAGTAAGTCTATTTTTTAGTTTGTAAAGGAACTTCCATACTGTTCTCCGTAGTGACTGCACCAGTTTGCATTCCAGTGGTGCTACTTTGCATGTGTGTGTGCTCAGTCGTTCAGTCCTGTCTGACTCTTTGCGACCCCCATGGATTGTAGCCCACCTGGCTCCTCTGCCCGTGGGGTTTTTCAGGCAAGAATATTGGAGTGGGTTGCCGTTTCCTCTTTCAGGGGATCTTCCCAACACAGGGACCCAACCTGTATCCCTTAATGTCTCTTGCATTGGCAAGTGGGTTCTTTCCTGCTGCTACTTTAGATGTCGTGATTAAAGGAAGTCTGCATGCAGGAGGTGACATGATACTGTGATCTACTGTGTTAAGTGGAGAGTACAAGGAAGTGTCTAGCACAGTGCTTGGCACCTGATTAGCAATTAATCAGTGGTCACTATTGTTCTAATCTCTATCATCATAATCCTTGGTCATAATGTTATTTGTGTGCACTTTTGAAATTTGGGGAGCCTGTAAAGTCTTATAGGAAGCTCTGTTTAGAGTGTACTTAAAATTCTTTATCTGTATATATAAATATTTTTTGTTATTTTCAGTTACATTTTAATTTTGGACATAGCTAATAATATTTAAGGGAAAATCAGCAAAAGCTCATTGTTCTATGTGGTTAAATATTTGCAATTTCCTCCCCCCCACTTCAGGACAATTATACATTACTTGTGCACCTACTTTGTGTCAGACATTGTGCTAGGCACTGGGAAGCAAAAATGTAAAATTGAGTCTTGGCCCTCAAGAAGCTTGGAATCTGTTTTCTTTTTTCCCCCTAAACATTCATCACTCATGTACTCTTTGTTTGACTCAGACCTGCAGGAGAGTTTATATGCTGACAAGGCTTTAGAGAGATTAGAAAAAAACAAGTTGCATTTGAGTGTTAACTTTGATGTTTGTTTAGTTCTATAAAATATGTAAGAGGTCTGTCCATTAGTGAGTAAGACTTTCAAAAAGCTTTCAGAATCCCATGTCACAAGTCGTCGTTAAGTATTGCTAAAGGGGAGTCACAGAGACTGACAGCTTGGAAACTTAAGCACAGTATGTGGTTTAGGACGTGTGGCCAAAGCGAAGCCCCCATTCCTATCTTAATTGAGGTCATGCAGGGCCAGCTGATTCATTCGGTCTGAAAAGCCCAGGCTGCATGGGAATCTGCAATCCACTTGGCGACACTCTATTATCCTTTGGCCTTTTTAAGCAGCATATCACACCCTGTCTGGGGAAAGTTGGGGATGAAAATCTCAGCCTAGGTATAGTTCAGTGATGGGATGAAGTGGGATTTATACCAGAGAGACACATATAGCGTACATGGAGTGGCACAAATAAAACACACCTGGAAATTGCTTTCCAGAGTCTATTTTTTCTTGTTTGTTAGTCTGTAAGTTTACTTTGGTAGCGAGCGTGGCACCTATTCAGAGAGGTCTGTATTGATTCTGTTGCTGAACCCGACTTCGGTCCACTCTCCTGCTCACAGCAAAGCCAGTCTGCTGACACCAGTCTATTGCGTTGAAGGAAAGTGCAATGTTTATTGAAGACACCAAGCAAGAAGTCCAGGTCACTAGTGCTCAGAAGGCCTGGACTCCTATATGGCTTTCAGGGAAAGGTTTTTAAAGACAGGATAAGGGAGTGCCTTTCAGGGATTGTGATCAGCTCATGGACATTCTTCTGATTGGCTGGTGGTGAAGTAAGTGGGAGTCAGCATCATCAACCTTCTGATTCCAACTGGTCTGAGGTTCTCCATGCTTGTAGGCAGCATGCAATGAATAGAATGTCTTCCACCTGGTGGGGGTTTCAATATCTGCAAAACAGTTCAAACCATATGGCTCAGAATATTATCTATAGTCCTTGAGGAGGCACTGAAAGACTTTGCTTAATGGCTAACCTATTATTTTGCCTGGTTTCGCTGTTTTCCTTTGCTTCTGCATTTTCTCACTTATCTAATTAAATTTATTCTTTGGGACTCAGGGAAGGCTTGGGAGGCTAAAGGTTTTCTGAAGACCAGAGGCAGGCAGAGACCATAGGGAGGAGTTGGGGGAGAGTCTGTCCTAGAAAGGTCCCATAGGGTCCCCCTCGCTTACAACTCTTAACCATGGCCTTTCACACGCTGCCTCCTTTCTCTGCTTTTTGCTCTTCAGAGGATCACTCTTTCCTATTCACCTACCCTATCCTGTTCTGTAGTTCTCTATCAGGGATATATTTACGTAGTTCTCTATCAGGGATGGGAGAAGGCAATGGCACCCCACTCCAGTACTTTTGCCTGGAAAATCCCATGGACGGAGGAGCTTGGTAGGCTGCAGTCCATGGGGTCACTGAGAGTTGGACACGACTCAGTGACTTCACTTTCACTTTTCACTTTCATGCATTGGAGAAGGAAATGGCAACCCACTCCAGTGTTCTTGCCTGGAGAATCCCAGGGACGGGGGAGCCTGGTGAGCTGCCGTCTATGGGATCGCACAGAGTCGGACACGACTGAAGTGACTTAGCAGCAGCTATCAGGGATATATTTACATATTCCTTGGATGTCTCCCCCATTAGATGTGTAAGCCTTGTGGGGGAAAGAACATTGTCTTGTTCACATTTTTCTAATTGGAGATATAGTTACTTTACAATGTTGTATTGGATTCTGTTATACAGTGAAATGAATCAGATATATACATATATACACACATACATATATATATGTATACACACACACATACATATATCTGTGATATACACATATACGTATCTGATATACATACAGATATCCCCTCCTTCTTGGACCTACCTCCCCATCCCCCCCCTCTGGGTCATCACAGAGCACCGAGCTGAGCTCCCTGCACTATACAGCAGGTTCCCACTAGCTGTTTTACACACGGCTGTGCTTAGTCACTCAGTCATGTCTGACTTTGTGCTCCCCCATGGACGGTAGCCTGCCAGGCTCCACTGTCCATGGGGATTCTCCAGGCAAGAATACTGGAGTGGGTTGCCATGCCCTCCTCCGGGAAGCTTCCCAACCCAGGGATTGAACCCAGGTCTCCCACATTGCGGGCAGATTCTTTACCATCTGAGCCACCAGGGAAACCCGTGTGACACATGGCAGCGGTGTGTGTGTGTCAATGCTAATCACCCACTAGGTCCCAGCCTCTCTTTCCCTCCCTCCATGCCCACGTGTCCATTCTCTGCATCTGTGTCTCTGCTGCTGCCTTGCAAATAGGTTCATCTGTACCATTTTTCTAGATCCCACATATATGTGTTAACAGATGATATTTTTTTTCTCTTTCTTACCTCACTCTACATAGCAGACTCTAGAACTTGATACTCTGTATAGAAACACATGATATATGATACATGAAGTTAACTATCTTTCTAAACTTTATGATATCAAAATGGTACTATGGCCAAACATGAAAGGAACTATAGGGATAAGATTTGTAAACTGTTTGCAGTGATTGTTTTAAAATATGTATGCTTTTGTTATTTTTTTAATTTTTGCAATTTAGATAAGAAGTATTATTATTCAGCTCTAACCATAAGGCTTATTGATTAAGATTACAAAGCATCAGTGTTCTGGGGTGAGGGGTGCATACTGATTAACATATGTTAATCTCTTCTAGAAACTGTTACGCTGTTTTGGAAACATCATCTTTGCCTTTCATGCTATCCTTCAGGTTATGGATGGTTTGACCTAGGAGTAGACCCATGTAGGAAAAAATCTCTGATGACATTTCTTTGTGAGTTCAGATAATCTTAAAAGAATTGTAGGATATAAGAGATTTTCATGATGTTGCTATAGATTATTTGCATAGCTTGTTAATCATCCAGCTACTTTAATGACTGTTTCAACTCAGAGTCATTCTAAAGAGCTCAGGATCTCTCCTCTCCCCACTGAACTTCACTCCTACACACACCGTTCATCTAGATTAAAGACACACCACCCTTCTCAGAAAGTGAATTTTAGGAAACTGTTCAAACATCTCAGCCATGACCAAAACAGAAGAACTTCTACCTCACTAACCCTTTCCAGTTGAGAATGTCTTGTAAATGCTCGCTATTGAAGCACAGGTGAAAACCCATGAAAATCAAGACAGACTTCCTGGAGGGAGAAAGCTGCAGAAACACCCTTTATCTTAGAATACAAAGGAAAAAGTGTGAGCTATCACTGAGGTGCTGGGTCTAAGTAAATAATAACTGGAAATAGGACATTGTATGAAGGAAATCTGGTGCTGGATTTAAACGCACACATATGTACATGTTATCAAAGAGTTGAGTTGCAGTTTTTGATTGGTGTTATCTTAGAAATCATATTTTTACCTCCCTGATGAAAGATTTTGACATGAGAAAGGGTGATACATTACCTAAATCTAGAAATCTCTTTTTGAGTAATATACTCATGTCTGATATTTAATTTCATCTCCTTGACAAGAATTACCCACTCCTCCCTTTACAGACAAATAATTAAATGCAAACATTAGGCACTTGGGCACACGAGGAAGACTCCATCTGCAAACTCTGTCTTTTCGTGTCTCATGGCAGAAGTGGGTTGTTGCCCTTCCGGTTAAAAGGCTGTGATTGAGGGGCCTTCCCTCTAGTGGAAAAAAGAAAAAAACAAAACTTGAAGCACTCCAAAAACACATAGGAGGTGTTTTTGTTGTTATTGTTCTTTATGCACATTTATCTTCGAATTCACTTTTGTCTGAATAAGTATCCATAATAAATTTTTCCTTGAGCATGTGGTAAATTGCTAGGGGCAAACAGGAGGGCTCGCAGAAGTGTCTGAAAGGCACAGGTCAGTGGGGAAGAACCCAAGAGCAGCAAGTGTGTAGAGACCAGAATCCAAGCCAGAGAAAGGTACAAACGTGAGGTTATAGAACCCGAAGAGTTACCCAAGAGGAGGAGCCAGGTGTGAATTGAATAGTCAAGCCATCAATTCACAACCCACTGGATCCGAGGGATGTGGTTCTCAGACCAAAAGGTGGCAACTAAAATGAGGCCAGAGCCAAGTGCTGCACAGATAGGGAAGGTGGGGAAGGAGCCCCATAAAGCAGGCAGGAGCTGGAAGACAGTGGGCTTGTTACCTGGTTCCTGTAGGAACACTCAGAGCCTGAGCTTCAGAAATTACAGTGAGGAAAGCACAGGGTAAGTATGAGAGGTCATGGGCAGAATCCAGGGTGAGATTAAAAAATAGTCTTTCACAGGTAGTCCAAAAAGTCTTTGCAGTTTTCATGGAACCCCTAAATCCTGATGGCAAGTCATTTCCTCCCCCTAAATTTCGTATTCAAACAGAGATGATGATGGACATGTATAGCCCTGGAGTTAACTATAACAGGTCATATAATAGTAATTATGCAACTCTGGGTGTGTCTTTCTTTTCTTCCAAATGTGTTTTCTCTGTTGAGGCTTAAATATCTCAGAGCCTTAGTTTGGATTCCAGCTGAAACAGACCCCAAGGCACGGATTCAAAGGCAAGTAATTTATTTGGGAAGCGATCGTAGTAGAACAGGGAGGAAGGAAGACACAGAAGGGAAGGGAGCCAGTAAAGATTTTCATCATCAAGGAAGTTACAAGTGTAACTCAGGCCTGCTGGGAAACTCTGGGAAGCCTCAGAGTGAGCCCTCCAGGAGGTGATGAAGATGAAATATTTGTTCGCCAGTTCTCCTGTCACTCATTGGTCAGGGCTGCTGTTGGATGTTGATTCCTGATACATCAGCACTGCCACATTGTTGTTGTTGCTAGGTCATGTTTGACTCTTTGTGACCCCGTAGACCACAGCATGCCAGGCTCCTTTGTCCTCCACTATCTCCTGGAGTTTGCTCAAATCCATGTCCATTGACTCAGGGATGCTAGCTAACCATCTCATCTTCTGCCACCTCTTTCTCTTTTTGCCTTCAATATTTCCCAGCCTCCGGGTCTTTTTCAGTGAGTTGGCCCTTTCATCGGGTGACCAAAGTATTGGAGCTTCAGCTTCAGCATCAGTCCTTCCAATGACTATTCGGGGTTGATTTCCTTTAGGATTGATTGGTTTGATTGTCTTGCAATCCATGGGACTCTCAGGAGTCTTCTCCAGCACCACAATTCGAAAACATCAGTTCTTCAGTGCTCAGCCTTCTTTATGATCCACTTTATGGTCCAACTCTTGCATCCATACATGACTATTGGGAAAAACATAGCTTTGACTATATGGACTGCCATGTAGGCAAGCAGGTAAAAACAATCATAGTGGCCAGAGAATACCTCTTGGCAAAAAAAAATAAAATACAGATGATGACAGTTAAGTCAGCCTGTATTGAATTGGTAAGGGAAGGAATATGGGCAAGGTGGCCTCCGCTATGATAGATTGGAAAGGAGTATCTTCATCAAACTCTTGACCTGGACTCATCTTGGGGTTGGATGGAAAGCCAAGAAGAAAGCTTCAAGATTCCTTCACATGCTTTTCTCCCTTGAAATTAGTTTTCCCTTTAATGAAGATGTAGGCTTATAGTAGAATCACATATTTTATTAAAGCCTGCACACCCTCAGGAGTTCCAAACCTTTAGCACTGGAAAGGTATCTCCAAGCAGGAAGGAGAAATTGAACCAGTCATCAAGGGAACAACTTTGCCTTTGCAATGTTTGGAGAAATTTGAACCACTGCCTGCTTCTCTAGCCTGGGCCTGGGGGTGAGGTTTCCAGCATATTCCTTGGAGTCTTACTGACCAGTCTCTTCCAGTGCGTGGAGGTTCTTCTGGGAGGCAGATCTGTGAGCTCTAGAATCTCTTTACCAGGCTTCTCAGGTGGTGCTTGTGGTAAAGAACCCACCTGCCAATGCAGGAGACATGGGAGATGCAGATTCAATCCCTGGATCGGGAAGATCCCCTGGAGGGGGACACAGCGATGCACTCCAGTATCCTTGCCTGGAGAATCCCATGGACAGAGGATCCTGGGTGCTACAGTCCATGGGTTCGCAGAGTCAGACACAACTGAAGGACTTAGTGTGCATCCCTGTATGGGTAGGAAAAGCCAGATGAATTGTAAAGTTGCCCAAAAGAACTTCTTGCCCTACACTAGCCTCTGATTCTAATAAATGTATTTTAAAGTTCAAAGTTTTTCCCTGATCTCTCCAGCTGACCTGTCAGAGATCTGGTTTTGCAAAAGTAGCCTGCTGATCTGGCCCTGCCATCCAAGGGGGCCAAATCGACCATGGTTCTGAAATTAGACTCTCACTTCAGCCCAAGAAGAAGCCATTGTAATAATAAGGAATAATAGTTACGGACACTGGTGATTTGTATGAAATTTTTCTTGAGTTTATTATTTAATAAAGAACATTCAGAAATAGATGAGTAAAAAAATGTCATTTATGTCACAGGTGAAAAAGCCACATATATGTATTAATGGAATTCATTCAGTGGTTTATGGACCCAAACTCCTCCTGGGACTGTACAAATCCACAGGCATATATAGACCCCATCCATTTGACAGGAATGCAGATTAGTCACCAAATATTCCGTGTGACTAGCCTAAGATTATGCAGAATTCTCCAGTGGGCTCACTCAGGGACTCTTAGGTAGCATAGAGCTTAGAAACGTTTTGAAGGGAGACCGCTCAAAGGGCTTAAGCAATGTTGGTTGTACTTTTTTCTGAACAGATGATTTTAGAGACACCTGGGTCTTACTCTCTGCACACAGAATCTTTATAAACCCTTCATCTAGTCAGCACTTTCCCATTAGAGGGATGATGAAAATGATCAGGTGTTGTCCCCCAAACAGATGTTTGTTTCTGCTAAAACATTGTGAAGAGCAACCATCTTGAAGATGTTAGAGGGACAAATATTTGCAGCTGAAATATGTACTCTGCTTGTTAAGACTTGGCCAGGTAAGCCTTTTATGTTGAGGGAATTATTATTTTGCATGAAGCCAGTGCCGACGAGTGTGAACGGGTCATCCTAACTCGTGAGTGTGGATGCAGCTTAGGATGAGATGATCTTAATGCGATGGTAACAATTTATTTTGAGCTTGCAGTTCTTCAAAAGAAAAAAAAAAAAAAA
>SJYT01005830.1:0-19087 GCA_006410635.1 Cephalophus harveyi
TTTCATCAAGAGGCTTTTTAGTTCTTCTTCGCTTTCTGCCATAAGGGTGGTGTCATCTGCATATCTGAGGTTATTGATACTTTTCCCGGCAAATAAGCTTATTTTTCTTGAATGTTTTATCAATGTTATATGACTTTGGTTGATTTCCAAAGTGTTAAAATGGTTGATCTGAAAAAAAATATGTCCAGCTTCATCCTTCTTAACTGGGAGAAAGTATATGCCCAGTTTCTAGCTCCCTAACTCCAGAAATCTTTCTTCTAATAACACTTGAATATTTTACATATTTAATAGGATATTTTAATTTTTAATAACATAAATTCAACAAAGACACAGGAGCCTAATGGGCTAAGCCCAGGTGTCACGAAGGGTCGGACACAACTGAGCAACTGAACACAAATTCAACGTATTATTCATATTTATTATTATGCATTCTTTGATAGATGTATTTATCTACATAATTTTAGATAAATTATTTTCTGACTATTAAGATGTATATATGGGCATATTTTGGTCACAGTAATTGTCCTTGTCTGTTCAGGCTGTCATAACAGAATCCCATAAATTGTGGGGCTTATAAACAAAAAAATATATAATTTTATCATATTTCTGTAGGCTGGGATGTCCCAGAAGCAGATTTAGTATGTGGTGAGAGTCTACTTTTAGTTCACATATGCCCATTTTTCACTGTAATCTCACATAATAGAGGTAGCAGGAACTACCTTAATCTCTTTTATAAGAGTACTGACTCCATTTATGAGGGCTCTACTCTCATGACCTAGTCACTTCCCAAAGGGCAACTTAAAAATTCCATCATGTTGGGAATTAGGTTTCAACATATCAATTTTAGGAGGTTTAAGTTTATAGTAATAATTCTTCAAAATGGCACATATTATATGCCTATGTAATCAAACCCTAAAGCAGTTCTAATATATTAAAATAAATAAAATCACTTCTCTTCAAAAGTACCAAATGATTCAGCAAACAATTGCTTTACTGACTTTGTTTTCAGACAATATAATTCAAATGATTTTCCTGTATATAGATTTATTAAAGATATGGTCAGTAGATATGCTATTTAGAGAACTAAAAATCATCAAATTATAAAGTCTATAGGGATATAAATATATATTGATCATTGCAGAAGAAACTGAACTTTTAAATCTGCATATGGGTTACAGTTTGTTAGTGAATAGACATAGAAAAACTAGATGTGTATAAGAGACAGCACCACAAGTCCATCGAGTCCATGATGCCATCCAGCCATCTCATCCTCAGTCGTCCCCTTCTCATCCTGCCCCCAGTCCCTCCCAGCATCAGAGTCTTTTCCAATGAGTCAACTCTTCTCATCAGGTGGCCAAAGTACTGGAGTTTCAGCTTTAGCATCATTCCTTCCAAAGAAATCCCAGGACTGATCTCCTTCAGAATGGACTGGTTGTATCTCCTTGCAGTCCAAGGGACTCTCAAGAGTCTTCTCCAACACCACAGTTCAAAAGCATCAATTCTTCAGTGCTCAGCCTTCTTCACAGTCCAACTCTCACATCCAGCATATCCCAAAATAAATACTTAGGTATAAGTCTTACATAAGTAAGACTACATAACTCTGATGAACAAAATGAAGTAAGAACTAAGTGGAGAGATATTCCATGATCAAGAATAGGAAAACAATATTGTCAAGATGTTAATTCTTCCCAACCTAATCTACAGATTTAATGCAATCCCAATAAAAGTTAAACAAGTTATTTTATGAGTAGTGACAAACTGACTCTAACGTTAATATAGCAAAGCAAAAGACCCCGAATAGCCAACACAATATTAAAGCAGAAGAACAAATTAGGAGAATTAATGCTACCTGCCTTCTGGACTTACTATAAATCTACAATAATCAATATGTAATGATACTGATGAAGGAACAGACAAACAGATTCATCCAACAGAATACAGATCACAGAAATAGTATCTTATAAGTAGAGTCAAATGATCTTAGACAATAGAGCAAATGGAGTCTCTTTAAAAAATGGTACTGAAACTGGACATATAAAAAAAGAAGAAAAATGAACCTTAAGAATTGATGCTTTTGAACTGTGGTGTTGGAGAAGACTCTTGAGAGTCCCTTGGACTGCAAGGAGATACAACCAGTCCATTCTGAAGGAGATCAGTCCTGGGATTTCTTTGGAAGGAATGATGCTAAAGCTGAAACGCCAGTACTTTGGCCACCTGATGAGAAGAGTTGACTCATTGGAAAAGACTCTGATGCTGGGAGGGACTGGGGGCAGGATGAGAAGGGGACGACTGAGGATGAGATGGCTGGATGGCATCATGGACTCGATGGACGCGAGACTGAGTGAACTCTGGGAGATGGTGATGGACAGGGAGGCCTGGTGTGCTGCGATTCATGGGGTCACAAAGAGTTGGACACGACTGAGCGACTGAACTGAACTGAACTGAACTGAACACTCTTCACAAAAGTTATCTCAGAACAGATCACAGACTTAAAAGTAAAACATAAAACTATAAAACTCCAGTAAGATAACATAAAAAAAATCTAGATGATTCTGAGTACAGCATGACATTTTAGATATAATTCTGAAGACATGGTCCATGAGAAGTTGAACTTCTTTTCAATTAAAATCTATCTTGTGAACGACAATGTCAAGAGGATGGGGAAGATAAGCCACATATTGTGAGAAAATTTTTGCAAAGGATATATTTCAGAAAATACTGTTATCTAACATACACAAAAACTCTAGAAAAACTCAACAGTAAGAAAACAGACAATTCAATTGAAAAATGGGTCAAGGATCTTAACAGACAGCTCACTAGAGAAAATACACAGATGGCAAAAAATGTATGAAAAGATGCTCAACATCATATGTCATTGGGGAAATGGAACTTTACATTATACGTCATTAGAGAAATGGAACTTTAAAAAATAAATGAGATACAACTATACCCACTAGAATGGCCAAAATCACTGACAATACCAAATGTTGATAAGGATATGGAATAAAGGAAACTATCATACCTTGCTGGTAGGAATGCAAAATGACTTTCACTTTGGAAGACAATTTCATAGCCTCTTAAAAAATTAAACATATCTTCCTCCATGATCCAGTTCCATGCTTGGTACTTATACAAAGCAGTTGAATATTTATGTCCACAAGGAAACTTGCACATGGTTTAAAGATCACTTATAGCAGTTATAATTATGTCATAATTCCTAAAACTTAGACACAACCAACATGTCCTTCAGTATGTGAATGGATAAACATGATATATCCAGACAATGCTGCTAAACTCAGTGCTAAAAAGAAATGGACTTTAAGTTAAAAAGACATGGAACAATCTTAAATGCATTTTACTAAGTGAAAGATGCCAATCTGAAAAACATTATGTACTGTATGATTTGCAACATTTTGGAAAAAGCAAAACTATAGAGAAAATTTAAAAAAAATCAGTGGTCAGGGTTGTGGTGTGTGGGGAGAGAATAGGCAGAACATGGAGGATTTTTAGAGCAAGGAAAATAATCTGTTTGATATCATAATGATGGGTGCATGTTATTAAACATTTTTGTAAACACATGGATCTGTCTCTTATACACATCTAGATGTGTATAAGAGACAGGCATTAGACAAGATTTTAGTAACTAAGACTCTGATAATTTAGAGAAAGGTTTTATTTTTAACTTGAAATACAAGAAGAAAAATCATTTAGTAGTCAAACTGAGAGGAAGGGAGAAAAGAGTAAAACATAACATGAAGAAACATTTTGGTCATTCAGTTTTACTATAAAATTTTAGATTTGGATGCTTTTCTTGTGTATTTTTACCCTTTACCTATGTGAAAGTATTTAACCCCTTGGTTTTAAGAGTCATCCATGTAATATTAGCTTCTAAATTAATTTCCATTTCATTTTTCTTGAGGTTCAAATCAAACTGTCTAGGTCATTCACATATAGATGCCCATGGTAAGAGTCTCTGATGAAACCAACTGGAAAAAATCTGCTGATACAGTCTGTATCATCCAGACTGCTGCAATTGCTGCCTGGGCCAGTCAAGACACTGAATATAGGAAAACATACACTGTTATATCCTGGGTACAAAATAAAAGACTCCATGTTTCAAATCCTAAGCCTATATTTACTGAATGCCAGATTGGGACTATTGCTAAAATTTAATCTATTTGTACCCTGATGGATGAACCCACATTACATATGGCACTGCCCTCAATCTATTCTAGGATATGGACTATGGCAAACATTTGCTCCCTCTTAGAGCAGTGGTGCTTCACCTCTGCTGATTTTTTCATGTTATTTTCATGCTATTACAAACCAACTGGCAACTTCACATATATATGACCATTGAAACTAATATCTGTCACCTGTTTGTCTTCTCAGACCAGCTTGACATGTTAGGTCTATTACTGCAAAAATAACTCAATTGTGGGCAACACCCAAGATATCATATGAATGCACTACAATCCCTACTGTAGACAAGCACTTGTCATCTATGAGCATTGGTATGGCCTTCTCAAAAACCAACTCAATGGACATCTAGCTTTTTCCCTTTCAGTCAGTCAGTCAGTTCAGTCACTCAGTCAGTTCAGTCACTCAGTCATGTCCAGCACTTTGCAACCCCATGAACCGCAGCACGCCAGGCCTCCCTGTCCATCACCAGAGCCCACCCAAACTCATGTCCATTGAGTCGGTGATATCATCCATCATCTCATCCCCTGTCGTCCCCTTCTTCTTCTGCCCTCAATCTTTCCCAGCATCAGGATCTTTTCAAATGAGTCAGCTCTTCACATCAGGTGGCCAAAGTATTGGAGTTTCAGCTTCAGCATCAGTCCTTCCAATGAACACCCAGGACTGATCTCCTTTAGGATGGACTGGTTGGATCTCCTTGCAGTCCAAGGGACTCTCAAGTGTCTTCTCCAACACCGCAGTTCAAAAGCATCAATTCTTCGATGCTCAGCTTTCTTCACAGTCCAACTCTTGCATCCGTACACGACCACTGGAAAAACAATAGCCTTGACTAGATGGACCTTTGTTGACAAAGTAATGTCTCTACTTTTTAATGCTTTTTCCATTCTAACCTGTTTCTATTCCACATACCTTGTGCACCAAGTCACTACAGTCAGGGCTGACTCTTTGCAACCCTATGGACTCTAGCTCACTAGGCTTCTCTGTCTGTGGAATCCTTCGGGCAAGAATGCTGGAGTGGGTCACCACTTACTCCTTCAGGGGATCTTCTTGACTAATAGATTGAACTCAAATCTCTTATGTCTCCTGCATTGGCAGGTGGGTTGTTTACCACTAATGCCACCTGGGAAGCCATATACCTTACTAATGACATCTTAATTTCAATGAATGTGGCTATCTCAAAAAGTGATCATCTCCTTTCAGGTGCTTCTCAAGTAATGATTAGAATGAGAGACACGGATTTAAATACTTTGAAAATTTAAGAGTTTTATCCTGGCCATTGCTGGCCATAATTCACTTTTCCGTCCCCTGACTTAATTACATGACACATTGCTGGGCCAAAGGAAGCACAGAAGATTTAAATTTCGTTCTGGATATGTTTTCTAAAAATGCAGTTACAATAATTCCTGCACTTGCTGCATCTTTATGAAAAGTCTAGGTATAAATTGATGGCTGAAATTACAGATAATGCATGGGAAACATATTTTCTGGTGGTGAAAGCTGTAAAACTAAATACAAATTGAACATGATAAAGAAATAACCCTCCCTCTTGAAAATAAGAGATTCTCTTTCCTTTTCTTAGGAAATTTTTTAGTAAACATGCAATTGCAAGTTACTTCTCTGTATCTTTGAAACCCTTTTAATCTTTGAAAACATTTTTAAAGATAAATTAAGGCTTTGCCAGCTTTCAGGCACAGGAAAGTATTTCCAAAGGACCTAGTCACAACCTCTTTGAAATGCAGTCATTAAGGAAGTTAGGCTTCCTATCTCCCAATTTCTATGGGAGGGTAAGAGCCTAACTTCTTTCGGTGCCTGCCTGCAAGATGAAAAACTGTCTCCTATCATAAAATATCAAGTTTGCTTTTCCTTTGGATAAAGTCAATTAGCTAAGATAGACAGTCACCCTAATAATGAGTACATTTAGGGTGATCTATGTGTGATAAATAGTGCTGTCAAATCCTCCTACATGTGCATTCTCAAGATCAAAAATAACTAGTGGGAGGACTTGTATCTGCATAGCTATATAAAACTAGGATTTATTTGTCTTTGAAAATTTTTAGCAGATTGCCTATGGTGTGCATCTCTGATGTTTTTATTCAATAATAGAGCTATTTTCTTTGTCTTCTACCTTTGAAGAGGCAATTTTTTTCTTGGCTAGAGATTTTAATTCTTATTATATTTCCCAAACAATGGAGATCAAAATTCTGGCATCTGGGGAGGAGAGAATGACATCCCAGGTGGTAAGGGAATGCGACGGTGACATTTATAATCTTGTCTGGAACATTTGTTGGAACCTTTCTCACAAAGGAAAACACAGTGATGTCTCTCTCTCAAACCATTAAAGCATCTTAAATTTAATGGAGAGCTGGTCTGTCATTCTTTCTAGATGGCTTTAGCAATGATTTAATCACCATTTCTCTTAACTTCACCTAGAGGCATATTGAAAATGCAGCAAAAGTGTTAAATACTGCTCCTCTTACACACGGCACTTGTCAACAGCATCAAGAACTTTCCCTATCCTCACTTACTAGCTGTTTCTCAGTCACTTTGTAGGATGGACAAATACATGGTGGCTGGTGGCATGGACAAATAAGGCAGATTTGATTGACTGCAATCAACAGTTTTAAATACAAGAACCAGACTCAATAGTTTGATGCAAATTAAGAATTCTAAGACTCACCATCTGGCTTGGAGGTCACAGTGGATACACTGACATAATATGCCCTCCAATAGATGTCTCACTGGGGGCCCTCATGAGTTAAAGATAACAATATCTTTCCAATGGCCCTGTATGTGTAGATGCGGCTTTACATTATGTGTTGAAGCCAAGCATTAACTTCTCTTCAAAATACTGGGATTTAACACTAAGTTTGGTCATAAGAGACTTTCATTATTTAATAAATCCAATGTAATGTAACCCATGTAATGCTTACATGGGTATGGCATTAACTCTCATATCAGGCCACTTGATGTATGTGGACATTATGAAGAGATAATTCATGTGTTTTTATGTCCACCCTGGAGGCAGTATTACCTTAAACAAGAGTCATCCATTTAGAAAAGACAGTCAGTCTTTCTCTGCCCTTAGTTGAAATCACTGATGGCAGAAGTTCAGCATTGTGTTCATGCATGCTCAGCCACTAAGTAGTGTCTGACTCTTTAGTGACCCCATGGATGTAGTCCACCAGGATCCTCTGTCCATGAGATTTCCAAGGAAGAATACTGGAGTGGAAACTCACTGGCTAGGGTTATTAGAAGGAAATAATTCATCTATATTGTTTCTTTTGTGCCAGAGTTGTATCTGACCTATTTTTCATAATCCTTCTGTACCTGAATTAATGTCTCCGGCCCAGGGGAAGAGTCAATGGAGAAACTTGAAATTACCTGGCTTTCTAAGCTAAACCCTGACGCTTTATGGGATAGTTCACCTGGTTGAATCTGGGATACTGGGTTGCATTGCCATGGTCAAAAATGCAAGTTGGCTCCCCCTTTAGCAACCTGAAGCCAGGTTTGGAGTAGCTTTAAATAAATCTTCTGAGTCATATTATCAAAGTGTCTGAGGCAGAGGTATACGCATGAGAAAATTTGTCAGAAACCAAGATGGTACAGAAACGAAGGTAGATATTCCTGGGAGAAAATCCCCCATGGATCTCTGGTATGTCTGCCTATCCTACAAACAAAGGCACTGCTTCCCTTTTGTCCTGGATTATCTTTCCAGTACAGTTATAAAGGGCAGATTTGTTTACTGTCTGGTACACTAAATGTAAGTTTCCTTCTGGGAAGATAGGGAAATTTGTTACAGCACCTTATAAAAATGTGTGTTCATTAAGTCCAGAATTCCTCAACTGTGATGCAAGTCCAGTGCCATCTGACAACTGGGATGACTTAGCATGCACTTACCTTATATACAAAATATATAATTAATATGGACCTACTATATAGTACAGGGAACTCTACTCAATATTCTGTAAAGACTTATATGGGAAAATAATCTAAAAAAGAGTGGATATATATATATATATATATATATATATAACTAAATCGTTTTGCTGTATAATTTATTTCTTATGTGTTTTCACTACATGAAAAACATACATCAAAATCCTGATGAGTTTATACTATATTTTTAAATATGCTTTACTAGGCTTTTGGAGAAATAGTTTGAGTCATGGTAAACTTTTTGCTTCTCAAATTTTCTCTGTTTTTTACATTATAAGGAACAGTGCTTTTTTCCTCCCTAATATATAATATTGGATAGCATTTTTCATATTTGTGGAAAAAATCACTAAAGTAGGAACAAAAGGAAACAGTCTCAATTTGATAAAGATTACAAAAAAACCTACAGTCAACACTGTGCTTAATATTGAGAAAGTCAGGGATGTCCCACTAAAAGCAGGTACAAGGTAAGGATGTCTGCTCTCATTACTCCTTTCAACCACAAGCTGGAAGTCAAGAAAATAAAATAAAAGTTATAGAGATTAGTAAAGGGATAAAACTGTCTTTGTTCACAAATGACATAATTGTGTATGTATAAAATCTGAAAAAAATTACAGAAAAACTCCTGGAACTAATATGTAATTATAACAAGATATAAGATACAGGTTAATATACTAGCAACAGGCTTCCTTGGTGGCTCAGTGGGCAAAGAATCCAACTGCAATGCAGGAAGCCACCTTCAATGCCGGAGACCCAAGTTTGATCCCTCGGTCAGGAAGATCCCCTGGAGAAGGAATTGGTAACCCACTCTAGTATATTTGCCTGGGAAATCACATGGGCAGAGGAACCTGGCAGGGCACAGTCCATGGGTCACAAGAGTCAGACACTTAGCAACTAAACCACCTTTAGACTTAGCAACTAAACCACCACTACCATACTAGCAACAAACAAGTGGAATTTGAAGTTAAAAAAAAAAAAAGATAATATTATTTACATTCAGTTCATTCAGTTGCTCAGTCATGTCTGACTCTTTGCAACTCCATGAATCGCAGCACACCAGGCCTCCCTGTCCATCACCATCTCCCAGAGTTCACTCAGACTCACGTCCATCGAGCCAGTGATGCCATCCAGCCATCTCATTCTCTGTTGTCCCCTTCTCCTCCTGCCCCCAATCCCTCCCAGCATCAGAGTCTTTTCCAATGAGTCAACTCTTCTCATCAGGTGCCCAAAGTACTGGAGCTTCAGCTTTAGCATCATTCCTTCCAAAGAAATCCCAGGGCTGATCTCCTTCAGAATGGACTGGTTGTATCTCCTTGCAGTCCAAAGGACTCTCAAGAGTCTTCTCCAACACCACAGTTCAAAAGCATCAATTCTTCAGTGCTCAGCCTTCTTCACAGTCCAACTCTCACATCCAGCATATCCCAAAATAAATACTTAGGTATAAGTCTTACATAAGTAAGACTACATAACTCTGATGAACAAAATGAAGTAAGAACTAAGTGGAGAGATATTCCATGATCAAGAATAGGAAAACAATATTGTCAAGATGTTAATTCTTCCCAACCTAATCTACAGATTTAATGCAATCCCAATAAAAGTTAAACAAGTTATTTTATGAGTAGTGACAAACTGACTCTAACGTTAATATAGCAAAGCAAAAGACCCCGAATAGCCAACACAATATTAAAGCAGAAGAACAAATTAGGAGAATTAATGCTACCTGCCTTCTGGACTTACTATAAATCTACAATAATCAATATGTAATGATACTGATGAAGGAACAGACAAACAGATTCATCCAACAGAATACAGATCACAGAAATAGTATCTTATAAGTAGAGTCAAATGATCTTAGACAATAGAGCAAATGGAGTCTCTTTAAAAAATGGTACTGAAACTGGACATATAAAAAAAGAAGAAAAATGAACCTTAAGAATTGATGCTTTTGAACTGTGGTGTTGGAGAAGACTCTTGAGAGTCCCTTGGACTGCAAGGAGATACAACCAGTCCATTCTGAAGGAGATCAGTCCTGGGATTTCTTTGGAAGGAATGATGCTAAAGCTGAAACGCCAGTACTTTGGCCACCTGATGAGAAGAGTTGACTCATTGGAAAAGACTCTGATGCTGGGAGGGACTGGGGGCAGGATGAGAAGGGGACGACTGAGGATGAGATGGCTGGATGGCATCATGGACTCGATGGACGCGAGACTGAGTGAACTCTGGGAGATGGTGATGGACAGGGAGGCCTGGTGTGCTGCGATTCATGGGGTCACAAAGAGTTGGACACGACTGAGCGACTGAACTGAACTGAACTGAACTGAACACTCTTCACAAAAGTTATCTCAGAACAGATCACAGACTTAAAAGTAAAACATAAAACTATAAAACTCCAGTAAGATAACATAAAAAAAATCTAGATGATTCTGAGTACAGCATGACATTTTAGATATAATTCTGAAGACATGGTCCATGAGAAGTTGAACTTCTTTTCAATTAAAATCTATCTTGTGAACGACAATGTCAAGAGGATGGGGAAGATAAGCCACATATTGTGAGAAAATTTTTGCAAAGGATATATTTCAGAAAATACTGTTATCTAACATACACAAAAACTCTAGAAAAACTCAACAGTAAGAAAACAGACAATTCAATTGAAAAATGGGTCAAGGATCTTAACAGACAGCTCACTAGAGAAAATACACAGATGGCAAAAAATGTATGAAAAGATGCTCAACATCATATGTCATTGGGGAAATGGAACTTTACATTATACGTCATTAGAGAAATGGAACTTTAAAAAATAAATGAGATACAACTATACCCACTAGAATGGCCAAAATCACTGACAATACCAAATGTTGATAAGGATATGGAATAAAGGAAACTATCATACCTTGCTGGTAGGAATGCAAAATGACTTTCACTTTGGAAGACAATTTCATAGCCTCTTAAAAAATTAAACATATCTTCCTCCATGATCCAGTTCCATGCTTGGTACTTATACAAAGCAGTTGAATATTTATGTCCACAAGGAAACTTGCACATGGTTTAAAGATCACTTATAGCAGTTATAATTATGTCATAATTCCTAAAACTTAGACACAACCAACATGTCCTTCAGTATGTGAATGGATAAACATGATATATCCAGACAATGCTGCTAAACTCAGTGCTAAAAAGAAATGGACTTTAAGTTAAAAAGACATGGAACAATCTTAAATGCATTTTACTAAGTGAAAGATGCCAATCTGAAAAACATTATGTACTGTATGATTTGCAACATTTTGGAAAAAGCAAAACTATAGAGAAAATTTAAAAAAAATCAGTGGTCAGGGTTGTGGTGTGTGGGGAGAGAATAGGCAGAACATGGAGGATTTTTAGAGCAAGGAAAATAATCTGTTTGATATCATAATGATGGGTACATGTTATTAAACATTTTTGTAAACACATGGATTATACAACACCAAGAGAACCCTAATGTCAGCTCTGCTCTTTGGATGATCATGAACTGTCAATGTATGTTCTTCAATTGTAACTCAACAATATTGCAAAATTTAAATAAAACTGATAATACTTGCCTTAACATGTATGAATGAAGTCTATAGAATTGACGCTGGCTTAGTAATGACTTCAAAAAAATCAAATCTAAAAATCTGACCTTTGTGAAGGATCTTGGAAGATTATCTATAAATTCTTAAAATTTCCTTAGTGATGAGTGTCTTTGTTATATCTGGTGAACCCCTTAGACTACATCTGAAAGTTTATGTTAATTAAAAACTTCCCCAGGCATTGCAGGCTGCTTTCATCAGTTCAGAAGTCAGCATGAATTAAATAATACTAAACTATCTGTTGAAACTTCTAGCACACATAAGGATGCTGTTATAAAATTTGCACCCAAATTGTAGGATAAATTATAGTAGGTAGTTATGATCATAATTAAATATTTAATGTATTTAGAAAGATACTTTCTTAATCTCATCAAGAACTTGTGTGATGAAAATTAGGATTTTGAAATAGCGATAAAGGAGTTAAAGATATATTAACTCTGCTTTAGGAGGCACTGCAAAGTGACTTTAAATTAAACCTTTACTTGTCTTTCAAATTTGTGAGACTCAGTCAGTCAGTCCTTCAATCAGTTCAGTCAGTCCTTCAATCATTTCAGTCACTCAGTTGAGTCCAACTCTTTGCAACCCCATGGACTGCAGCATGCCAGGCCTTCCTGTCCATCACCAACTCTTGGAATTTACTCAAGCTCATGTCTGCTGAACTGGTGATGCCATCAAACCATCTCATATTCTGCCGTCTCTTCTTCTCCTGCCTTCAGTCTTTCCCAACAACAGGGATTTTTCAAATGAGTCAGTTCTTTATATCAGGTAGCCAAAGTATTGGAGTTTCAGCTTCAGTATCAGTCCTTCCAATGAATATTCAGGACTGATTTACTTTAGGATGGACTGATTGGATCTCCTTGCAGTCTAAGGGACTCACAAGAGTCTTCTTCAACACTACAGTTCGAAAGCATCAATTCTATGGCACTCAGCTTTCTTTATAGTCCAACTCTCACATCCATACAAGACTACTAGAAAAACCATAGTTTTGAATAAATGGATCTTTGTCAGCAAAGTAATGTCTCTGTTTTTTAATATGCTGTCTAGGTTGGTCATAACTTTTCTTCCAAGGAGTAAGTGTCTTTTAATTTCATGGCTGCACTCACCATTTGCAGTGATTTTGGAGCCCACGAAAATAAAGTCTATCACTGTTTCCATTGTTTCCCCATCCATTTGCCATGAAGTGATGGGACCAGATGCCATGATTTTAGTTTTCTGAATGTTGAGCTTTAAGCCAACTTTTTCACTCTCCTCTTTCACTCTCATCAAGAGGTTCTTTAGTTCTTCTTTAGTTCACCCTTTAGGTTCTCTTTAGTTCACCCTCTGCCATAAGGGTAGTGTCATCTACCTATCTGAGGTTATTGATATTTCTCCTGGCAATCTTGATTCCAGCTTATGCTTCATCTAGCCCAGTGTTTCTCATGAATTACTCTGCATATAAGTTAAAATAAGAAGAGTGACAGTATACAGTCTTGACATACTCCTTTCCTGATTTGGGACCAGTCTGTTCCATGTCCACTTCTAACTGTTGTTCCCTGACTTGAATACAGATTGCTCAGGAGGCAGTTCAGGTGGTCTGGTATTCCCATCTCTTTAAGAATTTTCCACAGTTTATTGTGATCCACACAGTCAAAGCCTTTGGCATAGTCAGTAAATCAGAAGTAAATGTTCTTTCTGGAACTCTCTTGCTTTTTCAATGATCCAACAGATGTTGGAAATTTGATCTCTGGTTCCTCTGCCTTTTCTAAACCTAGCTTGAATATCTGGAAGTTTATGGTTCACGTACTGTTGAAACCTGGTTTGAAGAATTTTGAGTATTACTTTGCTAGCATGTGAGATGAGTGCAATTGTGTTGTAGTTTGAGCATTCTTTGGCCTTGCCTTTCTTTGGGATTAGAATGAAAACTGACCTTTTCCAGTCCTGTGGCCACTGTTAAGTTTTCCAAATTTGCTGGCATATTGAATGCAACACTTTCACAGCATCATCTTTTAGGATTTGAAATAGCTCAACTGGAATTCCATCATCTCCACCAGCTTTGTTCATAGTGATGCTTCCTAAGGCCCACTTGACCCTGCGTTCCAGGATGTTTGGCTCTAGGTGAGTGATCACACCATCGTGATTATCTGGGTCATGAAGATCTTTTTTGTGTAGTTCTTTTGTGTATTCTTGCCACCTCTTCTTAATATCTTCTGCCTCTGTTAGGTCCATGCCATTTCTACCCTTTATTGTACCCATCTTTGCATGAAATGTTCCCTCGGTATCTCTAATCTTCTTGAAGAGATCTCAAGTCTTTTGCATTCTATTGTGAGACTCCCAGAGTACTAATAATCATGACATATCATTCCCATCAGTCACTTGCAGTAAATAGCAATAACATGGTTTCAAATGTATTTTCATACTAGTAAAAATTACACTAGTTTTGATTGTGCCTTTGTCCAAAGTAGAAACATAGACAAGTAAATATTTTATATTTTTAATATAAACATGAAAACAATATTTCACTGTACCTATCCACAATGTTATTATGTTTTTACTAGAGATTCTTTTTTATATGGCAATCAAATAATTTTTCTCATTTATGAATTTTCTCTTATTTGAGGTAATGCTGTACAGTGCTTATGTTAAAGAGCTAATTTTCCTCTAATGACTTGATCTATGTTGATTTCCTTCTTCAAAAACTCCTTTTGTAAACTTTATCTGAATCATACAAGTAGCAACTGACTACATGTTTTCTGTACAAAACTTTTTTAAAACAACATTGTGAATTTGAGACTTGCTGATGCAGTGTGGGAAGGAGAGGTTGAAATGAACTGAAAAAGTAGCATTGACATATATACAGTACCATCTGTAAAAGAGATAGGTAGTTGGAAGTTGCTGTATAACCCAAGTAGCTCAACCCCATGCTCTATAACAACTTAGAGGGGTGGAATGTGATAGGAGGTGGAAGGTGTTGGAGGATGAGAGGGAGCTTATGGGTTAAGGGTAGGGGGGGAGATTCAAGAGGGAGGGATATATGTATACTTATGGCTGATTCATATTGTTGTATGGCAGAAACCAGCACAATGTTGTAAAGCAATTATCCTCCAATTAAAAAAAAATTTTTTAAGTGTTTGAAATAGTTGTCTAAGATCCTCTTCATCTTTTCTGTATACTTTTCCTTATTTGTAGGAAGACGTGACTCAGATATACTAAAATTTCCTTTTAAGAAAATTGTTCATCATAAGTAAAATATAAAACAATGGTCCTCTTCTCAAAGATTTAAAGTTTTAACTTTTCTCTCATTATTTGGGAAAAAGACTTTGTTGCTTGTTACTTGTATGGTGTCCTTCAAATCTTCCATAGATAATAAAATCCTTGAATTCTGTTTTCCCCTGCAGTGAATGTCTTTACTATATCCAAGAATAATTGTTCTCCCCATCAGTGGGTCAAGAGTAGCCATTAGTTTGCAGTTTCTCAAAGCTTTTCTCTTACTAACATCATAGGCTGCTTGTATTGCTCTACATTGCTAAGCTCCCATAAGTTTTTGAATAAAAACTAATATTCTTATTTCAATTCCAAAATTGATGACTTTTTTCCTCTTTCTAGTTTTCAACATCAACAAGTGAAAATAAATAAGCTAATTTAAATGTTTCATATTACCATGTAGAAATGTGAGACAGTAACAAAAATCTTGTGTTAAATATATGTGTGTATATGTATATATATACACAATAGAATAGTCATGAAAATGAATGAAATAATGTCATTGGCAAAAACATGGACCTAGAAGTTATCATACTAAGTGAAGTAAGTCAGGCAATGGAGACAGATATCATATAATAGCACTTATATTTGGAACCTACAAATGAATGTATTTATAAAACTGAGACAGCTTCACTGATGTAGAAAACAAATTTAGGATTGCCAAAGGGATAGCAGGAGTTGGGGGAGAGATAACTTAGGCATTTGAGATTAATATGTATACACAAACATAAAGGACCTACTATATGGCACAGGGAACTAAACTCAGTATCTTGTAACAACCTATAATGGAAAATAATATGAGCATATATATGTGTATATATATATATATATATATATATATATATACGTGTGTGTGTATATATACACACACATTATATCACTTTATTGTACACTTGAAACCACAACATTGTAAATTGACTGTACTCCATCGACAACAAAAAAAGTAAAATAAGAGGAAACAAGATCACAGCACTAGTAAAATAAAATACAAAGCCTGTGTCAAAAAAAGAAAGACAAAATTATATGATATCTCAATAAATAGAGGAAAAAGATTTGACAAAATTTAACATCCACTTGTAATAAAAACCCTCAACACTGTGGGTATGGAGAGTATTACCTAAACATAATAAAAGCCAATGGCACTAGTGGTAAAGAACATGACTGCCAATGCAGGAGACTCAGGATATGCAGGTTTGATCCCTGGGCCAGAAAGATCCTCTGGAGGAGGAATTCCTCCACTCCAGCATTCTCGCCTGAAGGAGTCTGGTGGGCTACAGTCCATGGGGTCACAAAGAGTTGGACAGGACTGCAGTGATTTAGCACAGCACAGCACACATAACAAGCCCATGGTTATCATTATAGTCATTGATGAGAAGCTAAGAACTTTCCTGAAAGATCAGAAATAAGACAAGAATGCTCTCTGTTGTCACTTTTATAATATTCACCATAGTACTGAAAGTTGTAGTCAGAGCAACTAGTCAAAGAAAAAAAAAAGAAAAAATAGTATGAAAATTTGAAGGGTAGAAGCAAAACTATAACTATTTGGCAATAACATGATATTATATAGAAAGAACCCTAAAGACTCCATTTAACAAATAAGCCTAGAATATATAATGAGGAAAAGACAGTTTCTTCAATAAATAATATTGGAAAATATTGGATGGGCATATGCAACAGAAAGAAACTGGATCACTGTCTCACACAACACACTGAAATTAACTCAAAACGGATTAAAGACTTGAATATAAGACCTGAAACTATAAAACTTCTAGAGAAAAATATAAGTAGTAAGCTCCTTAATACTGATTTTCTAAAACTGACCCCAAAAGCAAAAGCACAGAAAGTAAAAATAAATAAGTGGGACTACATCAAGCTAAAAAGTTTCTGCCCAGTACAGGAAGAAAATGAAAAGGCAGTCTCCCCAGTGGGAGAAGATATTTGCAAATCCTAGAAGTAACAAGGGGTTAGTATCCTAAATATATAAATAACTCATAAAACACAACAGAAAAAGAAAGTTCAGTTTTTAAATGGGCAGAGGATTTTGATTGACATTTATTTTTTTTAAAAATCATACACATGGTGAACATACATGAAAAGATGGTCAACTTCACTGATCATCAGGGAAACACAAATCCAAACCCAAAATGAAATTTCACCTCAAATCTGTCAGACTATCAAAAAGATAAGTAATAAACATGGAAACACAGGAAACCCTTGTGGGTTGCTGTTGAGAATGCAAACTGGTACAGCCACTATGGAAAACAGTATGGAGGTGTCTCAAAAATTAAAAATAGAACTACTGTATTTAACACCAATTCTACTTGCTACCCAAAGGATACAAAATAATATTAATGTGCACCATTATATCCATTGCAGCATTTTTTTAATAAAAATCAAGACTTGGAAGCAACCTGTTTATCAATGGACAAAAATATAAAGGTACTGTGCTCTCTCTCTCTCTCTTTATATATATATATATATATATATATATCAGTTCAGTTCAGTCACTCAGTCATGTCCAACTCTGCGACCCCGCGGAATGCAGCACGCCAGGCTTCTCTGTCCATCACCAACTCTCGGAGCTTGCTCAAACTCATGTCCATCGAGTATATTGAATACTATTCAAGCATAAAAAGAATGAAATCTTGCTCTTTGCACTGTAACAACATGAATGAACCTTGGGGGTATTATTCTAAGTGAAATGAGTAAGACTAAGAAAGACAAATACTGTTTGCTTTCATTTATATGTGGAATTAAACAAACAAAAAAAGCCAAATTACATATAGAACATATTGGTGGTTGCCAGAGGTGGTAGCTTGGGGGAGTGGGTGAAGGTGTCGAAATTTACAAATTTCCAGTTATAAAATAAATAAATCATGGGATATAATATACACCATGGTGACTAGAGTTAATAATATTTTACTTAGAAACAATAAAAAGTATATTGCTATTAAGAGCTATGTGTAAAATTTCCTGTAATTTAGTTTCACATATAAAAATCTTTGAGGTGTATAATACATATTTCTTTGTTGCTTTAGCAATAAGAAAAAAAAATACTGGCTCCTGAATAAATATTTCTCTGTGTTCCTTTCTATTTGTATTAATGACAAATGTATCTTATTTATCATTTGTCATCTACATTAAGGACAGAGAACCCTGAAAATTCATTACAGTTCAATGAATGTAGATGTAGAGATATATATATGCATTGAGAAGAGCAGCTCAAGAAATATCCATTGCAAAAGATACAAAATATTCTACATTAAATTTGGATCTCTGTAATTATTAATAAAAAATTCCAGGTTATAAAAGTTATTCATCACATAGTGTGAAACACCAAAGAAAATATTAAACAATGTCAAATAAGGAATGCATGTTTTCAAATGTTTTTATTATTTTCACTACAGTGCTTGTTATCTTTTCACAACTTTCTTTTCTGCATGCTTAGACTACATTAAACCATTAATCTGCTGGTCTTTCTCTAGGATATGAGTCATGTGTACACGTTATCTCAAACAAGTATTCTTTCTACTCAAGTTATACATTTTAACTGGCAGAAAATTAGAGAAAGTGATTGTTTTACCCAATATGAAGATCATTTACAACTCTTCTGCTTCTCTGTCCTCTACAACTTCTGGGAATTTTTCTACAGACTGCAAAAATCATATCTAGAAGAGATCCTAAAATGTATATTTATTCCTCTTGTGAGAAGTGAGGAAGCAACTGAAAGTTTTTCTGATATTGCAGAATTATGCTGCTAATAGAAGACTTATGACTCCCTAGAATATACTATTTTCTTTCCTTTTTGACTCCAAAGGTGTAACATCAATAACATGAGTCCACAGGAACTGGAATTGGGTGAATATTTTACTTATAGGTGCATACTGATAACATTGCACAATGTTTTGTATCTTTGAATCCACAATAAGGATGCTGAAGGTATAATAAATGATGATATTTTAAAATACTGGTTATACTGGTTTATAAGATTGGTTATAAAAGTACATTTTGATAATATGAAGTATAATTAAAGAGATTTCCATTATTTTAATAGCCCATAATATCTCAAAAACAGTTGATAAATTACTAGATTAGAAATTAGAGTA
>SJYT01005830.1:19392-35678 GCA_006410635.1 Cephalophus harveyi
GGGTAGGAGCTGTATTCCAATTCATTTCTATATTCAAAATTACATAGAGAATTAAAATTTTTCATCAAATTGCATGAAAAAATTAAAAAGTCTTAACAATCTATTGTCATTTATTTTAGAAACATGATATCAACAATATTGCCAACAGTGTTGAAATTATCTCAGTATTTTCAACAATACACATTGTATTTAAATAGTCATTGCCAATTTGATAATTTTGACATTTACCAATTTTGAAGCATTTTGTAGCAATTTACAGTTAAACCAATAGTACTTTCTTTGAAGAAGTTTAATTCTAGAGCCAGAATACGTGAATTCAAATTCCAGTTCTGCCATATACTATAGATATGATAAAGCTGAGAAGCTTGTAATTATATAAATAATGTATAAAGTGGCTTTCCAACCCCATAGACTATACAGTCTATGGGATTCTCCAGGCCAGAACACTGGAGTGGGTAGCTTTTCACTTCTTCAGGGAATCTGCCCAACCTAGAGAGGGAACCCAGGCCTTCCGCATTGCAGACAGATTGTTTACCAGCCGAGCCACATGGGAAACCCAAGAATACTGGAGTGGGTAGCCTATCCTTTTTCCAGTGGATCTTCTGAACTGACCCGGAGTCTTCCACATTGCAGGTGGATTCTTAACCAATTGAGCTATCAGGGAAGCCCTGCTGCTGCTGCTGCTAAGTCGCTTCAGTCGTGTCCGACTCTGTGCGATCCCATAGATGGCAGCCCATTGGGCTCTGCCATCCCTGGGATTCTCCAGGCAAGAACACTGGAATGGGTTGCCATTTCCTTCTCCAATGCATGAAAGTGAAAAGTGAAAGTGAAGTCGCTCAGTCATGTCTGACTCAGCGACCCCATGAACTGTTGCCTATCAGGCTCCTCCGTCCATGGGATTTTCCAGGCAAGAGTACTGGAGTGGGTTGCCATTTCCTTCTCCACAGATCTTCTCCACCCAGGGATCGAACTCAGGTCTCCCACATTGTAGGCAGATGCTTTTACCATCTGAGACACCAGGGAAGCCAATTTCATATATATGTATATGTATACTTTATATGCATATATACCTTATATATATTTATAAAATAATCCTAGTTCTTAAATTTGAACAAATTCAGAATCACTAATTTATTTTTAATGTAAAGATGAAAAGCATTTTTTTCAAGTTCTTAATGTTCAATATTTGTCCAACTGCTGTATAAAAATTAAAGGACTTTGAATTTGCTAGTGCCAGTCATATGCACATGTTGACTCACGGGATATCTTTTTTCCACAGTAACATTAAGAAATACATATTTTCTTATAGTCCAGCAGTTTTGCAGAAAATTATAACGCAAATTAAAAACACCGAATCACTGACTTCTTCATGGTATCATACTGTTGCTGCTGCCAGTGCTAAGTCGCTTCAGTCGTTTCTGACTCTATGTAACTCCACAGACGGCAACCCACCAGGCTCCCCCATCCCTGGGATTCTCCAGGCAAGAACACTGGAGTGGGTTGCCATTTCCTTCTCCAATGCATGAAAGTGAACTGTAAGGTAGTTCAGTTCAGTTCAGTTCAGTTCAGTCACTCAGTCCTGTCCTACTCTTTGCGACTCCATGAATCCCAGCACGCCAGGCCTCCCTGTCCATCACCAACTCCCAGAGTTCACTAAGACTCATGACCATCGAGTCAGTGATGCCATCCAGCCATCTCATTCTCTGTTATCCCCTCCTCCTCCTGCCCTCAATCCCTCCCAGCATCAGAGTCTTTTCCAATGAGTCAACTCTTCGCATAAGGTGGCCAAAGTACTGGCATTTCAGCTTTAGCATCATTCCTTCCAAAGAAATCCCAAGGCTGGCCTCCTTTAGGATGGACTGGTTGGATCTCCTTGCAGTCCAAGAGACTCTCAAGAGTCTTCTCCAACACCACAGTTCAAAAGCATCAATTCTTCAGTGCTCAGCTTCTTTGCAGTCCAACTCTCACATCCTTACCTGACCACTGCAAAAACCATAGCCTTGACTAGATGGACCTTTGTTAGCAAAGTAATGTCTCTGATTTTCAACATGCTATCTAGGTTGGTCATAACTTTTCTTCCAAGGAGTAAGCGTCTTCTAATTTCATGGCTGCAGTCACCATCTGCAGTGATTTCGGAGCCCCAAAAACTAAAGTCTGACACTATTTCCACTGTTTCCCCATCTATTTCCCATGAAGTGATGGGACCAGATGCCATGATCTTCGCTTTCTGAATATTGAGCTTTAAGCCAAATTTTTCACTCTCCTCTTTTACTTTCATCAAGATGCTTTTTAGTTCCTCTTCACTTTCTGCCATAAGGGTGGTGTAATCTGCGTATCTGAGGTTATTGATATTTCTCCCGGCAATCTTGATTCTAGTTTGTGCTTCTTCCAGCCCAGCATTTCTCATGATCAGTGCAAAGAAATAGAGGCAAACAACAGAATGGGAAAGACTAGAGATCTCTTCAAGAAAATTAGAGATACCAAGGGAACATTTCATGCAAAGATGGGCTCGATAAAGGACAGAAATGGTATGGACCTAACAGAAGCAGAAGATATTAAGAAGAGGTGGCAAGAATACACAGAAGAACTGTACAAAAAAGATCTACACGACCCAGATAATCATGATGGTGTGATCACTCACCTAGAGCCAGACATCCTGGAATGTGAAGTCAAGTGGGCCTTAGAAAGCATCACTATGAACAAAACTAGTGGAGGTGATGGAATTCCAGTTGAGCTCTTTCAAATCCTAAAAGATGATGTCGTGAAAGTGCTGCACTCAATATGCCAGCAAATTTGGAAAACTCAGCAGTGGCCACAGGACTGGAAAAGGTCAGTTTTCATTCCAATCCCAAAGAAAGGCAATGCCAAAGAATGCTCAAACTACTGCACAATTGCACTCATCTCTCATGCTAGTAAAGTAATGCTCAAAATTCTCCAAGCCAGGCTTCAGCAACACGTGAACCGTGAACTTCCTAATGTTCAAGCTGGTTTTAGAAAAGGCAGAGGAAACAGAGATCAAATTGCCAACATCCACTGGNAAAAAAAAAAAACATATAGAAAGAGGAGCAAAGGGCTGGGGTTCTTTCTCTCTGGCTCTCTCTTTTCCTCTCTCTCACTTGCTCTAGCTCTCTCTATCCTCTAAGCGTCTATTGGGTTGGCATACCCTCATGCCTTGAGAGTGTATTTTCTTTGATTTTCTAAATACAACTGATCTGTAACACTGAGTTGTAACACTGATCTGTCCGAGAGTTGTGACATGGTCTGTCCAAGGGCTTCAACGTTGGTCCGTACCTTCACATTTTTGTTGTGATGAGACATAATCGAGGAAAGTTCACACTCCCCTGACAATACTGACTAATTTGTTTTATTCAGCCTTGGCTCCAAGGTCTTAAATCCTCTGGATTTTAAATAACTAACAATTACAGTTGCATATTACAAATTTAATGCTCCATTTGAATATACTTGCAGTTTTAAAAGATGGTATTTCACAACTGGTTTATATGTTAGGTGACATTACAATTTAGATTTTGGTATCAGCAAACAGCATATAGACATACACACACACACATACATCCAACATACTTTTAGAATTAAGAAGGAATAATTTTCTAAGGAAAGTCATCTGTCTTTAATCCTTGGCCACTAATTGTTTGTCTTGTCTTGCTCTACCTTTTGTATATTTCCTAATGAAACTTTCCCACTCATTATCTGATTGATTACTGATATACGATTAGTTGGGAGAGACTCTATGGCAAACAATTTGGCAGTATTTTACAATATGAAACATAATTGGTCAATAAATCAGCATGTGACTCCTAAATATTTACTCAAAAAGATCAAAACCTGAATTTATAAAAAGACTTGGATATAATTACCTATAGTAGACTTATCTATAATAGCTAAAAATTGATGACAACCCATATATGCATGAATAGGGACATGGATAAACATATTGTGAAGTATTTTTACAATGATATGCAACACAGGAGGAAAAGACTACAGACAAATCCAACACAAGGCTGAATGTAAGTTTCTACAAACCTAGATTACATACCATATAATTCCATTTATGAAGTTCTTGATTAGTGATTAGGTATTGATTAAGTATAACACACTGGTGGTAATGAGAAATGCTGGACGGGATGAAGCACAGACTGGAATCAAGATTGCCAGGAGAAATATCAATAACCTCAGATATGCAGATAACACCACCCTTATGTCAGAAAGTGAAGAAGAACTAAAGAGCCTCTTGATTAATGTTTAAAAGGAGAACGAAAAAGTTGGCTTCAAACTCAATATTCAGAAAACTAAGATCATAGCATCCGGTCCCATCACTTCATGGCAAACTGATGGGAGAAACAATGGAAACAGTGAAATATTTATTTGGGGGGGCTTCAAAATCACTGCAGATTGTGACTGCAGCCATGAAATTAAAAGATGCTTGCTCCTTGGAAGAAAAATTATGACAAACCTAGAGAGTATATTAAAAAGCAGAGACAGTACTTTGACAACAAAGGTCCATCTAGTCAAAACCATGATTTTCCCAGTATTTATGTATGGTTGTGAGGGTTGGACTATAGAGAAAGCTGAGCATCGAAGAACTGATGCTTTTGAAGTGTGGTGTTGGAAAAAAATCTTGAGTCCCTTGGACTGCAAGGAGACCCAAACCAGTCCATCCTAAAGGAGGTCAGTCCTGGGTGTTCATTGGAAGGACTGCTGCTGAAGCTGAAACTCCAATACTTTGGCCATCTGATGTGAAAAACTGACTCATTTGAAAAGACCCTATTGCTGGGAAAGACTGAAGGTGGGAGGAGAAGGGGACAACAGAGGATGAGATGGTTGGATGACATCACCAACTCAATGGACATGAGTTTGACTAAGCTCTGGGAGTTGATAATGGACAGGGAAGCCTGTCTTGTTGCAGTCCATGGGGTCACAAAGAGTCAAATTGAGTGAGTGACTGAACTGAACTGAACTAGTGGTAATAGAAATAAGAAAAAGATTTTCTCTGGATTGAAATAAAGGGGGCATTGTTTGGAAATTAGCACTAACGGACTTTCTTTACTTACACATTTGTATAGAATTGGCAAAATTCACCAATTAGAACACATGAAAATGTATTTTATTTTTTTATCATATATAAACTGCACCTGAAAATTATATATATATAACCAAATGTTACTGGGTAAAACTATATGAAAATCTAGGAAACGTTTCCCTTCAAATTACTGGAACATAATTTTGCCTACCTATTAGAGATCCAGATGAATGAATTTCCAAGGCTTTGTGATACAATTAGGGGAAAACATGGGGGAAAATAGAGAAACAAAGTACATATAAAAGTGTATTTTTCTATCTTTATTTACTATGATTTAAAATTTTTGCAGATGGAGATATTTTGTACACTCAATGCACAGGTATTATCAAATATTGTTATGTCAATTTTGAATTTATTTATTCTCTATTTTCATTGAGGAAATATTAGTATACATTTTTATATGTTTCACATGTACAAAATTCTTCATTTATATACTGTACAGGGTGATGACCACCAAAACTTTATTTTCCATCTTTCATCATAGAATTGGTTGTTCACTACACATCACAGAGCTGGTTCAACCTTACCTTACCCCTTTCCCTCTGATAACCAGTATTCTACTCTCTGTCTCCACGTGTTTGATTTTGTTTTTTTTTTCTCACTTGTTTACTGGCTGTTTATATTTATATTCTACATACATATGAAATCATTCAGTACCTCTCTTTCTCTAACTTATTTCACTTTGTATAAAACTCTTTAAGTCTATACATGTTGTAACAAATGACTTGATTTTATTGCTTTTAATGGCTGAGTATTGTTACTTTGTGTATATCACACATTCTTTATCCATTAATGTGTTGAGGGACACGTAGGATACTTCCATATCTTGGCTACTGTAAATAAAGCTACAGTGAACATGGGGTGAATATATCTTTGAATTAGCATTTTTGTATTTGAAAAAATACCTAAAAGTTGGATATTTAAATCATATGGTGGTTCTATTATTAATTTTTTGAGGAATTACCAAACTGTTTTCCACAATGACTGCACCAATATACATTTCTACCAACAGTGTCTGGCTACACCTTTGCCAGCACTTGTTGCTTATGTTTTTGATAACAGCCATTCTACAGGCATAATGCAGTATCTCACTTTGGTTTTGATTTGCATTTTTTAAAAAATTGTAATTTTGAACAACTTATCGTGTACCTGTTGGCTATCTGTATTTCTTCTTTGAAAAAGTGTCTATTCAACTTCCCTGCCTATTTTTTAATAAGCTTGTATCTTTTTTTGTTGTTGTTATTGTTAATTTGTGTGAGCTATTTATGTATTTGTATATTAAGTCTTTATCAGAAATACCATTTAAAGTGATTTTCTCCCATTCAATCGATTGTCTTTTCATTTTGTTGATTTCATTTGCTACATGAAAGGTTTTTATTTGACGTATTTCATTTGTGTATTTGTTCTCTGGTTTCTCTAGCCTGAAGTTCAGTTCAGTTCAGTTGCTCAGTCCTGTCCGAATCTTTGTGACCCCATGAACAGCAGCACACCAGGCCTCCCTGTCCATCACCACTCCCAGAGTTCACCCAAACCCATGTCCACTGAGTTGGTGATGCCATACAACCATCTCATCCTCTGTTGTCCCCTTCTCCTGCCCTCAATCTTTTCCAGCATCAGGGTCTTTTCCAATGGTCAGCTCTTCGCATGAGGTGGCCAAAGTATTGGAGTTTCAGCTTCAGCATCAGTCCTTCCAATGAACACTCAGGACTGATCTCCTTTAGGATGGACTGGTTGGATCTCCTTGCAGTCCAAGGGACTCTCAAGAGTCTTCTCCAAAACCACAGTTCAAAACCATCAATTATTTGGCACTCAGCTTTCTTTATAGTCCAACTCTCACATCGATACATGACCACTGGAAAAACCATAGCCTTGACTAGATGGACCTTTGTTGACTAGCCTGAAGAGACATATCCAAAAAGATATTGCTAAGGCCAATGTCAAAGAGCATATTAACTTGTTTTCTTCTATGAGTTTCAGAGTTTCAGATCTTACATTCAACTCCTTAATCCATTTTGAGTTGATTATTTAATATAATGTGAGACAGTGGTCAAGTTTTAATTTTTAGCTTATGACTGCTGATTTTCCCAACTTTGTATCTAGAACACTGTCTTCAATGTATGGCCTTTGTTCCTTTGTCATATCTTAATTGTCCATACACATGTGGGCCTATATATGGGTATTATATTATTTCATTGATATATTTATCCATTTCCCTGCCAATGTCTTGATTTTTTCATTACCATGTCTTTGTAGTATAGTATGAAGTCAAGGAGTGTGATACCTCTAGCTTTGTTCTTTTTTCTCACTATAGCTTTAGCTATTTGTGGTCTTTTGTGTTTCCATATAAACTTTAGAATTTTTTGCTGCTGTAAAATTGTCCTTAGAGTATTTTAGGTATTGCATTGACTCAGTAAATTGTTTTAGGCAAATGGTCATTTTGACATTGTTAAATCTTATAATTCATAAACCTGGAGTTTCTTTCCATTTATTTTTATATTCTTCAATTTCTCACAAAGCATTATGATAATTTTAGTGTACTGGTCTTTCACCTCCTTGATTAAATTTATTCCTAGGCATTTTATTCTTTTTATTGACATTGTAACTGGGACTGTTTTCTTAATTTCTCTGTCTGTTAGCTCATTGTTAATATAAAGAAATGCAGCATTTTTTTCTATATTGATTTTGTATCCTGCAACTTTTCAGTATACATTTACTAGTTCTAACAGTTTTTGGTGGAGTCTTCAATGTTTGCTATATGCAATATCATGTCATCTGTAAATGGTAACAGTTTTACTTTGCTTCCAATTTGGATGTCTTTTATTTCTTTTTCTGACCTAATTGCTCTGAGACTTCCAACACAATGTTGAATAAGAGTGGTGGGACTATGCATTATTGATGGGTTTCAGTTTTTCAGCATTGACTTTGATGTTAGCTGTGGGCTAGTCATATAATCTTTATTCCATTAAGATGTTTTCCTTGTATATCCAGTTTATTGAGAATTTTTATTATAAATGAATATTAGAGTTGAAACTTGTTAATTTTTCCTGCATTTATTAAGATGATTATATGGTTTTTATCCTTCATTTTTTGTTAAACTGGTCTATCACATTGATTGACTTGTTGATCTAAAGCATACTTGCATTCCTGGAATAAATTCTACTTGATCATAGTATATGATCCTTTAATTTATTGTTGTATTTGGTTTGCTAATATTTTGTTGAGAATTTTACATCAGAGATATTGACCTGTTATTTTCTCTTTTGTGTATTGTCTTTGTCTGGTTCTGGGGTCAAAACCAGACTTTTTAACTTCACAAAATGAGTTAGGAATTTTTCAATTTTTTGGAATAGTTTGAGAAGGATAGGTATTAAATCTTCTTTAAGGGTTTGGAAGAATTCACCTGTGAAACTGTTTGGTCCTGGACTTCTGTTTACTTGGGGATTTAGATAACTGTTTCCATCTACCTTCAGATTTCGTATTTCTTCCTGATTTAGCCTTGAAAGTTTGTGTGATTCTAAGAATGTGTCCGTTTCTTCTAGGCTGTCCAATTTGTTGACAGATAGCTGTTCACAATATTCTCTTCTATACATTTGTATTTCTGTGGTATTCATTGTAATTTCTCTTCAGTCACTTCTGATTTTATACATTAGAGCCCTCTCTCTTTTTCCTTAGTGAATCTTGCTAAAGGTCTCTCAACTTTATGTTTTCAAAGAACCAGCTCTTATTTTAATTGATCTCTTTGATTGCCTTTTTAGTCTCTATTTCATGAATTTCTGTTCTAGTATTTATCACTTCCTTTCTTATATTGGCTTTGTTCTTTTTGTTCATTTGTTTTTTTCTTGTTCCTTTAGGTGTAAGGTTACCTTGTTTATTTGCAACTTTTGTTGTTTCTTGCCATAGTTTGTATTGCTATAAACTTCCTAACACTGATTTTGCTTCATCCCATAGACTTTATCATTTCATATTTTCATTTTCATTGTCTTCAAGTAATTTTAAAATTTCTCTTTCAATTTCTCTTCCGATCCAACTGCTGTAGTATGTTTTCAGTTTCCACTTTTTTGAAGATTTATTCTAGTAGTTGATCTCTAGTTTCATACCACTATGATCAGAGGGAAAAAAATGCTCGACATAATTTCAATTTTCTCAAATTTATTGATATTTGTTTTATGTCTTAAAATATGTTTTTTTCTTGAGCAAGTTTTCATGTGCATTTGAAAAGAATACGTATTCTTCTGCATTTGGATGAAATGGTCTGTCAAAATCTATCAAATCCACCTAGTTTAATGTTTCATTTAAGGTCATTGTTTCCTTGTTGACATTCTTTCAGCATGATATATCCATCGTTTTAAGTGAGGCATTAAAATACCCTACTATTATTGTGTTGCTGCCAATTTATCCCTTTAGATTTGTTAATAATTATTTTATGCATTTGGTGAAGCAAGAGAGTTCCAGAAAAACATCTATTTCTGCTTTATTGACTATGCCAAAGCCTTTGACTGTGTGGATCACAATAAACTGTGGAAAATTCTGAAAGAGATGGGAATATCAGACCACCTAACCTGCCTCTTGAGAAATCTGTATGCAGGTCAGGAAGCAACAGTTAGAACTGGACATGGAATAACAGACTGGTTCCAAATAGGAAAAGGAGTACGTCAAGGCTGTATATTGTCACCCTGCTTATTTAACTTCTATGCAGAGTGCATCATGAGAAACCCTGGACTGGAAGAAACACAAGCTGGAATCAAATGCTAAAGCTGAAACTCCAGTACTTTGGCCACCTCATGCGAAGAGTTGACTCATTGGAAAAGACTCTGATGCTGGGAGGGATTGGGGGCAGGAGGAGAAGGGGACGACCGAGGATGAGATGGCTGGATGGCATCATGGACTCGATGGACGTGAGTCTGAGTGAACTCCGAGAGATGGTGATGAACAGGGAGGCCCTGCGTGCTGCGATTCATGGGGTGGCAAAGAGTCGGACACGACTGAGCGACTGAACTGAAACTGATGATAAGGGCATATACATATATATATATACACATATATATATTAATAACCACTATTTATCTTGAAAACTAACTTCATATACAGTTCATTTTTTATTCATACTTTTTTTTGGCTTGAAGTCTATTTAGTCTGCTCTGAGTAAGACTACACTTGCTTGGCTATCTTCTTTTGGCTATCATTTGCTTGGACACACATCTTCCATCACTTTACATTTAGCCTTTGTTCATCTTGGAGCTGTGATGAGTTTCCTGGAAGAAGCATCTAGTTAGTTTTTGTTTTATAATTCACTCAGCCACTTCTCTGATAGATGAATGCAATCTGTTTACATTTAGAGTGATTATTATGAGGACTTCGCACTGACATTTTATCTTTTTTTTTTTTTTTTTTTTGGTTGCATTCTACATTTTTTTCCCTTGTGTTTCTATTTGAAATGCTGGTTTGGTGGTTTTCTATAATGATTTCCTCAGTTTCATTTTTTTATGTTCTCTGTCTCTAGATTTATGTTTTCTGGTGACTATGGTGTTTGTATAAAACATCTCATAGATAAAATAGTCTTTATTCTGCTGATAGCATCTTATCTTCATTTACCTATTCAAGTTCCATCCTTTTCCTCTTTCCCTTTTATGTTTTTGTTGTCTCAAATTGTCTGTTTATATGTGAATCTGTGATCAAATTGAAGTAGCTATAGTTGTTATTTCTCCTTTTTCTTCCCTTTAAACTGTATTCTATAATAAATTATTTTAAAACCTATTGTGATAAAGAGTTGAAGTTTTCTGCTTTTGTCTATTTATTACCTTACTCATAGTTTTATGTATTTTTGTTTTTGGTAGAAGATGTACTGTTGATGAATTCCTTCACTTTTCTTTGGGAAAATGTTATTTCTCCTTCATATTTGAGCAATAATTTTGTATACTTGGGTCAAAGTTTTAATCTTTCAGTATTTTGAGAATATCATTCCACTCCCTCTTGATATATAGATTTTCTGCTGAGAATTCTGCTGATAGCCTAATGGGAATTCTTTTGTAAGTTACCACCCTGGTTGCATTTAAAATTATTTCTGTTACATTGACCTTTGTCTTATTTTAATATAATGTGCCCTGAGAACTTCTTCCTCTTCTTTCTCTCTCTCTCTCTCTTATTTTTTTTTTAATTTACGCAATTAGAGGTCGTCCTTGACTCATAGGCTTTATATAGTTTCTTTATACACTTTTCCAGATTTTGGAAGTTCTCATCTATTATTTCTTTAAATTAACACTCTGCTCTCTTCACCCTCCTTTCTCCTTCTGGGATACTTATTACCCTAATGTTGCTGCTGCTAAGTCACTTCAGTCGTGTCCAACTCTGTGTGACCCCATAGACTGCAGCCCACTAGGCTCCCCCGTCCCTGGGATTCTCCAGGCAAGAACAGTGGAGTGGGTTGCCATTTCCTTCTCCAATGCATGAAAGTGAAAAGTGAAAGGGAAGTTGCTCAGTAGTGTCCAACATGTCGTGACCCCATGGACCACAGCCTACCAGGCTCCTCTATCCATGGGATTTTCCAGGCAAGAGTACTGGAGTGGGGTACCAATGTTGCCCTTCCTAAAAGCATCTGGTATCTCTTAAAAGAATTTCCTCATTTCTTTATGTCTTATTTTTCCTTCCACATAGACTCATATCACTTCTAGATATCTATCTTTAAGCTACTAAGTTTTGTTTCTGTATGGTCTTCTCTATTTCCAGTGCTTTTTAATGCATCTTTCATCTTGTTTATTGATTTATTCAGCTACAAAATTTCTGTTTGGTTCTTTTTAGAGTTTCAATCTCTTTGGTAAAGTATTCCTTCTGTTCCTTAATTTTTATTCTTGAACAAAATGTTGCCTTTCTAATCTTTTTTGTAGCTCGCTAACTTTCTTCATGACAGCTACTTTGAACACTCTATCAGGTAGATTGCAATATTTCATGGTATTTAATTTCAGTTTCTGGAGAACTATCATCCTTTTGTAGTACAGTGTTACTGCAGTTCTTTATGGTCTTGATGAATTTTTCCTTTGCCAGTACATCTGAAAATGCAAGCACCTTTCTGCTTGATTCTAAGATTCAACATGTTAGAAATTAGAGACTTTAGTTTTCTAGCAGGTGGTGATATACCACAAGTATTTGCTTTCTCTTACTTGAGCTGCCTCTCATTATATCTGCAAGACTGCATTTTCTAGCCTCTACCTCCATCAGAGATGTAGCACTGTGCCCTTTTTATAGCTTCCTGTGCCTCTGGAGTCATTGGTGTCTTGTTTCTGTCAGTGTTGCTGACATTGCTGCCTGGTGTACTAGGGTGGTGGATATTCTCTTGAGTCTGGGAGTCCCTATCGTATACTCTGCTGCCTCATGGAAGGAGGGAGGGAGCCAGGGTTGTATGGGCATCTCAACCATGTCCATTTTGGTGGGCTCTGTCATTGAGGATGGTGGGTTTGGGCCTAGAGTCATGGGTGTCTTGGCATCTGGAAGAAGAATCTCAGGCCCCATTGCCACTGCTGGTCAGTTATCTGTGGCTGTAGGTGCTGCTGTGGCCAGGAGACAAGTCATGCACGTATCATCTCCTGCTACAACCAGCTTTTCTGGATCCATGTGCTCAGATGCTACAGCAGGGGAGCTGAAATTGGTAGCACCACATCTGCTGTTTCCTTAATTCTGCTTCCTCTATGTTATCCATCCAGTTACTTTAGCTGCACAGATGTGTGGAATTTTCCAGCATCCTGGTGTGTTAGGCAGAGGTACCTATTTTATATTATTATTATTTATTATTATTTTACTGGTTGTGATTTAACAGGAGATACAAAGGTAGCTTTTCACTTCATCATGTTGCTGTTATTACACACAGACTTCTCAAGTAATTTAAAATTAGGTAAGTTAACTGCTTTGCTTGTTTGATTCTAAATAACTGGTCTTGCTTATTCCCCTAAAGTTATTCACTCTTTGAACATTCTGAACAGTCCTGTTATTTGGAAAAAAAAAAAAAAAAACAACCACTAGGAAAGGAAAATATTTCAAAGGAGTAAAGTTTATCTATGACCCCAGTGAATATCTTTTCAAGTGATAGTTTCTTCTTATAAAGCAAAGTCTTAGAAACTCAGTAATAAAATAGAGCTATATTTTCTATGATTTCACAACCAGTTGAGTTTTGGTAACTTATCTCTTGAACTTTTGTGGTATCAAGAAATAAATTCCTGGATTATCTGTCTTCCTAAATTTCTTCTGAGAAGTTAAAATAGTTTACAAATGGGAGTGACTTCCTAGGCATAATGAAAGGGGATTTCAAAAGGTTGCCTCTAGTATTCTAGAAATATTTATGAAAATAGACTTTCCATATAACTGTTCAAAAGCATTCAGAGCCTCAGAAATTTTGGTTTCAAGGAAAGTCATATTTTTAATAATTCCTTTTAGCATAGTTTCCATATCCATATTAGTCATTTATTGCCTGTAGAAAGATCTGAGGATATTGCTCCTTGGTGCTATATTCTATTTTCTTTCCTTAAACTATTATCAACAATTTACCAACAACCCAGCTTTTGTAGGCTTAAAACAAATTTAATTTTTCTTTAGCAGTTGATGAGGTTGCAAGTGAGAAAGAATAGTCAGGTTTTTAGAGAAATAATCTCATTATATTTATAACAGAATGAAAAACAACCTGCTATGAGCCAAAAAACAAAAAAATCCCCAAATAAACATGAAGAAAACAAAAACAGTGGCTTCATACTGTCCATATAAAGATCAATTTGCGTGTAAGAAATGGCTCATCCCACTAGGAAAGTGACTAGTTCAGAGTCACTCATAATGAGCATCCCCCAACACATACACACACACACACACACACACACACACACACACACACAGAAACATACACACACTCTTATACACACAAACTAACAAATATTTTCACATATTTGTTCATACTGTGATGCACACTCATACACATAAATCCATATACAGAAGTCTCAGAAATCCCTTAGGATACTGGCTATTCCTTTTTATCATTTTCTGTTACTTGAAAGAAAGTGAAAATGAAAGTTGCTCAGTTATGTCCAACTCTTTGAGACTCCATGGATTGTAGCTTGCCAGGTTCCTCTCTCCATGAAATTCTCCAGGCAATTCTCCAGGGCTGCCATTTTCTTCTCCAGGGGATCTTCCCAAACCAGGGATCAAACACAGGTCTCCTGCATTGCAGGCAGATTCTTTACCATCTGAGCCACCAGGGAAGCCTCTTCTGTTAATTGCAGTATACTCAATAGAAAGTTTCATATCTGATATGACCAATAAATACTTGAAAAAGATTAAAATATCCCAAGAAAACTTGCAATATAAAATTTTTACTAGCAACTCTATTTGCTTCTTCCAGATCTATAACAAGTGGGGATTCTATTGTTGTTACAAAATGAAAGTAACAAAAATTTGGAATTTGTATTCTGAGGTTATAAACAATCTTGACAGTGAAATGTTTCTATTAAGAAATACATACATGCATACATATCTGCCTACCTACATACATATACAAAGTAGGGACAGAAAAATTCAATAGAGAGGACAAGGATTTTTAATTAAAAAATTTTTTTTTGTCCAATGGACAGGATTTTAACAGTGCTCAGAAAGATTGGGGCAGGAGGAGAAGGGGACGACAGAGGATGAGATGGCTGGATGGCATCACTGACTCAATGGACATGGGTTTGGGTAGACTCAGGGACTTGGTGAAGGACAGTGAGGCCAGGCATGCTACGATTCATGGGGTCACAAAGAGTTGGACACAACTGAGAGACTGAACTATGAACTATTTTCTTTATATTATTTTGCCCAATATTTACAAATGTAGGCATTTAAAGTTTCAATTTGTGTTTTCAATAGATGACTTGACCCTAACCCTAACTTTTGCCATAACTGGTGTTCAATGAATGTTTGTTGAAAGGCTTAATCGGTGACTTTTTATACTTGGCAAAAATTAGCTATCTGAAAGCTTTGTCCCCAAAGAAATATTCAGAAGTACTGAAGTTTGGAGAAGAAAAAGGAGATTTAACTCATTCTATCAAATTATAAACACTGATCACCAACTAAATAAGATCCAAAGGAGGAAAATGAGATTTCTCTAACAGAAGATAAAAGTCCTATGAAACCAGAATTTAAAGAGAAATGTGTACCCCAATGTTCATTGCAGTACTGTTTATAATAGCCAGGACATGGAAGCAACCTAGGTGTCATTCAGCAGATGAATAGATAAGAAAGCTGTGGTACATATACACCATGGAGTATTACTCAGCCATTAAAAAGAATACATTTGAATCGGTTCTAATGAGGTGGATGAAACTGGACCCAATTATACATAGTGAAGTAAGCCAGAAAGAAAAACACCAATACAGTATACTAATGCATATATATAGAATTTAGAAAGATGGTAATGATAACCCTATATGGCGAGACAGCAAAAGAGACACAGATGACTCGAACAGTCTTTTGGACTCTGTGGGAAAGTGAGAGGGTGGGATGATTTGGGAGAATGGCATTGAAACATGTGTAATATCATATATGAAACGAATCACCAGTCTAGGTTCGATGCAGGATACAGGATGCTTGGGGCTGGTGCACTGGAATGACCCAGAGAGATGGTATGGGAAGGAAGGTGGGAGGGGGGTTCAGGATTGGGGACACTTGTACACCCATGGCGGATTCATGTTGATGTATGGCAAAACCAATACAATATTGTAAAGTAAAATAAATGAATAAAATAAAATCTGAAAGAAAAACAAAGAAAATTTGTAACAAGAATTGTTTTACAATTATACTAGACCAGTGAATGTCACATCTTAACCTTCTAAGCAAATTCAACTTTTAATATAACTATGAATTGATTTTCTAATATCATTGCAGTTAAAGGTTCCAAGATCAATGCACATGGGGTAATTTCATTCAGAAAACAGAATGATGTTTGAGATGATTTGGTTTTCAAAATTAAATTGTCTAAAATTGATTTGTATCCTTAGGACTTCTATCTAGACAATTCAGGTAGACAATGAACATTTTGCCTCTTTATAAAATGGAAACTGTTCATATTTGTTTTTAAGATTATGTTTGTCAAAAGAAAAATGCCATTAGGGAAATAGCAACCTTATTCTTTGTCATACAGAACAAGCATTTGAAAATCTCCAATGAATAATTTTAATGTTAG
>SJYT01005832.1:0-22569 GCA_006410635.1 Cephalophus harveyi
ATATGCCAATAAAATAATACAAACTGATGCATAAAAGTTACCTTACCTTGCAAAATCATTTTCCCTAACAATATATTTAACAGTGGAAAAAAGGCAAGCAATCTAAGCATTCACCAGTAGGGTGATCTATTAGTTTGCTCTTTATGTTTAACAAGTTTTTAAAAAATGTAATGGTTTAAAACAACAAAACTTTTTACAGTTTTGTAAATTACTCACTCTTATTAGTTGGCCAATCATGATACTGGGATTCCATGTAATCAGATGAGCCTCATTCCTTGGAGAGAAACAGGGAGGAAAAAATTAGAAAATAAAAAAGATAAAATCCTTTATTATTTATACATTTACAGTATAAGCTTAGAAAGCTGGAGACCAATATTATCATTAACATAGCAAAAATTCTCAACAAAGTTTGATTTAAAAAGTGAATTCAACAATATGTACAAATATACACTATTGCCAAGGGGGATTTATCCCAAATGTACAAGGCTAGATCAACTTTTAAAAGCCATTTACTCTATCACATCAACAGACTGAAAAATAAAAGTCACAAGATATTAATAGTTACAGAAAAGACATTTGACAAAATCGAACGTCTGTTGATGATAAAAAAAAAATTCTAATAAACTTGGAATAGAGGGGAACTTCCTCAACTTGTTGAAGAATATCTACAAAATCTATAGCTATCATTTACCTAATGATGAGAGAATAAAAAAAAAATCAAATCTTTCACACCGATAATAGGAACAAGGCAAAGATTCCACCATTCACCCTTCCTTTTCAGCATCATATTGAAAGCTCTAACTAACGCATATAAGAGAAAGGGAAAATAAAATATGTACAGATTGGAAAGGAAAAATAAAATTTTCTTTATTGTCTTTATGCAGAGATGACATGATTAACCCCCAAACTCCTGGCATTAATAAGTGATTATAGCAAGGTTGTAGGATACAAAGTTAATGTACTAAAATAAATCACTCCCATATATCAGCAACGACCAAGTGGCATCTGACATTAAACTGAAATGCTATTAACATTAGCACCCAACAAAATAAAATACTTAGGTATAAATGTAACAAAATATGTGTAAGATCTACATGAGGAAAACTACATCATTCTAATGAATAAAATCAAAGAAGAACTGAAAAAGGTGGAGAGATATTTCATGTTCATGCATAGGAAGCATCAATGCTTTCAGGTTGTCAGTTCTCAACTTGCAATCAATGGAATCAATGCAATCCCAATTGTAGGGAAGCAAAATTTATCACCCAAAATATGTCTCTTCAGCATGAGGATTATTACAGGCAGATTGTTATAAGCCACAGAAGTCTCAGGAAGTTTTTGTTTTTATCTCCTAACTGCCAAAAGAATTTTAGATAGGAGATATATTTCAGAAAGGCAGCTCTTGCCACAGATTATTATTTACCAAGTCTTTGTTAAAACTCCTTTCAGTATCCTATTTTTCTTTGGTATGTCCCTTAAAACACATTTAGCAAACACGCTGTTTTCATCTTTCTGTGAATTGTCTTCCTTCCCTTTGAAGATATCCTACACCCCTACCTTCTTTTTCTTGGTTGCATATGCCTCCTTTTGCCTGTCTTTGAAATTTCTCATGTTCATATGCCTTGCATGTACATATCTTTCTTATGTCAATTTAATTGTTCAGCCAGCCAAAATAACCATGATCAAAAGGAGGAATATTTCCCCTCCAGAACATAATTTAAATCTCAACAAGTTACTTTGTGGATGGTGGCAAACTGGTTCTGAAATCTATATCAAGAGACAAAATACCCACAATAGCCAATGCAATATTTAAGAAAAAGAACAAAGTTGAAGGATTGACGTTATTTGACTGACATTTCTTAAAGGCTTACTGTAAAGCTATGGTAATCAAGAAAGCATGGTAGTGGTGAAAAAGCAGATCAATGGAACAGAATAGAGAACTGAAAAACAAACAATTGTAAATATAGTCAATTGATCTTTGACAAAGGACAATGCAATGGAGCAAAGACAGTGTCCTCAACAAATGGTGTTGAAACAATGGATTATCCATCCTCACACAAAAGTATGAATTCAGATACAGATTTTGCACTCTTCACAAAAATTAGCTCAAAATGAATCATAATCCTCTATGTAAAATGCAAAACTATCAAACTCTTGGAAGATAACACAGGAAAAAAATCTGGATAACCTTGGATGTTGCAATAAATTTTTCGAAGTAACTCCAAAGATATGATTCATGAAAGAAATAATGGGTAAACAAAAGTTCATTTAAAAGTAACAAATTGTGCATATGAGAGACAATGCCAAGAGAAGAAGATATGACACAGATGGGAGAGCATATTTTCAAACACATATTTGATAAAAGACTGTTATCCAAAATATACAAAGATCTTTTAAAATTTAGCAATAAGAAAACAAACAACTTGATTAAAAAATGAACCAATAGTTTCTCAATAGAAACTTCCCCAAAATTAACTCAAAATGGACTGAAGGCTTAATCATAAAATCTAAAATCATAGTATTCCTATAAGAAAACATAAGGAAAATATCCCTTGACTTCAGTGTGGGCAATGATTTTTTTGTTTGTTTGTTTTTGGATATTACTTGAAAAGCACAAATAGCCAAAGCAAAATCAACAAGGAAGACTAGCTCAAAATATAATACATATAAAGAATCAATCAACAAAATGAAAATGCAGCTATGGAATGGGAGAAGATATCTGCAAGCTTTGTAACTAATAACTAGGATGATTTCTTTGTTACATGTTTGAGTTCACCAGTGAACTCATTTGGGCCTGGTACTCTTTTTTGTAACATTATTGGCTATTCATTCAACATATTTAATATATAAAAGCCATTCAGGATTTTTATTTCTCCTTGGCTGGGTTTTAGTAATTTATGTCTTCCAAATAATTTGTCCACTTCATCTAAATTATCAAAATATTTGACATAGAAGTATACATAGCATTTCTTTTATCATTCACTGCTCTTATCTTTCATTTCTGACATTGATAATGTCTGACTTCTCTGTTTATTCTTGCTTAGTCTGGCTAGAGATTTATTGATTATATTGATTTTTAAATGAATTATCTTTTGGGTTCATTGATATATCTTTGTTTCCTGCATTGAAATTTCATTGATTTCTGCTATAATTTTCATTATTTCTCTTTTGCTCAATTTTTCTTCCTCCTAAGAACTTCTTTTTAAAGAAAGAAGACACTGAGGTAAACATATTAGTTATTTATCACAATAAATTGTGACAAAGACAATTAAGAAAGAAAAAAGAAAGAGAGAGAAACCACACAAGCAATATCTTTAGTGAGACTGGGAGTCAAATACATCCTCAAGCTTCTCACCTTTCATCCATTAATGTTAATTATACTATTAAAGGTGCCAATAATAAACCTTCAAATTCCTGTCATAAACTTTAATTACTCACTGGAAATTATTCTTTTAATGAATTTCTTGATTGCATTTGCCAATCAAGGAGTTCATTAAAAGAATAATAGTCTTTGTTAAGTTTTGTTTTCAAAGTTATATCACATTTATGTGGAGAATTAGAAAATATTTGTTCTGTTTCAGTGTTCAGGAGAAGTTTATGTATTATTGAAATTATCCATTTTGTAAAACTAGTGGAAACAATAAGTGAGTCAGCACAAGCCTGATCGTCTTTTAAGGGGTAGATATTTGAAATGTTCTTCACTTATCCTATGATATTGGTCTGTTTCTATTTTCAATTTTTCTCACATTGGTATTGATAAATTGTAATTTTAAATATATGCCTACAAGGACACTAAAGTTGGCTGCTTATTACTAACTTATATGTATAACCTTTATAAAGGGATCATGGGAAAATGAAGCTTAACAAATATCTGAAGGTTAAACATTTTAGCAGAAGGATTATTTAGTAGCTTATGAAGTGATTTCTATCTCCTGTAGCAAAAAGAACACAGTTTAGAAGGCTCGTGCGTGCTAAGTTGCTTCAGTCATATTCAACTCTGTGTGACTCTGTGGACTGTAGCCTGCCAGGCTCATCTGTACATGGTATTCTCCAGGCAAGAATACTGGAATGGTTGCCATGTCTTCCCCGGTGGATCTTCCCCCACCCAGGGATTGAACCGGTGCCTCCTGCATCTCCTGCACTGCAGGTGGATTCTTTCCTTCTGACCCAAGGGAAGCCCCATAGGAGAAGGCTCAGGGTTTGCCAATTTGAACTGCAGAAGTCCAAAGGTTTTGGTAGTAAAGAACCCACCTGCTATTACAGGAGATGTAAAAGATCCAGCTGATCCCTGAGTTGGGAAAATCCCCTGGAGGAGAACATGGCAGCCCACTCCTGGATTCTTGCCTGGAGAATCCCATGGACAGAGGAGCCTGGTGGGCTATAGTCCACGGGGTCACAAAGAGTCAGACACAACTGCAGCGACTTAACATACACATGCAGAGGTTTTAATACATATGAATACTTGGGCAAGGATGATAATTACATAAAATGTTTCATATAGTTATTAGATTTTCACATAAAGATAAGTGTTTTGCACATACTAAACAGATAAGTTTATTAACTGTTATGGCATAAGGAATATTTATGATTCATTAAGTGGGAGTGGATCATCATTAAAAGTGGGAGTGGATCATCATCATCTTTATCCTTGTCATTTCCACACTGAATAAGATGAGGAGATGCAGGAAGAGAAAGGATTGATCTTTTGGTCTCAGGGATGGCAGAAGAGGGAGACGGGGAAGAGGTGGAAAGGGGTATATGATTTAGGCACAAACTCATTGTAACTTTATGGGAATACATTTTAACTTCTGACTTTCTTGCTTTCTCCTTTCTCTGAAAATGTTTCTATACAATGCCAATCTTTCCACCATTTGTTCTAATTTCAGTGCCATATCATAGAATAGAATCCATGTCGTTAAAAAAAAAAAAAAGTTCAAAAGCAATCTTAAGTAATTGGAACCCTTCTGCCAGATTATGTAATGATAATTTGTTTTCTGATACTTCTAAGGCGTCTTCCTCATCAGTTGGCATTTGTTCAGAAGCACTCATCTTCATTAAGTTGTCTTGTGTTAATGTCTCTAGTGGAGTAATATCTCTTGAATTTCTCCAAGACCCATATCTTGATATTCACTCTCACCCTTTGCCACATTCACTATATTTTTCATGATTTTTCTTGACTGAATCTATTGTAAGTTTTGTGAAGGCATGAACAATATCTGGACACAGTTTTATCCAGCAGGAACTTACTGTTTCAGGCTTGATGACTTTCACTGCCTTTTCTATAACAATGATGACATCCTTGATGGCATAATCCTTCCAGACTTTGATGATGTTGTCTGTCAGAGTTCTCTTCCATGGTGTTGATAATTCTTCCCATCAAGTACCAACTATCATGAGCCTTAAAGGTCCTTATGATTTCCAGTGAAGGGCAAACTTAGAGGCATGTGTGCAGGCAAGTAGACCACTTTGACACTTTAGGTGTTGAAACCATGGAGTTCTGTGTGGTCAGGGACATCATCCAATATTAAAAGAATTTTTAAAGTCAGCTTCCTGCTGTCATAGTGCTTCCTGACTTTAAGGACAAAGCACTGATGGAGCTAATTCAGAAAAAGAGTTCTTATTGTCTGGGTCATCTTGTTGTACATCCAAAAGACTGGCAGCTGGTATTTATCTTTTTCCTTCCAGGCTCAGGCGTTAGCAGTCTTAAAAGTAAGGGCAGTCCTGATCATACTCAACTGCATTTACACAGAACAGTAGAATTAGCTTATCCCTTCCTGGCTTAAATCCTTGTGCTTGCTTCTCTTCCTTACTAATAAATGTCCTTTGTGGACTTTTTTCCCCCAGAATAGGGTATTTTGTTTGCATCTAAAAGCTGTTCAGGCAGATATTCTTTTTCCTCAGTTATTTTCACTAAGAAAATTGGGGAACTCATCAGCTGCTTCTTGGTTTGCAGAAGCAGCTTCTTCTGTTATCTTGACTTTTTTTTTTTAAGTCAAACCTCTTTTGAAATTTATCAAGCAATTCTTTGCTGGCATTAAATTTTACAGCTTTAGATCTTGCACCTTCTTTTTGCTTTAAGTTGTCATATGATGGCTTTACTTTTTCTCAAATCATATTAAAGCCTATAGGTGTGATTTCCTTACAACAATCCTGTATCCACATAAAAGATGCATTTTCAACATGAGACAAAAAATGTACATCACAAAAAGTGCAAAGTTTTCACCCCTGTTGACGTAACTGCAGCAACAGCTTCACAAATTTCTTCTTCTTCTTCTTCTTTTTTTTTTTTTTCTTAACAGTTGGTTCTTTTGTTGGATTCAAGTGGAATGGTGGACAAGAGCAGCTGTAGATTTCAACCTATGGCATATAACAAGCAACTCAACTTTTCTTATGTCTTAACTTTCTCTGCTTCCTGGGAGCACTTCCAACATCACTAGTGTCATGTCCTATGAGTTCCACAGCAGTGTTGCTCAAGGTTGACAGTATTGCACTAAACGTGAAGAAAATATACATGGGAAATGAGAGAGATTGCTTTTTACTTTTGATACACAGTTTACTGGGTAGACAAACTGCTCACGAGGTGATGATTAGTGTAGTCACAGGCATTTTAAGCAGACACTTGCAGCACTTGGTCTCACCAGGTTAGAAACAGGAGGTGGCTATGAAATTACTGCAGTAGTATAGTATGTGGAGAAGGGCATGGCAACCCACTCCGTTATTCTCCATGGCTGCCTGGAGAATCCCAATGATGGAGGAGTCTGATGGGCTACGGTCCATATGGCTGCACAGAGTCAGATATGACTGAATCAACTTAACATCCCATGCACATACAGTGTATACTACAGATAAGTTTATGCAATTACAATCTAATATTGCATTTTTACATTTGCTTACATTACTCTTGACTATGTATGAAATGTTTGGTCTATAGGTGTTTAGATGATCAAGTTTTGATAAATTCTAACTTTTTATAATAGATTTATATCTGTGTGATGGTAGCAAATTACAAAACAGACTACAATCAACATATTGTATCTATTCATGACATACCTAAATTTTCTTAATTATTTTGATATTTCTAGTCTGTGTGGTTCATCTGTAGGTTTTTCAAATTGTCACAAATCTCCAAATCCAATATATTTACTGAGAAAGTCCACATATAGGTGGATTCACACAGTTCAAATCCATGTTCTTTGAGGGTCAAATATATTTAGAGAGCTCTTGGACATGAGGTCTGAACTGATATTCCTATGTATCAAACCAAAGTATTTTGTCATGCTCTCCTGTCCTTCCATAGATACAGTGGAGGTTTGTAGAGGTCAGGTGATGAACAGAATTCTGGATAAACTCTATAGTAAGAGTAGTAGGTCTACTGACCAATCAGGAGGTCATTTTCCTGGTGCCCAAGTCTATAATTTGGATCAACAATCTGGCAGTTGGTACAAGTTTGGCATGTGTGATGAGAGGTATCCTAGCAAGGAAGTACTAGAAGAAGCCTCTGCAGTTACTCCCGTCACTCCTCAACTGAACTTTGGAAAAGACAGTGAATCAAAAGTAAAATCATATCTGAGAGACAATGACAGCAATTGGTGCCACATATGGAAATTTAAAGAATGCAAACATGGAGGCCAATCATATCTCCTTTTAATTTGCCACTACGGTTGCTGCAAGAACTGGACAAAAGCTGGAGAATGAAGGTAGATGACAGCAAACGTAACCAAATATCAGTGCTGACTTTAACTGTGTTGTCAGATGTGGTTATTTTGCTAGGACAGTTTCATAAGGTCTGTGATAACATGATATCTTGCCAATGATTTGATGAATGAATTTTTTTTTTCTGTTTTGACCAGAAAAGAGGATCAGAAATAGTTTGTATTCACATGAAAATGGTAATATTTATTTGCATCTTTACCCATGGTTCTGTCAGTTTGTTGGGCTTTGCTGGTGGCTCAGTGGTAAAGAATCTGCCTGCCATTGCAGGCGACACAGTTTCAATCCCTGAGTTGGGAAGATCTGCTGGAGTAGGAAATGGCAACCCACTCCAGTATTTTTGCTTGGGAAATTCCAAGGACAGAGGAGTCTGAAAGGCTACAGTTCATGGGGTCGCAAAAGAGTAAGGCATGACTTATTGAAAACAAACAACAACAACTATTAGCTTGTTACTCTTATAATCCAAAGCTTCTGGACCATCTGGACATCCACAGACACATTGATTCATTGCACTGATGACATCATGCTCTTTGGATAGAATGAATAAAACCTGGCTAGTATATTAGAGGTCTCAATAAGATATATGTATTCCAGAGAATTAGAGAGATTTCCTACAAAGATTTAGGAACTTAACACTTGATTGAAGAGTCCAAGGATCAGAGGTGTGATAGGATATCTGTCCCAAAGTAAAACACAAATAATTGTAAGGGATTTGATTTAGGCCATACCTGAATGGTCTAGTGGTTTTCCCTACTTTCTTCAATCTAAGTATGAATTTGGCAATAAGGAGTTCATGATCTGAGCCACAGTCAGCTCCTGGTCTTGTTTTGGCTGACAGTATACAGCTTTTCCATCTTTGGCTGCAAAGAATATAATCAATTTGATTTCAGTGTTGGCCATCTGGTGATGTCCATGTGTAGAGTCCACTCTTGTGTTGTTGGAAGAGGGAGTTTGCTATGAACAGTGAGTTCTCTTGACAAAACTCTATCAGCCTTTGCCCTGCTTCATTCTCTACTCCAAGGCCTAATTTACCTCTTACTCCATGTGTTTCTTGACTTCCTCCTTTTGCATTCCAGTCCCCTATAATGAAAAGGACAGCTTTTGGGGGTATTAGTTCTAGAATGTCTTGTAGGTCTTCATAGACTCATTCAACTTCAGCTTCTTCAGCATTACTGGTTGGGGCATGGACTTGGATTACTGTGATATTGAATGGTTTGCCTTGGAAATGAACAGGGATCATTCTGTCGTTTTTGAGATTGCATCCAAGTACTGCATTTAGGATTCTCTTGTTGACTATGATGGCTACTCCATTTCTTCTAAGGGATTCTTGCCCACAGTAGTAGATATAATGGTTATCTGAGTTAAATTCACCCATTCCAGTCCATTTTAGTTCACTGAGTCCTAAAATGTTGATGTTCACTCTTGCCATCTCCTGTTTGATGACTTTCAATTTGTCTTGATTCATGGAACTAACATTCCAGGTTCCTATGAAGTGTTGCTCTTTACAACATCAGACCTTGCTTCTATCACCAGTCACATCCAAAACTGGGTGTTGTTTTGGTTTGGCTCTGTTTCTTCATTCTTTCTGGAGTTATTTCTCCACTGATCCCCAGTAGCATATTGGGCACCTACCGACCTGGGGAGTTCATCTTTCAGTGTCCTATCTTTTTGCATTTTCATACTCTTCATGGGGCTCTCAAGTTAAGAATACTGAAGCAGTTTGCCATTCCATTCTACAGTGGATCATATTTTATCAGAACTCTCCACCATGAGCCAACCATCTTGGGTGGCCCTACACAGCATGGCTCATAGTGTCATTGAATTAGAGAAGGCCGTAGTCCATGTAATTAGATTGGTTAGTTTTCTGTGATAGTTGTCTCAGTCTGTCTGCCCTCTGATGCCCGCTCTCAGTGCCTACTTTCTTACTGGTGGTTTCTCTTAGCTTGGATGTGGTGTATCTCCTCTCAGCATCTCGCTCATGGCTCTAGCACCGGTAAAATTAGAATTGATAGAGTGCCTGATGAACTATGGAAGGAAGTTCATGATGCTGTATAGGAGACAGGGATTAAGATCATCCCCAAGAAAAAGAAATGCAAAAAAAAACCAAAATGGCTGCCTGAGGAGGCCTTACAAATAGCTGTAAAAAGAAGAGAAGCGAAAAGCAAAGGAGAAAAGGAAAGAAATATCCATTTGAATGCAGAGTCAAAAGAATAGCAAGGAGAGATAAGAAAGCCTTCCTCGATCAATGCAAAGAAATAGAGAAAAGCAATGGAATGGGAAAGACTAGAGATCTCTTCAAGAAAATTAGAGATACCAAGGGAACATTTCATGCAAAGATGGGCTAGAAAAAGGACAGAAATGGTATGGACCTAACAGAAGCAGAATATATTAAGAAGAGGTGGAAAGAATACACAGAAGAACTGTACAAAAAAGATCTTCATGACCCAGATAATCACGATGGTGTGATCACTCACCTAAAGCTAGACATCCTGGAATGTGAAGTCAAGTGGGTCTTAGGAAGCAGTACTATGAACAAAGCTAGTGGAGGTGATGGAATTCCAGTGGAGCTATTTCAAATTCTAAAAGATGATGCTGTGAAAGTGCTTCACTCAATATGCCAGCAAATTTGGAAGACTCAGCAGTGGCCACAGGACTAGAAAAAGTCAGTTTTCATTCCAATGCCAAAAAGAACTGTACAAAAAAGATCTTCACGACCAAGATAATCACGATTGTGTGATCACTCACCTAAAGCCAGACATCTTGGAATGTGAAGTCAAGTGGGTCTTAGGAAGCAGTACTATGAACAAAGCTAGTGGAGGTGATGGAATTCCAGTGGAGCTATTTCAAATTCTAAAAGATGATGCTGTGAAAGTGCTTCACTCAATATGCCAGCAAATTTGGAAGACTCAGCAGTGGCCACAGGACTAGAAAAAGTCAGTTTTCATTCCAATGCCAAATAAAGGCAATGCCAAAGAATGTTCAAACTACCGCACAGTTGCACTCATCTCACACACCAGAAAAGTAATGCTGAAAATTCTCCAAGCCAGGCTTCAACACACGAACCATAAACTTCCAGATGTTCAAGCTCGTTTTAGAAAAAGCAGAGCAACCAGAGATCAAATTGTCAACACCCACTGGATCGTCAAAAATGCAAGAGAGTTCCAGAAAAATATCTATTTCTGATTTATTGACTATGTCAAATCCTTTGACTGTGTGGATCACAATAAACAGTGGAAAATTCTGATAAGATGGGAATACCAGACCACTTGACCCGCCTCTTGAGAAATCTGCATGCAGGTCAGGAAGCAATAGTTGAAACTGGACATGGAACAACAGACTGGTTCCAAACAGGAAAAGGAGTATGTCAAGGCTGTATATTGTCACCCTGCTTATTTAACTTATATACAGTGTACATTATGAGAAATGCTGGGCTGAAAGAAGCACAAACTGGAATCAAGATTGCCAGGAGAAATATCAGTAACCTCAGATATGCAGATGACACCACCCTTATGACAGAAAGTGAAGAAGAACTAAAGGGCCTCTTGATGAAAGTGAAAGTGGAGAGTGAAAAAGTTGGCTTAAAGCTCAACATTCAGAAAACTAAGATCATGGTATCCAGTCCCATCACTGCATGGCAAATAAATGGGGAAACAGTGGAAGCAGTGGCTGACTTTATTTTCTTGGGCTCCAAAATCATTGCAGATGGTGACTGGAGCCATGAAATTAAAAAACGCTTACTCCTTGGAAGGAAAGTTATGACCAACATAGAGAGCATATTAAAAAGCAGAGACATAACTTTGCCAACAAACGTCCATCTAGTCAAGGCTATGTTTTCTCCGGTGGTCATGTATGGATGTGAGATTTGGGCTGTAAATCAATCTGAGTACCAAAGAAGTGATGTTTTTCCACTGTGGTGTTGGAGAAGACTCTTGAGAGTCCTTTGGACTTCAAGGAGGTCCAACCAGTCCATCTTATAGGAGATCAGTCCTGAGTATTCATTGGAAGGACTGATGTTGATGCTGAAACTCCAATACTTTGGCCATCTGATGTGAAGAACTGACTCATTTGAAAAGCCCTCATGCTGAGAAAAGTTGAAGGAGGGAGGAAAAGGGACAGCAGAGGATGAGATGGTTGGATGGCTTCAACAGCTCAATGGACATGAGTTTGGGTAAATTTAGGAGTTGGGGATGGACAGGGAGGCCTGGTGTGCTGCGTCCCATGGGGTCACAAAGAGTTGGACACAACTGAGCAACTAACTGAACTGAAAAACGCAAATTGTTCATTTGGCATTCCTGGTCATAAAGAAAGAATCACAGTGCTTGGTAGGCTTTTTATGTGTTCTAAAGGGAACACATTCCATACTTATACCTATCAGTTGAGTTCAGTTCAGTTGACATGATCTTCATTTTCTGAATGTTGAGCTTTCAGCCAACTTTTTCACTCTCCTTTTTCACTTTCATCAAGAGGCTTTTTAGTTCCTCTTCACTGTCTGCCATATAAGATAGATCTATTCATATATTAAGTGATATATCAGACTGCCAGTGTCATGCTCACCAGAAAGCACCCTCCATTCAATGGACACTGAAAAACCAAGAAGATAAAATTACTCTTTCCATTGGCATTAGTCACCTTTCCTCTTTGATTATCCCTGAATTTTCACAATGGACTCATGAATATAGTGATGCCTATCTAACCACAGTTACTGCTGTATATGATGTCTTTTTAATAAGCTGTCTAGGTTTGTCATAGCTTTTCTTCCAAGGAACAACCATCTTTTAATTTCATGGCTGCAGTCACCATCTGCAGTGATTTTGGAGCCCAAGAAAATGAAGTCTGCCACTGTTTCCATTTTCCCCCATTTGCTGTGAAGTGATGGGACCTGATGCCAGGATCTTCATTTTCTGAACGTTAAGTTTTAAGCCAGGTTTTTCACTCTCCTCTTTCACTTTCATAAAGAGGCTCTTTAGTTCTTCACTTTCTGCCATAAGGATGGTGTCATCTGCATATCTGAGGTTATTGATATTTCTCCCAGCAATCTTGATTCCAGCTTGAGCCTCATTCAGCCTGGCATTTTTCACGATGTACTTTGCATTTAAGTTAAATAAGCAGGGTGATAATATACAGCCTTGACATACTTCTTTCCCAATTTTGAACCAGTCCATTTTTCCATGTCCAGTTCTAACTGTTCCTTCTTGACCTGCATACAGATTTCTCAGGAGGCCGGTAAAGTGGTCTGATATCCCCATCTCTTTAAGAATTTTCCACAGGGTGTTGATATACACACAGTCAAAGGCTTCACACAGTGAAGAAGCAGCAGATGTTTTTTTCTGGAATTCTCTAGCTTTTTCTATTATCCAACAGATGTCAGCAATCTGATCTCTGATTCCTCTGCCTTTTCTAAATTCAGTTTGTACATCTGGAAGTTCTCTGTTCATGTATTGTTGAAATCTATCTTGAAGGATTTTGAGCCTTATCTTGCTAGTATGCGAAATGAGTGCTATTGTGCAGTAGTTTGTACATCCTCTGGCATTGCCTTTCTTTATGATTGGAATGAAAACTGACCTTTCCAGTCCTGTGGCCACTGCTGAGTTTTCCAAATTTTCTGGCATATTAAATGGAGCACTTTAACAGCATCATCTTTTAGGATTTGGAATAACTCAGCTGGAATTTCATCACATCCACTAGATTTGTTCAGAGTAATTCTTCCTATGGCTCACTTTACTTCATATCCCTGGATGTCTGGCTCTAGTTGAGTGATCACACCATTGTGATTATCTGGGTCATGAAGATCTTTTCTGTACAGTTCTTCTGTGTATTCTTGCCACATCTTCTTAATATCTTCTGCTTCTGTTAGGTCCATACCATTTCTGTCCTTTATTGAGCCAATCTTTGCATTAAATGTGCCCTTGGTATCTCTAATATTCTTGAAGAGATTGCAGCCTTTCTCACTCTATTGTATTCCTCTATTTCTTTGCACTGATCACTTAGAAAGGCTTTCTTATCTCTCCTTGCTATTCTTTAGAACTCTGCATTCATATGAGTATATCTTTCCTTTTCTTCATCCCTTTAGCTTCTTTTCTTTTCTCAGCTATTTGTAAGGTCTCCTCAGACAACCATTTTGCCTTTTTGCATTTCTTTTCTTCCAGATGATCTTGATCACTGCCTCCTGTGCAATGCTACACACCTCTGTCCATCATTCTTCTGGTACTCTATAAGATCTAAACCCCTGAATCTATTTGTCACTTCCACTATATAATCATAACGGATTTGATTTAGGTCATACCTAAATGGTCTAGTGGTTTTCCCTACTTTGCTCAATTTAAGTTCAAATTTTGCAACAAGTAATTCATGATATGAGCCACAGTCAGCATCAGGTCTTGTTTTGCTGACTGTATTTGCTTCTCTATTTTTGGCAGCAAAGAATATAATCAATCTGATTTTGGTATTAACCATCTGGTGAAGTTTGTGTATGAAGTCATCTCTTGTGTTGTTGGAAGAAGGTGTTTGCTACGACCATTGTGCTCTCTCGGCAAAACTCTGTTAGTCTTTCCTTTGCTTCATTTTGTCCTCCAAAGTGAAACTTGCCTGTTACTCTGGGTAACACTTGACTTCCAATTTTTACATTCCAGTTTCTTATGATGAAAAGGTTTTTTTTTTTTTTTTTGGTGTTAGTTCTAGAAGGTCTTGGAGGTCTTAATATAACCATTATACTTCAGCTTCTTCAGCATTAGTGTTGGGGCATAGACTTGGATTACTGTGGTATGGAATGGTTTGCCTTGGAAATGGACTGAGAGCATTTGTTGTTTTTGCAATTGTATCCAAGTACTGCATTTCAGACTCTTGTTGACTATGAGCTATTCCATTTATTTTAAGGGATTCTTGCCCACAGTAGTAGATATAAGGGTCATCTGAATTAAATTCTCTCATTCGGGTCCATTTTAGTTCAGTTCAATTCAGTTCAGTTGCTCAGTCATGTCTGACCCCATGGACTGCAGCAGGCCAGACTTCCCTGTCCTTCACTAACTCCCTGAGCTTTCTCAAACTCATGTCCTTTGAACCAGTGATGCAATTCAACAATCTCATCCTTTGTCTTCCCCTTCTCCTCCCAAAAGGTCGATATTCACTCTTGCCATCTCCTGTTTGACCACTTTGTTCTTTACAGTATCGGACTTTACTTTCACCACCAGACACATACACAACTAAGCATCATTTCTGCTTTGGCTCAGCCTCTTTTTTTCTGAAGCTATTTCTCTGTTCTTCTCCAGTAATATATTGGGTATTACTGACTTTGGGGGTTCATCTTCCAGTGTCATATCTGTTTGCCTTTTCATAACATAATTACATAATAGATAAACTTGAAACTCATGTGATCTGCTTGAGTGACTCATGGTATTTACCTGACCAGTTGTAACTCTTAATGGACATGTGCTGCAACTTGGCCTGAAAAGCCATAATTACCTTGTGTTCACATTCTTGATGAATGAAGATTTGGGTTACACCACCAGGCAATCCTCCATTACCTGCCAAAGTGATAATAGAGGTTGAGGAGTAGATTGAAGAAGAGGAAAAATTTGAATGCCAGTTGCAAACATGAGACCAGTCGCAGTCATGAAGGCTACAGTTCAGTCCATTTACGTCCTTCTTTAAGATTCTCCTCAGAAAGAAATGTACTTGAAAACCATCAAGGAGTTGTTCCCCAAATGTTGAGAGCAATGGACCTGTGTGAAGCAAGAGATGGACTAGGCTGGCCATGGAGATACACTGCTCAGAGCTCGTTCAAGAGAGGTGTATAGTTTTATGACAGCCCTGTATACAATAGGGTGTATAGTTTTATGACAGCCTTTAGCTCCATCTTCTGCAACAGTATTCATAATGAAGCTACACTGCCATCACCCCACCAGCTGCCTATAACCAATGGCTAATCATAGTAGTCCCTGGAGAAGGAAATGACAACCCACTCTAGTATTTCTTCCTGGTAAATCCCATGGACAGAGGAGCCTGGCGGGCTACAGTTCATGGGGTCGCAAAGAGTCAGACATGATTGAGCAACTGAGTCAGCATAGTAGGGGATTTTAGAGCTGATTCATTCCTATCTTACATGGAACTCCTCCAGTGAGTAATTTCCACTTGGATTTTCGTCACCAGTCTGGTTGACTTTTTCAGAACTGTATCGTTCATCCAAGACTTCATAACTCATCTTTCTGTCTTTCCTTCTTTCACGTGTTCTGTGCCTACATCATGCTATAAAGGCTATAAATTCTCTGCCTCTTGTTCCTCCCTTATCTTTCACAGGTGCTCTCCCAATCTTTTATCCCTTGTCTTGGAATCTTACCTAATGTCTTGGTGTCTGCTTCCTGCAGAGCTTGAATTGATAGAACTACAAGCATGCAAAGTAAAAGGAAAACTGGTGTTTTTAAGAGCTAAATTACAGAGCAAAATAAAATAAAATAACCACCTAGGTTATTATTCATTTCCCAGAAAAGTGACTGGCATTCTTAGAAAATAAAAAGATGAGTGTTACATCAGGCAGGCCAATATTTACAAGTATCACTGTGTAATTGTACACAATACAGATATTATATAACCAAAATAAACTCTTCAAATTAAATATAAATGGATGAATACTATATATATTCAAGTTAAATACAAACATTAAGAAAATGTAATTGAAAAATATACCACTGATCACAAAATTTAAAAAATGATGAACTCCTGAAATGACAAGTAAATATTAAAGAAATTTAAAATGTACACTACCTCTATGAAGGATTATGAAAAATTTATACACAGATGTATGGGGTTAAATAGTACTCCCCCCAAATACATGTCTACCTTGAGCCCCAGAATGTGACCTTACTTTAATATAGGAAATTTAGTTAGTTATTATTTGTTAGATGTAGTTAGCTAAGGTGAGATCATAGTGAATTAGGATAGTATGTGAATTCAAAGACTGGTGTCCTTATAAGGTCATGTGAGGACATACAAAGGAGAAAAAGTCCCTATGATGGCAGAGGTAAAGATAGGAATAATGTGGCTATAAGGCAAGGAATGCCAAGATCAACCTGGAGCCAACAGAATTTGAAAGTAGAAAGGAAGATTTCTTCTCTAGAACCTTTAGAGGGAACATAATCCTACTGACACATTAGTTTTGAACGTCAAGCATCCAGAAGTGTAAAAGAATAAATCCTTATTGCTCTAAGCCTCCCTAGTCTGTAAGTATTTGTTCTAGCAACCTTTAGAAACTAACACAATTGAAAATATAGAAAATATTTTACAGTATCCAACAGTTCATATTTCTTAAAATAGATATGGATATGTCAGTGTTACTTTTAAGTCACGTGAATTTTGATTATGAAATGTTTGGGAAAAGGACATCCAAGTCTAGAGTTTAAAACAATTACTATCAATGTATTCTTGTCTTACCATGTCATTAATACTTGGCTTTGAATATACTTCGTTAGTCATGGTCATAGAACAAATGCTCACTGGCTGACAGATGTTGGTTCTGAGTTTCCTCAAATATTATAGACTCTAAATCTGATCACAAAATATTTTGATTGATAGAATTACTTTAATTCTAAAAGCTTTAGGGAAGGAAAAAAGATAAAAACTGCTCCAAAGGGAGCAATGACTATTACTACTATTAAAGATTTTATTTTTTCTTAGCTCAGTCAGTCTAATGTCAAACCTTATCAAAAATTGAAACTTGTGTGCTATTCATTGATTGATATAGAGAAAAATGAAGCTGACTAAGCCAGAGGGGAGTCAATGAAATGTTCTTAATCATGTTTATATTCACATAAAGCTATAAGCATTGTGTCTCTTCAGTAGAATTCTAGGTTTTTAGCTGCTTCCAATTAAAAAACAACAACTATGCATGATATTGGCTCATTTACATACATTCCAAATGTAGAAGACCTTCAACTTTACTATTCATCCCTACATATAATTCTTTCCTCAGCTCTGAACGTATACACAGTTGTCTTCAAGACCAGATAACATGATTGAGCCTTGTTCTTAATTCATTGCTAAAATGAAGTAAAATAAGTGAATACATTTGTATAGTGCTTCATGCTAAATAATTTGACCCTTTCTTTAAAATCTGTTCATACTTCTGCTCTCATTCCTCATGTCATCATTGTTATCATCATTATCGTCATCATCAACCTCATTCAGCATCTCTTGACCTAATTGAGCTAGGCAATAAGGATATAATAGTGATCTCAGATTTTACATTTGCTTGAGCAAAGCAAAATGGAAAGTTGCAATCTCACATGATAAGTAATAGATATTACATGGCCTTACAGTGTGCTAAAAAGAATACAGAGCAATGGCACTTGACTTATATTTGGAGGATTCATCATTTTATCACTGTAATTCCTGGTCAACATTCTAATCTCCGTTTAGTTCAAGTTCAGTTCAGTCATTCAGTCGTGTCCAACTCTTTGAGACTCCATTCAATGCAGCACACCAGGCCTCCCTGTCTATCACCAACTCCTGGAGTTTACTCAAATCCATGTCCATTGAGTTGAAGATGTTGGCAATTTGATCTCTGGTTCCTCTGCCCTTTCTAAAACCAGCTTGAACATCTGGAATTTCACAGTTCACATATTGCTGAAGCCTGGCTTGGAGAATTTTCAGCATTACTTTTCTAGCTTGTGAGATGAGTACAACTGTGTGGTAGTGTGAGCATTCTTTTGCATTGCCTTTTTTTGGGATTGGAATGAAAACTGACCTTTTCCAGTCCTGTGGCCACTGCTAAGTCTACCAAATATGCTGGCATATTGAGTGTAGCACTTTCACAGCATCATCTTTCAGGAGTTGAAATAGCTCCACTGGAATTCCATCACCTCCACCAGCTTTATGTTTCCTAAGGCCTACTTGTCTTCACATTCCAGGATGTCTGGCTCTAGGTGAGTGATCACACCATCGTGATTATGTGGGTCGTGAGGATCTTTTTTGTACAGTTCTTCTGTGTATTCTTGCCACCTCTTCTTAATATCTTCTGCTTCTGTTAGGTCCCTACCATTTCTGTCCTTTGTTGAACCCATCTTTGCATGAAATGTTCCCTTGGTAAATTGTCTTGAAGAGATTTCTAGTCTTTCCTATTATTTTTCTCTATTACTTTGCACTGATCACTGAGGAAGGCTTTCTTATCTCTCCTTTCTATTCTTTGAAACTCTGCATTCATATCAGTTTAGTTAGTCTTCTGTTATGAAGTCATACTATGACTAGGGTAAAGGAGGGCCCAGTGCTTTGAATAACTAAACAAAGTTGACTACAAGTGCATAAAAGAAAAGAATATAATCTAGTGTAACTCAAGTATAGAATCCAAAGCTAGAAGTTGTGATAAATGAGATAGGAAATACATTATGGTACTACATCATGCATGCTTTTGTTAACTTTCTTATTATGTGTAGATTTCCTTCCCAAAGCTAAGCTGAACTTCAGGTTTCTTAGATTCTCTTTGATCTTTCCTATATCCAGGCTGTAAACCTATTCCCATTTTTGCCTTCATAACTCTAAGGCTTCTTAGGTCTCAGGTTTCATATTACTTCCTCAGGGAAACTGTTGTGATTTGCAAAATTCAAAAATGATCCACAATGACCTGCCCTCTAAATACCATTCTTTGAGTGTGATTAAGAACTATAGATATGATGAGATAAAATTCATAGAAAGGGAAATTATCCTGGGTGGTCTTGACTTAGCCAGATAAACCCTTAAAAGAATGTGTAGTATCAGAGAAGTTCCTCTGCTTGTCCTGGAAAGAAGCCATAGTATTGGGAATTGCCTTTGCAAAGAGCCACAGGAGACCTCAGTCCTACAACCACAGGAACTGAATTCTGTCAGTAATTTGACTGAGCTTGGAAAAGGACTCCAGAGTTTAAATAAGACTGAAGAGACAGTCAACATGTTGATTTCAGTCTTATAAGATCCTCAGCAGAGAAACCAATTAACCTGTGTCTGAACTTCTGATAAATGAAACTGAGAACATAAACTCATGTTGCTTCCAGCTGCTAAGTTTGTGGTGATTTTTATGAAGCAATCAGAAAATAATAGACTTCTAAAATTCTTACTCTAGAAATTTCCCTGATATAATACCACAGAACACAGTTCTTTCTGTTTTGTTCACCCATGCACCAACTACTTTACCTGGCATGTAGTGTACCTTCAAAAAATATTTATTAACTCAGTGAGACATGGGGGGTGTGATCAAAAGGTTTGAAGTATTGGAATGATATGGTAAATATCAAAAACATTAACTATAATTACAAGGAATTTTGTACATGAGCTGTTTCCAAGTAATTTGTGAGCTATATTTTTCACCATTGGCAGACCACCTAAGCTTTCTCTACACATTTGCCTTACACTTGTATTTCTGTCTACATGTTATTTCTCTGATGATACATCATTTTCTCTCATTCTATTCTCACTTGTCTAGTTTCCTGCATTTTCTTGTGTTAACCAGAAAAGCACACACTTCTGAATCTTCCTCATGCTCCATTGTCCCAATAAGTCATATAATCAGTGAAGCCTTCCTCGTTAGCTGTGCTTTCCATAAAAGTCATCTTTGGTTTTCAGATGACAGATTCGTGAGATACGTGCTTAGTTTTCTTGAATTATGGAATGATTCACATCAATCCTAATTCTCCATTTTGGCTGAGGGGACTATCACTAGCTTGTGGCTTTCAGGTCTAGAATTGTCCTCTCAATAACCATAGGCATCAATTTTGGAAGTCATTTGATAACTAAAAAAGCAAATAATTGCAATGTGTTCATCAGGTAAAATTCTGATACACTGTCACTTTCTTATGTAGTTTTCTTATACTAAACACAAATTTTTGTTGTTTTCATAAGAATACATTTCTGTTGATTTTTTAACATACCCAGTGTACATTTAAACTTTGAATATTTGTATATTAGCATAAATAACATTATAAGAATATCATTATAACATTATAAGAATGTCTCAAAATGTCTTTTTAAATTGTCACTCTCTTCTCACCCTCTCAAAGGTTGACATACAATGGAAAACGTGATTTACTTCATTTTGCTGTACTTTATTCCATTTTACTTTCTTTTCATGATTTTTTAACATACCCAGTGTACATTTAAACTTTGAATATTTGTATATTAGCATAAATAACATTATAAGAATATCATTATAACATTATAAGAATGTCTCAAAATGTCTTTTTAAATTGTCACTCTCTTCTCACCCTCTCAAAGGTTGACATACAATGGAAAACGTGATTTACTTCATTTTGCTGTACTTTATTCCATTTTACTTTCTTTTCCACCCTTCATTTCCCATTTTCTTCCTGTTGGGATGTCCCAAATATGACTGCAAAAATCATGACATTGCAAGAAACCCCTTGGATGAGGACTATTACTGATCTATAATTTCCTAAGAAGTGGTGGTCATGAGACCTTTTAAACATACTACTTGTACACATGCAAAGGAACATGTGTCATTAGTGAATAGATCTCTCAGAGAGCCACTGAAGTGACTAAACTTATATTTATTTCTCTGTGTTTCCAGAGGAGTTATTGGTTTCAGAAAACTCTAAATAAAAAATCTTTCTTCTTTCCAATCCATGTGTCTCACGCTGTCTCTCTTACTATCTCACTCATCAATACATATGTAAACATAGAAGCTTCAAGGTATGAGGAACAAATATAGAGCTGTTTATGAATTATAGGCACCAAAATTTCTGTTGCTGGTCCTTTCTAAGAAGGAAGGAAGTTTGGGACAGAAGAAATTGAGACAATATGCTGACTCTGGGGAGAAAAATACCCTTCATTGTAACCGGTCACATTTGACAAGGTTCAGGTTAAGTATGCAAATGGTCAAAGAGTTTAAAATTCTGCACAGAGTAATTTTTACATTAAAATAACACAGTTCAACAAAAGTGTAATAAAACATCTCTTCTATGTCCTAACTTGATAAGTTCCTCAGGATCTTTGATCCTAATAAAAGAATTGTCACAGAAAATAATTCACTGAGCTAAAAAAATACATTGATCTTAATACAAATACTTGTAGAACATTTACTTATATACATAAAAAATACAGAAGATAAGTGATATATCACAACAATAAGTATGTCTATGAGGTATGCACATTACCCAAGCTTATTTTTTTCTATTTAATATTCAGTTCAGTTCAGTCACACAGTCATGTCCAACTCTTAGCAACCCCATGAATGGCAGCACGCCAGGCCTCCCTGTTCATCACCATCTCCCAGAGTTCACTCAGACTCACGTCCATCGACTCCATGATGCCATCCAGCCATCTCATCCTCAGTCGTCCCCTTCTCCTCCTGCCCCCAATCCCTCCCAGCATCAGAGTCTTTCCCAATGAGTCAACTCTTCACATGAGGTGGCCAAAGTACTGGAGTTTCAGCTTTAGCATCATTCCTTCCAAAGAAATCCCAGGGTTGATCTCGATTGGATAGCTAAAATTGGATATGATTGCAAAAATAAATAAGATGTGCAACTACAAATGAGATAAATTAAAGAAATGATTTCAGACTTTCAGAAAGAAACAGCTAATCTCTCTAGGATTGTAAACATATTCTAGTTCACAGCAATTACAGTCAAATTTAATAAAACAATTTTGATTTGCACTAAATAAAGATCAGTTACCTAATGTCTAAGCACAACAGAATTCTACATCTACATTATGCATCAGCCATGAGAGTTCAGTTCAGTTCAGTCACTAAGTCGTCTCTGACTCTTTGTGAAACCATGAATGGCAGCACTCCAGGCCTCCCTGTCAATCACCAACACCAGACTCATGTCCATCGATTCAGTGATGCCATCCAGCCATCTCATCCTCTGTCGTCTCCTTCTCCTC
>SJYT01005833.1:0-145425 GCA_006410635.1 Cephalophus harveyi
ATACTGTATTGGTGTTTTTCTTTCTGGCTTACTTCACTCTGTATAATAGGTTCCAGTTTCATCCATCTCATTAGAACAGATTCAAATGAATTCTTTTTGATGGCTGAGTAATACTCCATTGTGTATATGTACCACAGCTTTCTTATCCATTCATCTGCTGATGGACATCTAGGTTGTTTCCATGTCCTGGCTATTATAAACAGTGCTGCAGTGAACATTGGGGTACATGTGTCTCTTTCAATTCTGGTTTCCTCGGTGTGTATGCCCAGCAGTGGGATTGCTGGGTCATAAGGCAGTTCTATTTGCAGTTTTTTAAGGAATCTCCACACTGTTCTCCATAGTGGCTGTACTAGTTTGCATTCCCACCAGCAGTGTAAGAGGGTTCCCTTTTCTCCACATCCTCTCCAGCATTTATTGCTTGTAGACTTTTGGATCGCCGCCATTCTGACTGGTGTGAAATGGTATCTCATTGTGGTCTTGATTTGCATTTCTCTGATAATGAGTGATGTTGAGCATCTTTTCATGTGTTTGTTTAGATCACGTATAAAATCCTATTAATCTCATTATGTAAACAAAAGTAATTCTATTTAACAACTTTACTCAGAAAATATATTCGTATTTCCAGTTTCAGATATTGTAATACACCCCCCTTCCCTTGCTTCAAGGTGGGCATAGTGAGCAAGAATTCCATCACATACCTAAGTGGCACTTTCATCTGACTTTTTGTTTGTTTGCATTTTGTTTTTGTTTTCTTGGTTTTGAATCCTTACTTCTTTATTTAACTTTTATGAACCTCAATTTTCTTGTCATTTTCTAGGGAGTGAGTAAAAGTCGCTCAGTCGTGTCTGATTCTTTGTGACTCCATGAACTATACAGTCCATGGAATTCTCTAGGCCAGAATACTGGAGTGGGTAGCCGTTCCCTTCTCCAGGGGATCTTCCCAACCCAGAGATGGAGCCCAGGTCTCCCGCATTTCAAGCAGATTCTTTACCTTCTGAGCCACCAGGGAAGGGTGTGATGCAACCAAATTTCTTTACTTTTGACCAGTGTATTGCTACTCCTTGTGGAATATAGCCATTATTATAACTTTGCTTCCTTCCTTTGTTCCAGAAGCCAGAACCTGTTACTTTTTTTTTAGTAACTCTAAAAAAAATATTTTTTTATCTAAGCTATTTTTGGTTGTTTATGTTTAGCTGCTAATAAGTATATAGAAACCACCACTTCTGGTTTCTCCTTTTTCATTTTGACTCCAGAGGGAAAAACAGGGTACATATAAGTGTTCATTGTAGGCCCCACAGGAACTGAAATAAGGTGCATGGGCATCTTGGATGTTGTGACTGTGGAAGGAGTCAGCCTAGATCTTTGCAAATAAAGAGGGAGGGACAGAGTTAGGAAAGATTAAGGAGGCTATCTCTCAAATAGATGGGGACTAAGGAATTCCTTTTTTTAGGCTTTATTTATTTAGACTGTGCTGGGTCTTCATTGCTGTGTGCGGTCTTTCTCCAGCTGTGGTGACCTGGGCTGCTTTCTGGTTGCGGTGTGTGGGCTCTCATTGTGGTGTCTTCTCTTGCTGCAGAGCATGGGCTGTAGAGCTTGCAGGCTTCAGTAGTTGTGGTGTGTGGGCTTAGCTGTCCTGTAGCATGTGGAATATTCCTGGACCAAGGATTGAACCCATGTCCTCTGAGTTGACAGGCAGATTCTTAACCACCGGACCACCAGGGAAGTTCACGGAAATCTTAACGCATGGGTAATTGTGCTGAAGAGCAGAAGGTCTGCAAATTGTTCACAACAACACAACCCTGAGGTGTAGATAGATAGAATTATTGGTTCCATTTTATGCACAAGAAAACTCAGGAACAGAGAGATTAAGTCATGGAGCTAGGATTCAAATTTCCTAATTCATTGTCAAAGCCTAAATTCTCAAAACTGCAAATCTCTTCACAAACTTCAGGAGTTAAGGCACCTACAGTTCTCTTGCTTTAGATTTCTTGTGCTGCAGTCCATGGGGTCACAAGTAGACATGACTGAGCGACTGAACAACAGCAACAAGAAGAAATCCAAGTCTTGGGGTGGTTTGAAGTCTTATAAATACCTCTGGATCAAAATTATATCCTTTTTTTCCAGATCTTACTCAAATCTCAGTTATTATTTAGCCTCTGGTATCTCCGTTAAAACGTATTTGTAGCTGGACAAAGAAATAAAGCTTTACATGAACAGCTTCTATTAGAGCAAAAATTATAGTAGTGACCATACTGCAATCATGATGCAAGAGGAATATGGCTATGAGCACTTTATGCTTATTATCTCGTCTCATCCTTTCCACAACCTGATGAGATAGACTACCATTATTTCTACTGTAAGTATATCATATTGTTATGTAATAAAATTCTTAGAGTACATGTATGGTCATTACACCATATTTATATAATAAAACTACAACTCTGGATATGTGACAAGTTTAACAGATATTTACTTAATGAAAGCATGAAGGGGTTAATTAGCAATTATCCCGCTGCAGCTTTAGCCCTTCAAGAGTTCTTGGGAAAAAAGGAGCTGTCCTCTATCAGTGCTCTGTCAGAGGTACTTTCACTTGACTTAGATGGTTTTCTTTCTTTCTTTATTCTTCCAAAATGATTCAGTTTCAGAAGTGTTCTTTAATCTTTAATATCTCCATTAAGAAGAGTTTCTATCAAAAGTACTTCAGTGCTTCAAAAGTACGCAGTTCGAGGGAGCACTGCTTGTCCCCGGCTGGCTAGTGAAGTGGAGGAGGCAGGCATCTCAGCCAACCCCTGAATGCTCGCTCAGAAATGCAGGCTGATGGGCAAGCACATGCCAAGAACCCATCTCCTTTCTACCACATTACTCTCTTTTCACTGGGTTTCTGTGTGTCCTTTGTAGTCCACCCTGCAAGCTACTTTGAGACAAAGATAGATCCATCTCTGGCCAATCTAGGAATAAATTAGTTCCCTTGTTAAAAAAAAAATTACAAGAGAACCTTTAAATATTGAACTCATGGGTCAAAAATTTGAAATTCCTTTCCTCTCAGATTAAAATCCTTTGACTTTGTCTGAAGCCATTGCATTAGATGACAGGGTTTTTGTGTGTGTGTGTGTGTGTGTGTGTGTGTGTGTGGTTGTTGTTTAGTTGTTGTCATGTCCAACTCCTTTACTTCTCTGCTAATTTGCCAGCTGTGAACTTGGCACCTTTAGGAGATTGTTATGTGGTTGAACAAGGGGTAAGAATGGTCCAAGTTGACAAAATGGGTAAGTTTAGCAAAAATATGGGACCTTCAGTTTGATACTACATTGTTGATGACAGTTATTTGACTCTTCACAGTCCAGTCATAGTGAGACAGGATACTACATAAGCAAAGACCACAGGAAGGATTGATGGTAAGTGTCAAGAGGGTGTGGAGGAAGTGGGTTACAACCTCTTTTCCCAACTTGTAGTGTCTTGTCTTGCCTTTTAAGAACTCAAAGAAAAGTGCATGAAGCCCTGATGTATTCAGGAAAAGCAGTAACAAAAAAAAAAAAATTAGGTTTACTGAAAGATGCACTTTTTCACCTTTTTTCCGTTTGCAGGGACTTGCCCTCTCCACCAAGCTCTCTTTATTTTCTTCTCAAATGTTATTTCATGTCATTGTGTCAGGCTTAGGCTATTGGAAACGCCTATGTCCTCTGTAATTAAAGTTTTAAATAACATGCAGTTTACCCTGTTATTAAAAAAAAATTCAGGGCCTCCCTGGTGGTGCAGTGGATAAAAATCCACCTGCCAATGCAGGGGGCATAGATTCAATCCCTGGTCCAGGAAGATTCCACATGCCTCTGGGAAACTAAGCCCATGTACCACAGTTATTGAGCCTGCATGCTGAGAGCCCATGCTTCTCGCAACAAGATAAGCCCACATATAACTAGAATAGCCCCTGCTCGCCACAACTAGAGAAAGCCCAGGTGCAACAATGAAGACCCAGCACAAACAAAAATTAAATGAATAAATAAAGTTTTAAGAATCAGTTGCCTTTTCTGAGGGGAAGACTGTCCAGGATCCTTAATTTCTATCCTTTTGTAGAAATTGTGATAAAAGAACAGATAAACTTAAGTAAATCCAGGGCATAGAGCTCCTTTAAAATGTGAGGACCTTGTCAATGGGTTAAAAAGAAAAGTTGGTTTTGTTCTAAATATCCTCTCTGGGGCCCATTATGCATAATAAGGGGCCACAGCCCATTTGCAAGGCCTCTGAATGAACTCCATTCATTCTGTACTTGGAAATGTTTCTTCAGCCACAAAGAGAAACAATAGTTATAACCTAATTTCTTTGGCACCAATATCAGGAGAGGAAAAACCATTATGAAAACTCTAGTAACTTCTGTCAGTGATTATGTAATTCTGTATTCATTGATCATATTTGTGTATTCAAATAAGCACTTTTTAAAAAAATTATAAAGCAGTTTGGTAATGCTATAATATCACATTTCATGTATTGAGCAACATCTTAAAAATGGAGTGCTTCAAAGTAATTTGCTAATTATAGTTATTAAAGTTTATAAAAAACAAAACAAAACACACTAACATGCACCGTGCTTTCAGGGGAAAGCTTTTGTATTTTTAATTACTGTGTTTTAAAATCCGATAAGAATTCAAACTACAATTTTGTCAAGTAAATCCATTCATCAGTTTCCACATTTACCTGTAAAAGTCAGTGGAGGATAATACGTCTGGAAATAGCAGTCGTGGAGTGGTGCCTGTTAATACCATTTCCAAGTGTCTCTAGAGTGAGCTATCTGAAGCGCAAGTCTGATCTAATGTCATTCCTTGCTTTACCCTTTGTGGACTTCCCATTGCCCATGAAGGGAAGGCCCACATTCCACATGACTTTCCAGCTTCTGGCTTTTGCCTACCTGCCTTGTCAGCCTCTCTCATCATCCTTCCCTCAATGAACTCTCTTTAGTGGGCCTGGCTCTTCCACATGATGTTGCTTCTGCCTGTTCTTGCCTGAAATGCTTCCATCCCAACCCAGTTTCCTCACTTTAGTCTTTGCTAACCTTTGACTAACCTTTACTAACCTTGACTAACCGTGACTAACCTTTGAAGTCTAGAGCCCATGCTCTGCAGATGCCCAATCACTGGACCTCCAGAGAAGTCCCTGGAACCAGATTGTGAAGGGCTTTCTAAACTGCTTTCAAGAATTTGAACAGGAAAATGATATCAGCTTTATGTTTTAAAAGTTTGAAGGATGGTTTGAGCCTTCAAAGAATGTTTAACATACCCATGTAAATTAATGGTCACTGAGCTGGGAAAGATTGAAGGCAGGAGGAGAAGGGGATGACAGAGAATGAGATGGTTGGATGGCATCACCGACTCAATGGACATGAGTTTGGGTAAACTCCAGGAGTTGGTGATGGACAGGGAGGACTGGCGTGCTGCGGTTCATGGGGTCACAAAGAGTCAGACATGACTGAGTGACTGAACTGAACTGAAACTGAGCTAGGAAGTAGCACACTAGTCCTTTTGATGATCCCATTTTCCATGTCTCCCAAGCCCTGTGAAAAATCACTTGCTCTGATTGCATTCTTGGAGACCCTGCTAATGCATGCTGAAAAATTGGTAGCTGTCAGTATTTGGCATTATGTTGTCATTTACTTGGTGAGTGATGTTAAATGTTAAAACTCAAATACCATTGAATTATGTAATAAGGCTTCCCTGGTGGCTCAGAGGTTAAAGCGTCTGCCTCCAATGCGGGAGACCTGGGTTCGATCCCTGGGTCAGGAAGATCCCGTGGAGAAAGAAATGGTAACCCACTCCAGTATTCTTGCCTGGAAAATCCCATGGACGGAGAAGCCTGGTAGGCTACAGTCCATGGGGTCGCAAAGAGTCGGACACGACTGAGCGACTTCACTTCACTATATAGGGAAGTAGTGTTCAGAGTGCACACTCTAGAGAGATCTGGTTTAAAATTCTTGCTATGCCACTTACTAGCTGTAACAGCGGAGAAGGCAGTGGCACCCCACTCCAGTACTCTTGCCTGGAAAATCCCATGGACGGAGGAGCCTGGTGGGCTACAGTCCATGGGGTCGCGAAGATTCCGACACGACTGAGCGACTTCCCTTTCACTTTAAACTTTCATGCATTGGAGAAGGAAATGGCAACCCACTCCAGTGTTCTTGCCTGGAGAATCCCAGGGACAGGGGAGCCTGGTGGGCTGTCGTCTATGGGGTCACACAGAGTTGGACACGACTGAAGTGACTTAGCAGCAGCAGCAGCAGCTGTAACAGATGTGAAAAACTATTTAGACAATTTACTTAGCAAAATAAACTCCAAATGAGGGATGGGAATACTGGGGCAAGGTTGACAGACCATAAAGCAGTTTGCCAAGCATGATATTTCTTCGAATTTGAGAGAGTCATTTAAAAATCCAAGTGAATCTTGGGCTTCCCTGATGGCTCAGTGGTAAAGAATCTGCCTACCAATGCAGGGGATATGGGTCTGATCCCTACTCCTGGGATCCCCCAGGTCGCCTAGCAACTAAGCCTGTGTGCCACAACCTATTAAGCCTGTGCTCTAGAGCCCTGGAACCACAACTTCTGAGCCCACACACTGCAGCTACTGAAACCTGAGCACCCTAGAGCCTGTGCCCTACAACAGAGAAGCCACCACAATAAGTCCGTGCACCGCCACTGGAGAGTAGGCCCCGCTGGCTACAACTAGAGAAATGCCTACGCAGCAATGACGATGCAGCACAGCCAAAAATGAACAAATTCTTAAAAAAAAATCCAAGTGATTCTTGCCTTCTCTTCTAACACATGTCTGTTTGTTTTAACGTAAAAAGTATTTTTGAGTTGGGCAAAGGGATTAAGTTGGTTGGTTGTTACTGCCTCAAATTTTCTGCACAGTTATTTCTCCAAAAAAGCACACTATGTTTATCTTATGGCTTTAAGCACCCCTCTGGTACAAAAGCATGTGAAAAACATACTAGGAATTATCAGAAATGTAATGATAAACTCATCAGAGCAGAAGTTCTACATTAATCTTTAGCCATGGATCTATAGTGTTCAAGGTGAGTATTTTTTTTTTTAAATCCAGCTCAATATTGTTACATTTGTTACAGTTCAGTGTGTTACATCATTCTCCTCTTTCACCATCTCTAAAACCAGATTATTCTGACTTTCCTGGCTTCACCATTGTCCCAGTTCAGTTCAGTTCAGTCACTCAGTCGTGTCCGACTCTTTGCGACCCCAGTGAATCGCAGCACGCCAGGCCTCCCTGTCCATCACCAACTCCCGGAGTTCGCTCAGACTCACGTCCATCGAGTCCATGATGCCATCCAGCCATCTCATCCTTGGTCGTCCCCTTCTCCTCCTGCCCCCAATCCCTCCCAGGATCAGAGTCTTTTCCAACGAGTCAACTCTTCTCGTGAGGTGGCCAAAGTGCTGGAGTTTCAGCTTTAGCATCATTCCTTCCAAAGAAATTCCAGGGCTGATCTCCTTCAGAATGGACTGGTTGGATCTCCTTGCAGTCCAAGGGACTCTCAAGAGTCTTCTCCAACACCACAGTTCAAAAGCATCAATTCTTCAGTGCTCAGCCTTCTTCACAGTCCAGCTCTCACATCCATACATGACCACAGGAAAAACCATAGCCTTGACTTGACGGACCTTAGTCGGCAAAGTAATGTCTCTGCTTTTGAATATGCTATCTAGGTTGGTCATAACTTTTCTTCCAAGGAGTAAGCGTCTTTTAATTTCATGGCTGCAGTCACCATCTGCAGTGATTTTGGAGCCCCCAAAAATAAAGTCTGACACTGTTTCCACTGTTTCCCCATCTATTTCCCATGAAGGGATGGGACCGGATGCCAGTTACTCTTACAGAAATCTCAGGAAGCACACCAGCTTATCTCTCTTTCTTGTCTCCCCCTAGATATTTTAGCTAAACATTTTAGTCTTTCTCCACGGAGTCCACATTGAACATGTAATTCTTTTTCTCACTGCCTTTTTTTCCCATTAATGTTCTGCTGTCAACTGTTCTGTTTTTATTATTATTAGTTGTTGTCTGGACCATCACTTGGTTTGTGGACAGGTTTCCTCCATGCATCCTCTTTCCTCTTTCATTTAGCCTATGTATACAGTTCCTTCGTTTTTCTCATGATAAATACAAAATTAAATATTTTCAAGACAGGCCATTCCTACCATATTATGCTTACCTTCCTTTCCAACCTAATCTTTCCCTACTCTCTATACGGTCCATATTCTATGGCCAAACTGAACTGTCCACTCCTTGCCAACCACCCTCAAGCTTTTTATCTCCTAACCTCATCATCAACTATTCCCACTGTGTCTCACTATTGTGTCCATTTTCAGAGCCTGTCTGAAAGTCTTTCTCCACCATAAATCCTTAAATGATCATTTCAACTGAAGGTATAGGTTTTCTTTCTCCTTTTGTTTATTCATTCATGGAACAAATATTTATCAAATATCTAATATGTATCAAACGAGAAAAGTTCTGGGACTTTTAACAATGACCTGGGACAGAATTGGAACCCACCCTAGTAGGGGTTTTAATCTAACATAAAAGAAAACTTGATAACTTTTTTCAAGTGTCATGGGTTTTACAAGACTGTGCAGCATGTTTAAAAGAGTATAACTTAAGCTGAGGGTCAGGTATGGCTTCTCTGAGGTGAGGTGCAGAAAGAAGGTACACTCTGAGGTGAGGTTCATCTGGAAAATGAAGATGTAGCTAGGCAGAGTGGGAGGGAACTGAAGAAATCTGGGGACATGGCAGTGTTCTAGGCATAGCAAACAGCACATGCAAAAGCCATGAAGTAGGAATAAGCATGGCATATTTGAAGAACTGAGAAAAGGCCAGTTCAAATAGGCAGATGGATGTAACATGAACCATGGGACAGGGAAAACTGAGACATAAGTCTTCTTTTGTCTTTATGTCAGTTTTTCATATTTCTACCTCAGTTAAGAGAGACTCATTCATGGAGCAACGGCTAAAGCGCTGCCTCTTTGCTCCTCCTAGTCATAGTCCAAGTATCGTGCGACCTGCAGCTTGGAGAGGTAACCTACCATGAGCTGGAGTCTAGTCCTAAGCAGTGCAGGTTAAGAATCTCAAGTTGACTCACTAACTAAATCTTGCTTATTAACCAAAGAAATATAGTTTATGCATTATAATAATGTGAATTTGTCCAGTTATTATTTTTAATCAATAGGATGTATTCATATCAAAGAGATTTTACTGTACTAGCATACTATAGATAGTAATTGCCCTCTGCTCTTCCCCGAGAGCATATTGGACACCTCCTACACGAGGGGCTCATCTTCCAGTGTCATAACTTTTTGCCTTTTCATACTGGTCATGGGATTCTGGTGACAAGAATACTGGAGTTGCTTGCCATTGCCTCTTCAAGTGGTTCACGTTTTGTCAGAAGTCTCCACTGTGACCTTTCCATCTTGGTTGGCCCTGCACAGCATGGCTCGTAGCTTCATTGATTTATGCAAGCCCCTTCCCCAGGACAAGGCTGTGGCCCATGAAGCGAACAGGACTAGAAGGTGCACCCATTCCTTTGTAGGGTATGAGCCAGAATTTTCATGTATCACTTCTCCTCATTTACCTTTAGCCAGAGTTTAGTCAATTGGTCACATGTAGCTGGAAAGTATACTGGAGCATGTGGTCTATAGCTGAAACTTGTAAGATTTTACTGCTAAAGAAATTGGACTTTTGAAGGACAATTAACAATCTTAGTCATTGTCCCCTTTTATCAGGAAAGTAAATGTTCTCTGAGCACCTTCATTCCTTCTTTACCTCCCAGCAAATTTCTGTTTAGGCTGGAATTAGGTCATATTGTCACCTCTAGAGACAAGGAAGCTGAAGAAACAGGAAACAGGTTTTACATGATTGGCTTTGACCAAAGGCTCCGAAAGTTTCTTGGTTCACAGCTCCCTTGGGAGCTCAGTAAATATGTTCATGGTGCCAAGTGAAAGTCACTTAGTCATGTCTGACTCTTTACGACCCCATGGACTTCAGTCCACGGAATTTTACAGGCCAGAATACTGGAGTGGGTAACCTTTCCCTTCTCCGGGGAATCTTCCCAACCCAGAGATCAAATCCAGGTATCCTGCATTGCAGGCAGATTCTTTACCAGCTGAGCCACCAGGGAAGCCCAAGAATACTGGGGTGGGTAGGTTACCAGCATATCTTTTCCAGCATATCTTCCCAACCCAGGAATTGAAACAGGGTCTCTGCATTGTAGGCGGATTTTTTACCAACTGAGCCATCAGGGAAGCCCCAAGAAATACATAATAATTCTGTTTACAACTTAGTAGCCATTTGAATAAATTATGCACATAAATTGAAAGAACAATAATAGCCATGTGTTACTAATGAGAATTCTGTATTGGGTACTCCATAACTTCTCAAACACTGGAATCACACTGGACATTGCCATTTCTCATTCTGCATGCATTTCATGCCATACTTTCTTTTTCAGTCAGCAACCACTGAAAATCCAGTTATGCAGTGATATGGCATAGTCTAAAGGTATGTGGTAATCTCGTGTGAAAACTGCACCTTAAGCTAGTAGTGCATGCTGTCCAACAGATACTGAGCTCCACTGTGTTTCCCTTGAAAATGAAAATATGCTGTGGCCTCCAGTGAGTTTACTCCAGTGTCCTTGGAAACTGGGTATACACTTTGGGAATCACAGGTTTAAACTAATCATGACCCATTATGTGAAGCTGGACATATTGCTCCCCATGCAAGAATCAGTTTTCTTTTAGAGAAAAAGAAGGGATAATGGAAATTGTTTAGGAAACTAACAATTGCTTTCTCAGTCTGCCCCAGCCCGACTATATACTCTTTTAGAAGAGAGGCCAAGGCTGCTTTTAACTGCTGTTTTGTGTTTAGCACGGTTCTCGCTACGTAGAAGGAGCTCAATGCACATTTATTAAATGCATGGAGAAATGAAGACCATGTGGTTAACAGTATGGTTGAGTCTATTAACCACAGAATGCCAGAGTTTAGGAAATTTGTTCCCTATACACTGGGTTTCTACGTGAATTCAAGGGCATGGACTTTGGCTTCCTTATTTCTTAGAGCTCAGAATCCAATAATGATTTGGCATATGTAGGTGATAGACTGTTGGTTGGCTGAATGAGTGCGTGTCTCGGTGAGAGCTGATTCTGTCTGCAAAACCATTATGAAGGCACTTCATTACATTGATAATGAAAATGCTTATTAGTGAGCTCTCAATATAAATGCCTATGCTGACTGCCAAGAAAGAAAACCACTCCATCTTATCACTATGGGTCTAAGACTTTCTTTTATTACCACAGTTACCACTAGAAAAACTGACAAAAAAGAGAAAAGCAGAACTTTTTTGAGATAGGAGAAGGACTTTTTCTGCAATGGTTTTACATTGTCAGCAGCTAAACTGTTTCACATTTAAGGATCATTACATAAAGACTAGAAAGTGACTTTTACACAAAAGCCATCAAGCTTTATAAGTATGATAGCTATTTGAGCAAAATTTGTCTTTCTCCTCTTGTCTTCTCAGCTCAAATTTACTTCTGTGTATTTTCGTGTTTTTGCAACAGAGGAAGCCATTGATGCTTTTTGCCCTTGGTTTCCCTCATAATAAAGTGTATAATTCTGTGACACTCTATAGAAGAATGTGCATGCACTGGCATGTTAGAGTTATGTTTACATCTAAAAATTGAATATGGTTATCTTACTTTTTTAGTAGTATATTTAGAAAGTTATTTATATATCTGTCTCTATCACTAAATCAAAAGTATTTTGAAGGCAGGGTCTATGTCCTTTTCATTTTCTATTTGGGGCCTCCCTGGTGGCTCAGACCATAAAGAATCCACCTGCAATGCAGGAGACCTGGGTTCAATCCCTGGGTTGGGAAGATCCCTTGGAGAAGGGAATGGCAACCCTTTTAATTAGAAGAATGTTGTGCTGCTATTTAGTCACTAAGTCAAGTCTGACTCTTGTGACTGCTTTGTCCATGGGAATTCCCAGGCAAGAATATTGCAGTGGGTTGCCATTTCAGGATCAAACCCACATCTCCTGCATTGGCAGGCAGTTTCTTTACCACTGAGCCACCTGGGAAGACCTAATAGAAAAACATTAGCAAACAAACAGAATAAATAAGTAAAATATTCAGAGGAGCCTGGCGGGCAACAGCCCATGGGGTCACAAAAGAGTCAGACATGACTTAGTGACTAAACAGCAGCGCAGTATTCCCTTCTACAAGGGATCTTCCCAACCCAGGGATTGAACCCAGGTCTCCTGCATTGCAGGTGGATTCTTTACCACCTGAGCCACCAGGGAAACCCATTTTAAAATATGTTAATTATTTATTTCTTTCATAGTAAAAACTCAAGATTTGATATCCAACATTGAATATAATTATATTTTTCCATTTACAAAGCAATGAAAGTAAGTTCTGATTTCCCTTAGTTTATAAGAATACTGAAGGAATTAAAGTAGAGATGATTTTGGCTCTCACAAAATAAACACACCGTGAGTACTTAACAAAACACTGCAAGGGAACACTTCATGCAAAGATGAGCCCAAAGGACAGAAATAGTGTGGATCTAACAGAAGCAGAAGATATTAAGAAGAGGTAGCAAAAATACACAGAAGAACTATATAAACAGGATCTTCACGGCCCAGATAATCACAATAGTATGATCATTCACCTAGAGCCAGACATTCTAGAATGCAAAGTCAACTGGGCCTTAGGAAGCATTATTAGGAACAAAGCCAGTGGAAATGATGGAATTCCAGTTGAGCTATTTCAAATCCTAAAAGATGATGCTGTGAAAGTGGTGTAGTCAGTATGCTAGCAAATTTGGAAAACTCAGCAGTGGCCACAGGACTGGAAAAGGTCAGTTTTCATTCCAATCCCAAAGAAAGGCAATGCTTAAGAATGTCCAAACAACCGCACAATTGCACTCATCTCACATGCTAATAAAGTAATGCTTAAAATTCTCCAAGCCAGGCTTCAGCAAGATGTGAACCATCAACTTCCAGATGTTCAAGCTGGTTTTAGAAAAGGCAGAGGAACCAGAGATCAAATTGCCAACATCCGCTGGATCATGGAAAAAGCAAGAGAGTTCCAGAAAAACATCTATTTCTGCTTTCTTGACTATGCCAAAGCCTTTGACTGTGTGGATCACAATAAACTGTGGAAAGTTCTGAGAGAGATGGGAATACTAGACCACCTGACCTGCCTCCTGAGAAGTCTGTGTGCAGGTCAAGAAGCAACAGTTAGAACTGGACATGGAACAACAGACTGGTTCCAAATCAGGAAGGGAATATGTCAAGGCTGTATATTGTCACCCTGCTTATTTTGTGCAGGTCAAGAAGCAACAGTTAGAACTGGACATGGAACAACAGACTGGTTCCAAATCAGGAAGGGAGTATGTCAAGGCTGTATATTGTCACCCTGCTTATTTAACTTATATGCAGAATACATCATGAGAAACAGTGGGCTGAATAAAGCACAAACTGAAATCAAGATTGCTGGGAGAAATATCAATAGCCTCGGATATACAGATGACACACCCCTTATGGCAGAAAGCAAAAAAGAACTAAAGAGCCTCTTGATGAAAGTAAAAGAGGGGGATGAAAAAGTTGGCTTAAAGCTCAACATTCAGAAAACTAAAATCATGGCATCTGGTCCCATCACTTCATGGCAAATAGATGGGAAAATAGGGGAACAGTGGCAGACTTTATTTTTGGGAACTCCAAAATCACTGCAGATGGTGACTGAAGCCATGAAATTAAAAGATGCTTGCTCCTTGGAAGAAAAGTTATGATCAACCTAGACAGCATATTAAAAAGCAAAGACATTACTTTGTCAACAAAGGTCTGTCTAGTCAAGGCTATGGTTTTTCCAGTAGTCATGTATGGATGTGAGAGTTGGACTATAAAGAAAGCTGAGCACCAAAGAACTGATGCTTATGAACTGTGGTGTTGGAGAAGACTTTTGAGAGTCCCTTGGTCTGCAAGATCTAACCAGTCCATCCTAAAGGAAATCAGTCCTGAATATTTATTGGAAGGACTGATGTTGAGGCTGAAACTCCAGTACTTTGGCCACCTGATGTGAAGAACTGACTCCTTTGAAAAGACTCTGATGCCGGGAAAGACTGAAGGCAGGAGGAGAAGGGAATGACAGAGGATGAGATGGTTGGATGGCATCACTGACTCAATGGACATGAGTCTGAGTAAACTGGGAGTTGGTGATAGACAGGGAGGCCTGATGTGCTGCAGTCCATGAGGTTGCAAAGAGTCAGACACGACTGAGCTAATGAACTGAACTGAACTGAACCGAACATTTACTAGATGTAGGTCAGTGTCCAGGCATCAGACTCATGTTGCAGTTAATTTTATATTCCTAAACTTATTTTATATTTTATATTCCTAAACTTGCTTCCCTGGTGGCTCAGAGGTTAAAGTGTTTGCCTCCAATGCGGGAGACCTGGGTTCGATCCCTGGATCGGGAAGATCCTTTGGAGAAGGAAATGGCAATCCACTCCAGTATTCTTGCCTGGAGAATCCCATGGACAGAGAAGCCTAGTAGGTTACAGTCCACGGGGTCGCAAAGAGTCGGACACGACTGAGCGACTTCACCTTCACCTTCAAACTTATATTTTAAATGCATTTAAAGAGTTTTTTCTGAGCACAAATGAAATACATGTGCTGGTTGCAAACAATTAAATCCTAAGAAAAATATTTAACAAAAATATCAAAGATGAGTTCTGTTGATACTTCAAAGTAATTCCTAAAATTTTTTCTGTGGATTCGAAGAATTGATGCTTTTGAACTGTGGTGTTGGAGAAGACTCTTGAGAGTCCCTTGGACTGCAAGGAGATCCAACCAGTCCATTCTGAAGGAGATCAGCCCTGGGATTTCTTTGGAAGGAATGACGCTGAAGCTGAAACTCCAGTACTTTGGCCACCTCATGCAAAGAGTTGACTCATTGGAAAAGACTCTGATGCTGGGAGGGATTGAAGGTAGGAGGAGAAGGGGGCGACCGAGGATGAGAAGGCTGGATGGCATCACTGACTCGATGGATGTGAGTCTGAGTGAACACGGGGAGTTGGTGATGGACAGGGAGGCCTGGTGTGCTGCGATTCACTGGGGTCGCAAAGAGTCGGACACGACTGAGCGACTGAACTGAACTGAACTGAATATTGTCACAAAAACAGTAATAATATTTTTACAATTTTGAGGGGCAACTGTTTAAATGAAATTGAATTATACTGTGCACCCTATTTTGCAATTTCTTTTTTTTTTTCATGTAATGTATCTCAACTTTCAAGTGTAAAACATCTTTCAACTAGTAAATATAAATTTCCCTCATTCTGTGTAATTGCTAGATCTTTTGTTTAGGTATTCATAGAACCCTGTACTCTTACTTTGAATTACTTATTGCAGTTGTAAGTTGAATTATTATTTATAAAATTGTAGGTTTTTTTCCTGACTCCCTAAGCACGTTGTACATTCCACGCCTAACACACAGTATCTGAAACATTCACATATAACGTCAATAGATGCTATGAATGAATGTATGAATGGGTGAACGGTGAGCTTCTGTCCCAGGACTCTCTTTACAAAACCTGTGCTTTTGCCACATTTCATGCTGCCTCCCCTTCGTGGTTCTTGTAAATGTTTTGAGAATTTTCCTTTTCTCGTTATTTATGCTTGCATTAGTTTTAGCTTTGTTTAGTATGTTGTAGGTAAATGTGCAGACAGAGAAATAAGTATTTTAGATATTCAGAAGTATCAGAATAATAATTACACAATGATAAACCTAATCGGCATTTTAAAACACTAAAGTCATTGGAGCTTGTGTGTGTGTGCTAAGTCACTTCAGTCCTGTCCAACTCTTTGTGACCTATGGACTGTAGCCCACCAGGCTCCTCTGTCCATGGGGTTCTCCAGGCAAGAATACCGGAGTAGGTTGCCGTGCCCTCCTCCAGGGGATCTTCTGGACTGAGAGATCGAACCCGCCTCTCTTTACTCTCCTGCATTGCAAGTGGGTTCTTTGCCAGTAGAGCCACCTGGGAAGCCCCCATTGGAGCTTACTACTTTTCAGAATTAAAAAGACAATAATAAACATTCAAAAAGCAGCTTTATTTCACTTTTCTGACATATTTCTTGGTCCAATCTCTTTACTCATTCAAGAAGAAAAAGTTTCTAAACTAAAATAATTATATAAATTAAATGATAAATGGCAGAGATTGATAGTTATCCCCCAATAGTTGTTCCCAGAGTTGTAGAAGGTCAGATTTGTGACCATTTGCATTGGACATTTTATTTCCAGCTTGCAACCAGGCGTGGCCAGCAGCATGCAAATGGAAATGTCTTTTGGCAGTTTTTTAATTGATTAATTAATTACTGGCTGCACTGGGTCTTCGTTGCTGTGCACAGGCTCTCTCTAGTTGCAGAGAGCAGGGGTTAACTAACTCTCTAGCTGCAGTGCACAGGCTTCTCATTGCAGTGACTTGCTGTGGAGCACAGTCTATTGAGTGCATGGGCTTCAGTAGTTGCAGCATGCAGGCTCCATAGTTGTGGCTTTCTGGCTTTAGAGCGCAAGCCCAGCAGTTGGGGCACACAGGCTGCGGCATGTAGAATTTTCCTGGAGCAGGGATGGAACCCATGTCCCCTGGGTTGACAGGCAGATTCTTTATCCACTGCATCACCAGGGAAGTTCCTCTTGTGGCAGTTTTCATGAACATTCTTCAGGAGAGAGCAAGATGTAGGCCCCTTTACTCTTGTCCCCTGAGCCTTTCCCCGTTTGCTCCACTGGAATGTGATGCTGCCATCTTAGAGCATGAGGTTGAAGCCCTGCAGTTCAGAATATCAAGATGAATGACTCCTGAGTTCTTGGCAGTAGGGGTCACAATGCCAGTGATGAACCACTTCCTGGAATTTTCTATGAGACAAAAACAAATTTCTCTCCTTATTAAGCTATTGTTTCTTTCATTTACTCCCAAAGCTAATTTAAGCTAATACAGATGTTGAATCTGGAATTTCTAAGAAAGTCCCAATTTTATGACTTGTTATTTGACATATATAAAGAGCCCCTACCAAAAGCATTTCACCAAAGGAACTATATGAGGCATTACTCTTTATTTATTAAAAAAAAATAATAAGGGCTAGAAAAGTTTCAATTAAGATTCCAGGTCCATTGTGCTTCATAAGAGACTGCATTTATATGCTAATTGACAAATAATAAAATAGAATACAAGGTCAATAATAGCATGCCCTTGTATACAGCTCTGTTATTTGTTTCAAGATATTAATCTCATCTAATTCCTCAAAACCACTCATAAAGTAGATACACAGGTGATAAAACTGAACCCCAGAAAGCATCATCTGTATGAGGTAACAGGACTAGAGAGTGGACTAGTTTCTGGGTTTTAGTTCTTTATGCTTTTTATCATATTGTTTATCAATCTTGTCAAGCCTCATCATAAAGTATATTATTTTGCATTTTATGAATCAAGTTTGATAAATAATCTTTTTCATTTTCATTGCAGACTATGGGATGTCCTTTTCACATCCATATCTGCACAACTGAGAGGAGAGCATGAGCATCAGAAAAGATTTTTGTGTATTAGTAAGGTAGTTTCTCCCTCCCTTTGGGAAGAAGGAGATATTGGAAGAAAGAGTAAATAAAGAATATATCTGATCTAAAACACTCTCTTGGTTCAAGAAAACAGTAGTACCAATTACCTATACTCTTGACCTAGCTAATGGGTAATGATGTATCATTTCCAATCTTCAAAAAAAATCAAGGAATCCTTTCATTGACCAAAGCAATATGAATCTGATTGAAAATTCCACATGCATAAAAAAACCCAGTTGTTGATTGCAGCTTCATAGTTAGGTCAAGCTGAATTTTTTAGTGTGTAGTTTGCATTTGGGTTCATGCCCCAGTGAACTTAAATTTCAGTATTATTCAGTTTCCTGACATAACTTAGTGAACAATATTTTGCTCCACTTCCTATGTTATTGTTTCGGTAACTGCTCCATACTGCTTTTGCTGTAGCCTTAGCTTATCAGAAGGATAATCTATGTTTTAAAATAATATGACCTTGACCACTTGTCCAGTGCATTTTAAAAAGAAACCATTTTGAGGGGGTCTCTAATAGTTTCTTTTTTAGTTTGTCTGATTTTCTTATTGCATAGTTTGCTCCTTTTTGCTTGTGTGGAATAGGGCCTGAATGTTGATTACTGCGAGTTTGGATTCCTTCCAGGCATTAATTCTGGGACAAGTTCTCAGTCTGTTGGCACCAAAACCTACCTCTTGTGCTGTCCTACCCTTTCCTACCCACAATATGACATAACGCCCACTCTTTTCCCACCATGTAATAGCAAGGATGGGAGTTCTTTTAAGAATATCTGTAAATTTAAGCACTCACAGATTTCCGGGTAAATATAAATAAGGCCCAGGGAGCTTCTTCAGGATAATAAAACTAGTTGCTGTGCTTTTTTTTTTTTTTTTTTAAGGAAATATTTTAAACCACTTCCTGGCAGTTCCATCATAAAAGTTGCCACTAACTGAATGTTCTTTAAGAGCCAATTCTTATACAACTTCCTTTTCCTCTTTTACAGCATGTAACATTCTACTGAAATGACTTTTCCTGGTATAAATTACATTTGCTTTTCAGAGGATTGAGAGATGTAACTTATTGTAGCCCCCCACTCTTTTGCTACATCACACTATTGATTTGAGAGTTCAGATTCCTAGTGTTTTCACTTTCATATTTCCAAGCTATGATAACCTGGGTGTGGTAAAGCTTTGAAATGAAAGTTTGAAGTCCTGAATGTTACCAGATAACCTTTGGCCACTCAGTGACCTCTACATTTTTCATTAGTAAAATATATATGTAATAACTAGTAGCCAATTGGTCCATATGTTTGTTTGGGCTTGTCTAACTAAAATCAAAGAAACAGTAATTAAGTTCTAGTAATTAATGCTAAAAGAATTACAAAAGAAGGGATTTTCATCATTTAATTGACTTGGATTTAAAAAAAAGGAAGAACTATTCATGTGATAATGTTAGAAAAACATTATCACATGAATAGTTCAAAAACCAGCAACCTTTTCACTATTATATTTTTTCCGAAATGTACCTCCAGAATTACAGTGATTTTTCAACAGTTCTAAGAAAGTAGGCAAAATAAAGTCATAATTATATTTAATTTGTTAAAAACCAAAAGTAAAAGTATCCTTTTTTATGAACTCTTGATTCTTTCCCTGCTTTGCAGACCCAACTTCATTAGGCATAAAAACTCCTGCAATTATTTCATAATCCAACAGTTTCTACCTTCTCTGAACTGTTATATACCTCATGTATCTTATGACACTCATTTTAATCCTTCCTTATATGCAATGTTGTAACTATTCTCTAGAATTAAAAAAAAAAAATGCTTTCCATCCTCTAAAGTGAATTTTAATTTGTTGGAAAAAAAAACACTGTACAGTATCATTTACTCTCAATGTTACATATTCTCCATTGTTTTTATCTATTAACACAGAAGAAATTTCGATAGATAAACTATGACTTAACAAGCTCTATAGTTCCTTGGCACTGGAATGTATAAACACAATTGTTGGGGCAATTCATATTAGTCTGTGAAGTAATTCATATTACTGTGAAGCAAATAAGAAAGTTATGATCAGTATCTCAAAATTCTATACTATTTCCTTCAAAAACAAATTTTGTCTTGACAAATGTAACATTCCATATAATCTACTGTAGATCCAAAGCATAAGAATCTTTGAATTATGGAGAGGGAGATAATAACTAAAGCTTTACAGTCTTAACATTTTGCATTTTATAATGTTCTATATTTTTCAAAATGTTTTCATGTATCTCATGGAGGTAGACACAAAACATACTTCAGTGCTACAATATATCATTTAATAATGAATATTAGGTTTTAGTTAAAATTCTTTAAGAGACAGTATAGAATGGTGGAAAATTAGAATCAAAATGCCTGAGTTTAAATCCTGGTTCTGATACTTACAAGCTGTGCGACCTTTGTCAAATGATTTAACCTCTCTGTATCTCATCTATAAAATGTATATAATTATAATAATTGGTTGTAATAATTGAATTAATATATAAAAATACTTAGAATCATGCTTAGAACTTAAATATAATTAAATAAGTATTTTCTTTTAATTACTATTTGGAAAATTTTTTTAATGTATTATAGGAGTGGGTGACAAAGGATGAGATGGTTGGATGGCATCACCGATTCAATGGACATGCACTTGTGCAAACTCCGGGGGATGGTGAAGGACAGGGAAGCCTGGCGTGTTATACTCCATGTGATCACAAGAGTTGGACATGACTTGGCAACTGAACAAGAACAACATTTCTAAAACAGTTAAATTCAGATTCTTTGCTATAAATTTTATATAAAAATAGATCAGCCGTAGTTGATAAAATGATTTCATTTCTCTAACTACAATGTGAGAAACATAGTTTTAATCATAGTGCCTTAAACTTTTCTATAAACTATTCCTCACTAAGCATATGGGACAATTTTTACTATATAGTTCACTTTCTATAGCTGTATAAATATTTACTGGAATATATTCAAATTTGATCTCTTGCTTTACTTGCTAAACTGTCTTGGGCAAGATTTTATTTGTCAGTTGAAATCTATAGAAGTAAATATATACATATGTATGTGTATATATACATATCTATATGTACACATGTGTATATACCATATATATATATACTATCAAAATTATGGTTTAGAAAAGTTATGAAATCTCTCCAATGCCACACTGTTCCTCCCAAAATTATCCTTATAATTCCATTCTCCAGAGGTTTGTTACATATTCTCCCTGGTTTTTATATAAGCATGTGATATGTCCATATGCATGCATACATGATGCTTTTTTTCCCATAAAATAAGGATTATGCCATTTGTAATAGGCTTTATGGTCTCATGTTTTTTTTTTCTTAATATATCACATATATCTTACTATATTAATCCATATAGATTTACCTTCATTCTTTCCTTTTCATTTTTTGGTGAAAATTCAGAAGCATGTAAAGACATGTACAATTATGTATGTAAATAAATAGATGCATAGTGAGCATCCAGACATCCACTATTCAGCTTGAGAAAAAGAACATTGCCAGTACACTGGGAATCCTATCAATGCCTTTTAAATGGTTGTGATGGTTTTATGTCTCTGTGTGTGTGTTCAGTTGTGTCAAGACTCTGTGACCCCATGAACTGTAGCCCACCAGGCTCCTCTGTCCATGGAATTCTCCAGGCAAGAATATTAGAGTGAGTTGCCATTCCCTGCTCCAGGGGATCTTCCCAACCCAGGGATCAAACCCAGGTCTCCTGCATTGCAGGCAGATTCTTTCCATCTGAGCTACCAGGGAATCCTGGTTTCATGTCTACCCCTTCATTATCAGTAGGTACCCATTATCAGAATGTCTACCCCTTCATTATCAGTAGGTACCCATTATCAGAATGTCTACCCATTCACTTATCAGTAGGTATATAAGCTGTTTTAAATTTCTGCTGTTACTAACATTGTTGAAATAACCACATTCTATTTTATTTTTACATTCTCATGAAATCATATCTATAGGTTGGATTCCTAGAAGTGTGATTACTAGGTAACAGGAAATGTACTTTTCAGATTTTAATAAGGAAAATTCATTTTTCAAAAATTTGCACAAATTTATATTTTCATCAAAACTTTACAGCTTATTTTACCATACGTCACATAGTTACTGATAATCAACCTTTAAATTTTTTCTAATCTGATTAGAAAAATATCATATTTATTTTCATTTACATGTTTTAACTGGTGAAGTTCAGCATCCTTTTATATGTGTATTTTATGTTTATACTTCTTTGGTGAATTACCTGTTTATACCCCAAACCCATCAGTCTATTGATTTGTATGTTTCCTTATTAATTTGTAAGAAATTATAGTAAAGCAGATATAAATCATCTGTCTGAGTCAGAAGGATTATCTTTTGGGTGTGATTTAAAAGTTTTATATTTTTTTTGTTCATCATTTGAATGCATGAAGGCATATGTGCCTTGAAGCTCAAGAATGAATATTTAATAAACCATCTTTTCACACTTCCATTTTCTCACAATATTTTAACATCTCACAGCAAAGATTATTTAAAGAACATGGACTACTGAATCTAAAACTGTATTTGCCATTTTGAGTTTCCATTCCTCAGCACCCACCTGCATTTTAAGTCATGCATATTTGCACTTAATTATACATCATGAGAAACGCTGGGCTGGAAGAAGCACAAGCAGGAATCAAGATTGCCGGGAGAAATATCAATAACCTCAGATATGCAGATGACACCACCTTGATGGCAGAAAGTGAAGAGGAACTAAAAAGCCTCTTGATGAAAGTGAAAGAGGAGAGAGAAGAAGTTGGCTTAAAGCTCAACATTCAGAAAACGAAGATCATGGCATCTGGTCCCATCACTTCATGGGAAATAGATGGGGAAACAGTGGAAGCAGTGTCAGACTTTATTTTTGGGGGCTCCAAAATCACTGCAGATGGTGATTGCAGTCATGAAATTAAAAGACGCTTACTCCTTGGAAGGAAAGTTATGACCAATCTAGATAGCATATTTAAAAGCAGAGACATTACTTTGCCAACAATGGCTATGCTTTTTCCTGTGGTCATGTATGGATGTGAGAGTTGGACTGAAGAAAGCTGAGTGCCGAAGAATTGATGCTTTTGAACTGTGGTGTTGGAGAAGACTCCTGAGAGTCCCTTGGACTGCAAGGAGATCCAACCAGTCCATCCTAAAGATCAGTCCTGGGTGTTCATTGGGAGGACTGATGCTGAAGCTGAAACTCCAGTACTTTGGCCATCTCATGCGAAGAGTTGACTCATTGGAAAAGACCCTGATGCTGGGAGGGATTGGGGGTGGGAGGAGAAGGGGACAGCAGAGGATGAGATGGCTGGATGACATCACCAACTCGATGGACATGAGTTTGGGTGAACTCCGGGAGTTGGTGACGGACCGGGAGGCCTGGCATGCTGCAAGTCATGGGGTCGCAAAGAGTCGGACATGACTGAGCTACTGAACTGAACCGATTTTCATTTTCATAGACAGAACGTTAAAATGCTCATTGGTGGGAACCTTATAGTCTGAATTCTGAACTACTGTGTATAACATAAATAAGCTACAAGGATATATTATACTACACAGGGCATATAGCCAATATTTTATAATAACTATAAATGGAGTACAACCTTTAAAAATTATTAATCATCATGTTGTACCACAGAAACTTATATCAACTGTACATCAACTAACCTCAAAAAAAATTTGTAGTCTTTGAAGACCATCTTAGAGTTATGTATCTAGCTTTCCAAAGAGGCAATTTATTACCATACCAAATAAATAACTATATAGAAGCTACATTCTTAAGTAAAGGGGAAATTACATTAATTAAAAGTTAAGACTTCAAATCACCTTTCTTAAAAGTTCTTATGTACACCTCTAACGACCTCTTGATATGTTATATTTCTGGGGTTCTTTTGTTAAGATAGAAACTTTGGATGTGATGGAAAGGTGATAAATATCTTAGGAAAGCTGACAATATTTAAAAATTACTTAAATACTCTGTTGTTTAGTTGCTCAGTTATGTTCTATTGTTTTGCAACTCCGTGGACTGTAGCTCTCTAGGCTCATCTGTCCATGGGACTTTTTGGGCAAAAATGAGGGAGTGGTTTGCCATTTCCTTTTCCGTGGGATCTTCCTGACCCGTGGATAAAACCTGTGTCTCCTGTGTCTCCTGCATTGCAGGTGGGTTCTTTACCACTGGGCATTTGGGGAAGCCCTTAAATAATCTATTGTTAATATAAATGCTCCTGTTGGAAAGGAAACTATGTTTGACTTTATTCTTACAAAAAATTTTAAAAAAGGACACACACACTTTTGCAAAATGTATTAAATTAGAACCATAGATAACTTTCCCCTTTCCTTTCAAAAAATTTAAAAAAAATTTTTTAGTTGAAGTATAGTTGATTTATGATGTTGAGCCAATCTCCTGTCTCTTATACACATCTAGATGTGTATAAGAGACAGGAATATTATTTTGGCCTACTATCTATAGAAAAAAGAAAGTATAACATTTTGAGAAGTAGAAAAAAATGTGATTTATAGTTTCTTGAGGTTATAATATGCTTGAAGGTAATTTTTAAAAAATGTTTTTATATATTTAATATTTTTAATATATTAGAAAAGAAGTGTAGTCTCTATTTTTTTTTACCCTCTGCTAATTGTATTCTGTTTGTTATTTAGTTCATATGCATGAAATAGCTAAACCTTGGCAAGAGTTTTTAGCTGGGCTCAGCTTTTTGTAAGCCAAATGATTTTGAAAGAGGATGGGCATTCTTTAGCTCCAAAATGTTGACTCTGGATTCAGCAGCTACTAAGTAATAATAGACTACCCACTGACTTAAAGGTCAGAATCATAGAATGATTAGAACATCATGATTATGTGAAGAAAAAACATTGCATCATTTAGTGCCAAGTTTGAATTAGATTGTGTTCTGTGACCTACTTTTCTTAGATTCATTTGGTCTCTATGAATAAAACATGTACCAGTATTCTCTGGAAACTACTGGGCATTATTTAAAATTTGAAGGATTTAAAGAATTCATATATTAATGAATCTTGCCTTCCTGACAATACTGCTGCTGCTGCTGCTGCTAAGTCGCTTCAGTCGTGTCCGACTCTGTGCGACCCCATAGACGGCAGCCCAACAGGCTCCCCCGTCCCTGGGATTCTCCAGGCAAGAACACTGGAGTGGGTTGCCATTTCCTTCTCCATTGTGTGAAAGCGAAAAGTGAAAGTGAAGTCGCTCACTCGCGACCGACTCCTAGCGACCCCATGGACTGCAGCCCACCAGGCTCCTCCATCCATGGGATTTTCCAGGCAAGAGTACTGGAGTGGCTTGCCATTGCCTTCTCCGCTGACAATACTAACGATGGTTAATTTGTCAAAAACTATATGATAAAAAGAATGGGAAGCCCCAGAAGAACATTATAGTGTACAAAAACTAAGACAAATAATTTTACTGGAAGCCTTGATACAGTCAAGTATTATAATCTTCACTAGTACTTATACAGATTATACTGGTTATGTTATTTTGTGTGTATACATATACATATATATGCACACAAAATACAATACATATATATAAAATAAGTGAATATATAGTTCAAATGCATAAAATTTATCTTTTTAGGATACAGTTCAGTGGTTTTTAGTATATTCACCGTTGTACGTCCTCACTAGTATTTAATTTCAGAACACTTTCATCACCCCAGAAAGAAACCCTGTACCATTAACAGTCACTCCCCAAAGCTGATTCTCTGATATAAGCCTCTGAATGGACTGACCAAGAAAGAGAGAAGACACAAATGCAGCTTTTAAAGGGATAGTAAGAGGATATTATTATCCTTATCATTATTATTATGAACAACTTTGTCAATAAATTTGAAAATTTAGATGGAATGGACAAATGCCTAGGAAAACATAATTTACTAAAAGTAAAGAAAGAGAAAAAATATGGAAATCTGAAGAATCTTATAACGGATACAGATAATGAATCCCTCATTTCTGTCAGTGGTAATATCATTTATCTAATTCCAAGCCAGAATTAAAGGGTGAGACTGCTTCCAGCCTGTGTATCACCTTTGTAGAAATCAGGAAAAGGCACTGTTTGCAAGTGTACATGCCAGGGGACAGGATTTTGTGAACTAAGTGTAGGATGTCAGCTCCCATGTGCCCTTGTCAGCTCAGCACACTTAGTAAACATGCTGTGCAACTGTATGTGGCAGCCTGGCCTTGGCCTTCTCCCTTTTTTCTCCCTCCCCCTCTTAGATTCAGTTAATTTACAAATACTGCCAAGTGCCTCCAAAGTATATCTTACAACTGCTCTCTTCTTTTCCACTCCTTCCACTTAAGCCTGGCCACCATCATGTTCCACCTTGACACCTGTCCCTCTTCAATCTATTCTCCATACTACAGTTGAAGGGATCATTTTAAAACAAATCAAATAACATCAATCTCCTGCTTAAATTCTTCAGTGGCTTCCCTTTTCAGTAAGAAAAAAATCCAGACTCTTTACTATGAGCCACAAGGCTCGGCCTGATCCGATCCAGTCTGTGTTTCTAGCCTCAGCTCGGGCGCTCACCTGTTTGCCTCCTCTGCTCTAGCCACCCTAGTCTTTGTTGTTGTTCAGTCGCTCAGTTGCGTTGACTCTTTACGACCCCATGAACTGCATCACGTCAGGCTGCCCTGTTCTCCACTGTCTTCCAGAGTTTGCTCAAGTCCAGGTCCATTGAGTCATGATGCTATCTTATTTCACTAGTCTTATTTCAGTTTAATTAATCTGTAAAGATCTTTCTTGCCTCAGGTTTTTGCATATGCCAGCCCTTCTTTTTTGGGATAGTAGAAATAAGTGGTATTTGTTTTGCACTTGCTACATACTAGAGACCGTTCTAGGTACCTTCGATATGCATACATTTAATCCTCACAGCAGCAGTATGGAATAGGTACTATCGTGTTTCATACTTTACAGATGAGGAAACAAAGACACAGAGAGGTTAAATAAATTGCCCAAATCCCCACAGTTTGTAATGACAACAGGATGAGCTTTCCCACTGTGTGTAATGGCAGCCCCTTCCCATCCTCTAGGTCTTGGCATATCGACCCTATCCTTGGGGAAGCTGTCTCTGGCTACCGTATATAAGGAAGGTCTCATTGTAGGTCACCATCTCAGCTGCTAGTCTGTGTACTTCATAGTACATACGATGACTTACTGTTATGGTTTTTATTGTTTTTCCCCTGTCTTTCTCATTAGAATATAAGCTACACAAGGATAGGAACTTACTATGGAAGCATTAATGTGCTCGATTCTTTAAAATATAAAATAATGAAAGAGAATACTCTTTCAACATCTAGCACATTGCTCTGCCACAATAAGCCCTCAGTACATGCTACCAAAGCAATAATAATAATATATCTTTCCTATTCAGATACTTACCTGCAGAAAATAATTTACAATTATTATTAGTTTTCACTTTTAAAACTAAGTGAAAAAAAAAAATACTTCTGAAATTACTCCTCAGTCAATTTAGGTGTTTCCAGAAAAAATCTTGCCTATGTTCAACTTACTGTAAGGATAACCAGACAGATAGTAAGGAATGTGTCTAAGTTGTCTTTTCATAAAAAGTCACTGTGAGGTTTTTGCTGATTCTGGACTAGATTCAGTGGTGTTAGTAGTGATCGTTATTTCAATTAGTTAGGAAATTATATCTAGTATTTTGTTTTTGGTTGAGTGATTTAATTTAATCTGATGTTCAGTCAGATTTCTTATCCAAAGTGGCAGAAATTAACTGACTAGTTGAAGCAAAGGGGATTTATTGAGAGGACATCAGGCTCACAGGACGAATAGGAGACTAGAGAATGGGAAGCTTGTAAATAGACAGAAACCAAAAGGTCGCTAGAGTTGAAAAGCCAGGAGCAGACGCACAGTCACTGCTTTATCACTGGGTGGGCTGATCAGGGTGCCACCTCAATACTGCCCTTGACCCCTGTCCTTACATTGCTCATGAAATACAGAATACCATGATAAGGCGTTGGATTAAACTCGTTCATGTGCCAGGTTGCCCAAGTCTCAGTTCTGACATTTAAACTGCACACAGTTAATTTCCCAGAAGGAAACTGGAGATGTAAATGCTGGGAAGACAAAACCAAGAATGTCTTTTATATTTGTGTAGGAAAAACCAAAAATGTGTGTTTTCATCTTTTCTTATTTTTGGATTGTAGAATTTTGTTAAAGACATAGACTTTATTTATCCAAACACAGAGATTAGAACATTAGAAGGGACTTTATTCTTCCTCTAACCAAACTCTCTTATTTTTTTTCATTGGCATTAAGAAGAAAAAAAAGACCTGTGTACTCTCATTGAATAGCAAAATACATTATGAACATTTGTGAGTAAGTTATGGGTGACATTGAGCTTCTCAGAATATAAAGCCCGGAGTGCATCCTTGATCTTGGCAGAAGCAGAGAGAGGTATGTCATTCAGGTCATGATACAATTATATTTTCAATTACCAATGGTTTCAAAAACCAATGGATAAGGTTTTCCATATCCGTGAGTTTAATTTTGGACATAATGAATTTGAACTCTTAACTCGACAAGTCTAAAGCCAAACTCATCTCTTCCACACTTGCTACATCTCCTGTTTTCCTAAACCAAAAACCATGGACTCAAATATGACTATTCCATACTTCACCCCAGCATGTAGTCATGTTACCAAATTCTGTCCAGTCTTCCTCCAAACTTCTTTTCAAATCTAATGACCTCTTTATCCCCTCTTACTAGTGTCTTGGTTCAAATTCATGACATCTGCATTTCTCATTGCTGAATTTATCTTCCAGTTTTCATTAATTTTTCTAGGTCCCACAGGCTTTCTGGTTGAGGCCATGGTTACAGATCCAGCCACATATCTCATCACTTCTTCCCATCTCACCTGAACAACCTGATCTCAGTATATCCTGATTTTTCATGTGCTTCAGATTTTTATGGTGCTGATTTTTAATGTTAATTTTTCCACCTATGTCTATTACTCCTGTTCTCTCAGTTTGACTGCTAAACTTCTACTCCAGCCTTCCAGACTTTGTTTCATTGAATTTTTCCTGAAGATCTTCCCATGCCACCCATCACTATCCCTAACTAAACTCAAGCATTTCCTCTGAACTCCATAACACTTGTACATACTTCTCTAGACAGCTTGCTTACTTTCATTATTTGTTCATGAGTGTTTTTCCTTTCAGATTGGGAGCAGGGACCGTGGCTCAGTCACAGCTGTGTTTTCTCACCACATTCATTTAGTGCCTGGTATGCCATAGGCGGGGCTTCCCTGGTGGCTCAGAGGTTAAAGCGTCTGCCTGCAATGCGGGAGACCTGGGTTCGATTCCTGGGTCAGGAAGATCCCCTGGAGAAGGAAATGGCAATCCACTCCAGCACCCTTGCCTGGAAAATCCCATGGACGAAGGAGCCTGATAGGCTACAGTCCATGGGGTCGCAAAGAGTTGGACACGACTGAGTGACTTCACTTCACTCACTATACCATAGGCAACAAAACATGTTTCTTTAATAAACGAATGAAGCATGCCTCACTGAATGAAACCCCTGGATGAAAATGAGGCCCGTAGGAAACTCTAGAAGTTGATAAAGTACACATTCATCCTGACCATATTATGCCTGCTACCCTAGTCATGTGGCTGTACCCAAGGGGAGGAACTTCAGGAAAGCAGCCCTCATCACACCTCAAGTACTGGGCCCTCTTCTTTCTTGCCCTCCATAATTCTTGTTACCTTATTGCATTTATCTAGAATGCAAATTGCCTTTAGCTCCCATTTCTAGACTCCAACTTGTCTCAAAGTCTTAGCAATGGTCTTGGTTCAGTTCTGAATCTCAGCATTTGCCCTTACAGAACTTATTCTATCTTCTCCATGCTTTTCCAAGAGATTACACCACTGCATGATCCTTTGACCCCTGGACCATGCCTCAGTGCTGGCCCTCGTGGTTCACATTGCTTTTGGGACTAAAGATAAGGACATTTTAGGCAATGCCAAAATGAGTATCAGTTTAATTTCAAGGGAAAAAAAAAAAAAGGGAGAGTCATGGGAGAGAGTCCAGAGTGCAACTTGGCCAATTTTATCTAGAAGCACGTCTTTGTTTTAAAGCCACTTATCATAATCTTGTGTATAGATATCACTTGTATTCACACACTCACACATTCTTCTGTTCATTTATCCCTTTGAGGACTTACTGAACTCAATCACTATATTAGGTTGGGATAAAATGATATGAGAACAAAGATATTTTCTCTGTTCTTCAGATTGCCCATAATCTGGGAGTAAGAAACAGTGCCATGAATGATAATTATAAATAATAAAATAAACGTGCCAATATAAATAATCACAGGGACTTCCCTGGTGGTCCAGTGGTTAAGATTTTGCCTTCCAATGCAGGGGGTACAGTTTCAATCCCTGGTAGGGGAACTAGGATCCCACATGCTTCATGGCCAAAAAACCAAAACATAAAAACAGAAGCAATATTGTAACAAATTCAGTAAAGACTAAAAATATTCCACATCAAAAAAAATCTTAAAAAAAAAAAAACAACTCTATGCTTCCAATGCAGGGGACACAAGTTCAATCCCTGTTCCAGAAATGAAGATCCCATGTGTTGCTTGGCAGAGACCAAACAAACAAAAAAGAGGTTCAATAGCAGCAGAGGAGAGGAGATCTGCAATCTTAAACTTGGTAAGCAGTACCTTACTAAACCCTGAAATAATAAATATTTCATGCAATGCTTTCCAATTTTATTTCTTTATGCAATTATACACTCTAAACTCCAATCATATGTGAGACTACTATGGAAAATGTTCATCAGAAATTTTAGACAATTTTTATTTGGGGGAGGGTCATTTTCTCATAGTTAAATGTATACCAAATACTGCTATGGCAGCAGATTGTACATTCTACAGTCTTGTAATCCGAGGTCATGAGGTACATGATTTTTTTTAGGGAGGAAATTTGATAGGATACCTTTGTATTAAATATAGTCAACCTTCTACCAGCACTATGCATAATCCCAAATGGCAAATAATCTAAATTTTGTTTCACAGATAATTTAAAAATTGTGCATAGTTAGATTTAGAATGCATTTTTTGCTTTTCTACTTTACCATCTGTCATAGGAGGTATACCCTATAGGTTTCCCCTTTTTAAAGCTGTCAACATTTAAACTTTTAAATTAATGACAGTGTTGATAGGTTTCTGATGGATTATGAGGAAGGAAGCTGTCTAAGAGCTAAAATTTGTCTTGCATGATCCCCACATGAATTACCAAATATTTATATGCATATATATATGGCTGTTTTGATTGTTCTCATGTGTGTGTGTCTGGATATATGTAGTCAAGATGTGAACAACTTGCAGAAAAATAACCTCTTACCAAAGAAGTCTACAGTACATGCAATAGCAGTGTTCACAAGTGTGTCTTAGAACCGACCTTTGGGTGGAGTTATATCACTGCCAACGGTTCAGATGCTGTGGTTTATTCTAACACTTACTGTCACTTTGAACGATTAAAGTTGTTTGATCCAACATTAGAAGACTGCCTTTCACGAGAATCAAGACAACATATACTCTAGCTGTCTAGGCCAGCAGCATGCGTCAGACCACAGACAGATTGCCAGCCATTTCTTTCCGGTTCCTGTTTTTGTCTGAAAAATGGCAATGTTGGGAATTGAAAAAATAGTTGTAAAAGCCCTTAAATGTGATTCTGTATAATCAAAGTAAAGAAAAGCATACTTTGTTCCGTCCTCAAATATGAAAGTGTATACAGTATTACTTCCTTTCTAAAAGAAATGTAATTATACATGATGAACTGGCACAGTTCCTCCCTCTCCCTTCATGTTTTCAGCTTTCATCAGAACACTGCCTCTCCCGCTGTGGATGGCAAGCATGCTCTAGTTTCCCTTTGCCTGAGATGCTCTCCTTGGTAACTCACTGCACTGCTACCTCTATGTCCTCGTTTTAATCTCATGCTTCACCAAATGCAATCTGACCCTGCTCTCAAAATGCTGCTTAATCATAACTTGCCAGTCTCCCAACCCCATTTGCCACTTTCAGGTTATCATTCTATCCACGTTTTTTTGAAGTCTTCAACATCACCTAGTTAAGCACTCTTCCCTTGACTATTAACCCTCAGGTATCTTTCAGTCCTCTTTTCCCCCTTTCTCTCTGACTTTCAAATTATATTTGTGTTTAGAGCATTTCTCAAGTTCCTGCCTTTGACACTCTTCTTTCCTTCCTCTATATGATCACTTGACAATCTTATTTTTTTTCCACAGCTTTTTTTTTTAAACCCTGAAAAGAACTTAGAAGTGATAAATGTGCATTATAACAATACAAAGAACGCAATGGACTATACAGTAGAATATTAGTTGTCTTCCCCATACATTTTTTTCTGTATATTTATATCCATCTATATGTGTGTATGTATGTTACTTTTCTGTCCATAATATATTCATACATATATGTATTTTCGTGTCTATTTTGTTATGGAAGTTGAATCATATTAAATATTTTTCTAAACTTGCATTTTTTTTCTTTACAACAAATCATGAATATCTTTCCTAATTGATGCATCTGTGCTGTGCTTAGTTGCTCAGTCATGTCTGACTCTTTGCAACCCTATGGACTATAGCCCACCAGGCTCCTCTGTCCATGAGGATTCTCCAGGCAAGAATACTGGAGTGGATTGCCATGACCTCCTCCACGAGATCTTCCCAACCCTGGGATCGAACTCAGGTCTCCCACATTGCAAGCAGATTCTTTACCATCTGAGCTGCCAGGGAGCCCAACTGATACATATGGAGCTATCTAATCCTTTAAAAGACTTCAAAGTATTTCACAGTATGGAAGTATCATACTTCCAAACTCCATAGGGACATATTCACATGGTTATTCCACCAGCTAATCAAATGCAACAACAGCAAAAATTATAATTGTTGTATTAACAATTACAAAAAAATTGTATTAACAGTTGCAGTTGTTAATTGTGTATTTCTAAATTGTATTCCATACTTTGGCCAGTAGTGTCATTCTCCTTCCAAGTACACACTGATATTACCCCTAAATCACAGACATAAATTTCACTGTATACAGAAACATCCCCCTGGGTATGCCAGAGATGCTCCAGATGCGGCGTACCCCAAATGGACTTTTCATTTAGTGGCACAACTCTACGTCAGAGTTGGTTGTTTCACATCCCATGTCACTGAATTTGTCCAATGGTATTACCTCAATATCTCTTTATTTCATTTTACCTATCCTTCTCTCATCACTATCTTAGTAGACTTCACAATCTTTCATCTGACCTGCTTTCATCCAATAGACTCTGCCATTACCGTTATCTCTTCACACCTACACACCTTCTTTCCCCTCCTGCCAATCCATTCACCAAGCTTTCATCAACATGCTTCCCATCTTCTCTTTTCTGATGGGTGGATCTACCAGCTGACACAGAGTTTAATAGCTTAACTGACTCCCATCTACACACAGAATAAAGTTCATGCTCTTTAGCTTGCAATGCAGAGATTTTTATCCCCTGTCCACCTCTCCAATCTCATTTCCCATTAGTTCCAAGTTCCCTGTTGCAATCTGTGCTTTTGCAAAATGCTCAAACACATATGTACACATACAAACACACACATGGGGGGAGAAGTTTTTTGAGACCTCCACATACTTAAAAAGTTTAATTCCCCTGTAAAGAGGCTCTGAACCTCCTTACCTTGAAAACTCCTATTTATTCTTCAAAGTCCTGCTCAACCACCACCACCATTTGTTCAATGGAGTCTTCCCTCATTCTCCCCAGACACAATTACATTTCTTTGTAATTTGTAAACTTTGTTTACACATTGTTTTGTAAAATGTTGCATATTATTTTATTTGTATATATTATTTATCTATTCACTTTATGTCACCCCTAGTTTTTTGATAGTAGGGACAGGATATTAATTTACATTTATATATTTAATATCTATCACACTGGGGCACATAGTAAGTACTCAGTAAATTTTTATCAGGGTAAATTATGTAAGGATTTTATTTCTTTGTCTTCGTCAGTGTCTACATCCAACCAGATAACATCTCTTTACAATGTTACCTCCTCAGTTATATTGTGTCTGTTTCATTTCTGCTTTCCCACAGCCATTTGCATAGTACAGGAACCCATCCCCTTTCCCACATGCATTCAGCAGCACCTGTTAAATATGTGTGACAGGGAGTATGACATTATGGAAAACATGGTGCCTGGCCTGGAGATGCTTGTGACAACTCAGCAGACAGACAAATAAACCAATCACTGAAGTAACTTCACCACTGGTTTTGCCACCATATTCTTCCTTTAATCTTGTGTACCCTTCATAGTTCCATCAGAGTACTCCTCATAACTCTGTATCATATTACTTTTGAGCTCAAAATCTGGTAGCTTTGTATTTATCACAGAGTAAAGATTCACCATGTAGATGAGCATTCAAGACTCTATGCTTTTTCCATCCTATTTCACGTCTCTCCTTTCCCCTCCACTTCCTGATTCTGCCCATTCGTCAGAGATTAATTCAAATTATGTCTTTTCCTTAGGAAAAAAGCCTTTGACTATGTAGATCACAGCAAACTGTGGAAAATTCTTCAAGAAATGGGAATACCAGACCATCTGACCTGTCTCCTGAGAAATCTGTATGCAGGTCAAGAAGCAACAGTTAGAACCGGACAGGGAACAACAGATTGGTTCCAAATATGGAAAGGAGTATGTCAAGGTTGTATTGTCACCCTGCTTATTTAACTTATACGCAAAGTATATCATGAGAAATGCCAGACTGGATGAAGCACAAGCTGGAATCAAGATTTTCAGGAGAAATATCAATAACCTCAGATATGCAGATGACACCACCCTTATGGCAGAAAGCAAAGAAGCACTAAAGAGCCTCTTGATGAAAGTGAAAGAGGAGAGTGAAAAAGTTGGCTTAAAGCTCAACATTCAGAAAACTAAGATCATGGCATCTGGTCCCATCATTTCATGGGAAATAGATGAGGAAACAATGGAAACAGTGACAGACTTTATTTTGGGGGGCTCCAAAATCACAGCAGATAGTGACTGCAGCCATGAAATTAAAAGACACTTGTTTCTTGGAAGAAAGACTATTACCAACCTAGACAGAATATTAAAAAGCAGAGACTTTACTTTGGCAACAAAGGTCCATCTAGTTAGAGCTCTGGTTTTTCCAGTAGTCATGTATGGATGTGAGAGTTGGACTGTAAAGAAAGCTGAGTGCCAAAGAATTGATGCTTTTGAACTGTGGTGTTGGAGAAGACTCTTGAGAGTCTCTTGGACTGCAAGGAGATCCAACCAGTCAATCCTAAAGGAAATCAATCCTGAATATTCATTGGAAAGACTGATGCTGAAGCTGAAACTCCAATACTTTGGCCACCTGGTGTGAAGAACTGACTCATTGGAAAAGACCCTGATGCTGGAAAAGATTGAAGGCAGGAAGAGAAGGGGACGATAAAGGATGAGATGGTTAGAGGGCATCACCGACTCAATGGACATGAGTCTGAACAAGCTTTGGGAGTTGGAGATGGACAGGGAAGCTGGGCGTGCTTGCATTCCATGGGATCTCAAAGAGTTGAATACGACTGAGTGACTGAACTGACTGATATCTTTTTCATGAAGTCTTCCAGGATCCTTCTAGGAATAATTAGCATGCCACTTCTTCTTTTGTTGCAACATTAATGTGAATCCTTCTTTGAGGTGAGGTGAAGTCGCTCAGTCGTGTCCGACTCTTTGCGACCCTGTGGACTGTAACCTACTAGGCTTCTCCGTCCATGGGATTCTCCAGGCAAGAATACTGGAGTGGATTGCCATTTCCTTCTCCAGGGGATCTTCCCGACCCAGGGATCGAACCCGGGTCTCCCGCATTGGAGGCAGACGCTTTAACCTCTGAGCCACCAGGGAATCCTTCTTTGTGTTATAATTATTTACTATAAATCTATCCCCATTATTGAATGGGGCAGTAATAAGATTTGGAAGGCTTTTTCCTTTCTTGCTTCACAAAATTAATACTAACAGAAATACAATGGGCTTTTGAATTTGAAGCTTATTTCTTATTCAATTTGAAGATTTTTTCACTCTCCTTGTTTACATAGTTCACAGTGATATTTCTGCTTATGGACTTTACAGAATCAAATGCCATGAAGGCAAAATTTATATTTTATAAAGGATATGATTATTTTATAAAATAAAGTCACACCAAATTTAGCCAGTGATCTAGAAATGATATTATTGCCTAGAGCCACAGTGAAATCACAAAGCAGCAAACCTTTATTAATGAAGAAATTATTGTAGTGTGGCAATCTCAAATGCAAGATAGTATTACAATAGAGTATATGTATCACACTTGCCAAAATAATTGAATTAATATTGCTTACTCTTTTGAGTAAAAGATCAAAGATTTTTAATCATGTCTGCACATTTTGCATGTGATCCGCTGAATCCAGTAATAAGTGATAACAAACCTATCCTTTATGTAAATGTTCAGAAGCTTGGCAGTAAGGAAGCTAGGATTAGCTCATGGAGGAATGAAGAGTGCAAATATGTAATCTTTCACATGCTTGCAGGGAAGGATAATTCTTTTTTTTTTTTTTCCAGTTGAGAGCCCTTTACTGATACAAAAGTGATTTTATGTTGCTTTTCCATCTTTATTTGATACATTGGCCTACAGGCCAGATTACTGAAAAGAGTCACTGTGAAGCTTAAGTATGGAGAGCTATGGGTGAATTACATGATAGAGAAGAGTTTGCTATGCTTACTACAATTAAAATTAAATGTTATTCATTAAGATGCACTACATTTTTCACTATTAGAGATGAAATTTTCTTTCAAGATGTTTTTTTTAAATCAAATTTTCTTCTATTTCTATTTTATTTAGAGGCAATTCAGCTGTTGTGAGGAAAAGAACTTGGAGTCCAATTAAACTTCAATGTTAATTCTGGCTCTGGCACTTACTAACACTGTGACTTTGACTTCAGTTCCCTCACTTGTGAAGCTGAAAGGATTGTGAGGATTAAATTAGATAAAATATGTAAAGCGTCTGGCACAGCACTTGGCCTGTGATAGGCCGTCACAAGTGACAATCACTAGTATTACCATCAGCAGCAGCACTGGACTGTGTTCCCTAAACTTTATCTTTTTTGTTATTGTGAACTGGGGAATAGAAAAACCTAGGCTCAGAATCTGAATTTTTAGGTCTGGCTTTGCCTGTGTTACCAATCTTTTAGTACTTTATAGTTTGTTACTCTGTCTAGCACCTATGTCATATCAGTCATTTAAGTTATGTTTTAAGTTGTAAATATAGTTTATGCAGAGTGGAGTGTGGAAGTAATAAGTACCCTTTCCTGCTCATCTGTAATCCCACTGCTCAGAGAGGATCATTTCCATCTCTTCTCAAATCATATATGTGCATACATATTTTTGACCAAAATGAGATCATATATATGACATGTATTCACCATTATATCATACAGTACTGTTTCACTGACCTAAAAATGTTCTGTGCTCTGCCTGTTCATATCCCTCCCCCCAACCCCTGAAAACCATTAATAACCACTAATCTTTTCACTGTCTCTATATTTTTACTTTTTCCAGAATATTATACTATTGAAATAATATAGTATGTAATCCTTATAGACTGACTTCTTTCACTTGCAGATATACATTTAAATTTCCTCCATAGCTTTTCAAGGCTTATTAGCTCATTTCCTTTTAGTGCTGAATAATATTCCATTGTTTGATGTACCATAGTTTCTTTATCCATCACCTCCTGAAGGACATCTTGGTTGTTTCCAGGTCTTAACAATTATGAGTAAAGCTGCCATAAACATCTGTGTGGAGGTTTCTGTGTGGATACAACTTTTCAACTCCTTTGGGTAAATACCAAGGAGCTCAATTGCTGGATCATATGGTAAGAATTTATTTAGTTGTGTAAGAAACTGTCAAACTATCTTTCAGCGTGAATATACCATCTTGCACCAGCAATTTTCACCAGCAATAAATGAGAGTTTCTGTCATTCTGTATCCTCACCAGCATTTGGTGGTGTTGGTGCTGTGGATTTGGACTGTCCTAATAGGTGCATAGTAGGCCATTAGAATGTTGACTGCAAGATTTATCATCTAATTTGGGGTTAGTGCTCTGTTATTCAAATTTTCTTTTAAGTCTTTAAGTGGAGCTTTATAATTTTTGCATGTAAATCCTGTATATTTTTGTGAAATTTATTTCTGTTTATTTATATATGTCTACTATCATCAATAACACAATTTCATTTGCACTTTCTAAGTTATCTTTTGTGTCTGACAGTTATTGTTTTTATATATTTCTTTTGTTCTGATTATCTTACTGATCTCCAATTACAGATGAAACGATATAATCAAAATAATAATTAAATCTCTTCCTATGGAAACTTATACTTCTTATCTGTGTGCATTCTTGAGAGCTTCTGAGACTACAGACTCTTCTTTCATTCATCTGGCGTGAATTCAGCTCCCTCCATTTTAGCTGCCATCCTCAAATCTATGGCTGCATTCCATGCTTCTCTCCAGAACTTGAGACTCATTTATTTACTCATTCAACAAATATTTATTGAGCGGTTATTGTGAACTAGACCCTGTTCCAGATATATCTCTGGGATAGTAAAACAACTAATTCCTAAGAAGGAATGTTCTGCTTAGAATAGCACTTCTGTTTTGTTATTATAATGTTTAAGTTTTGAAAGATAATGCATTTGATTACAAAGAACTTACAGTTGCTCAAATAGTTTATATTTGTAAAATCATGCCCAAACCACATTTAACCAGCATCTTAGAATGTGTTTTGAGGCCCTTACTACTCATTTGATCCTGGAAACATGTGATCCTTTTTCACATGTTTCAATTTCAAAATTTGTGGTAAAGCACTCTAAAATGTAAATGCTGTTTTATCAAAAGGCTGTATGATGTTAACTGTCATGAAGATTTAATTCAGTGATCACAAATAAATGTGATAAATCTTTTACTTGCATGGTTAACCATGAGATTTTAAGTTGAAGATTAAATTCTATCTTTTATATTTTTCCACTGGGTTGCTTCGATGGTTCATCTATAGTCAGGTGATTAGCTCAACTTCATAACTCTAACGACATTATTTTAGAAATAGCATTACTAGTGGGAAAAAAAAAATCCCAAGAGTTTAGGAAGGAAGAGGTCATCTAAGAAGTTTCTAATAACAGAAAGACAAGTTGTTTATAAGCTACTTTGGCTATTCTGTAAAGAGAGAGTCAAAAGACAAAGGTTTAAATTTCAGATCTACAGGGAACATGACTTGGGGGAAAGTTACAGTTTTTCTGTTCAGCTATAAGATGAGAGGAAGTATATTTGCTCTTCTACTTCAGAGGAATGTCAGGAAAATAAAACATGAAATACCTTATAATCTCCTTGTTATTGCAGAATGTTAGGAAAGGTCACCAGTTTCAACCTACTTTTCAATGCAAGAGAGCCCATTTTCAGTTTTTCTAACAGGGAGACAGATATCTAGTCTCTGCTATGTATTACCAAAATCAAAAGTTATAAAGGAAGTACAGTATTAAGAAGGATAATTATTAATGTGTTTGTGCATGCTCAGTCATTTCTGACTCTTCATGACCCCATGAACTATAGCTCACCAGACTCCTCTATCCATGGGATTTTCCTGGAAAGAATATTGGAGTCAGTTGCCATTTCTTTCCCCAGGGGATCTTCCCAACCCAGGAACTGAACTGTCTCCTGTGTCTCTTGCATTGGCAGGCAGATTCTTTACTGCTGAGCCACCAGGGAAGCCCACTTTAACATACGCTAATGAAAAAAGCTGATATGGAGGAAATTGTCTTATCAGTTATTTCTTTATAATAAGATACTTTAAGGGTTCATGGAATTTTCTAATGTCAAATCCTCTGGAGACAAAGCCAAGTGACATAGAAGATACAAATAATATATTTAAACTGAGTCCTAGTTATTGCATGCTTAGAAATATTTCTTTGCCAAGTAAAGAGATTGATTTTTTGATGTTTAAAATAACTCTGTGTTACTTTAGCAAGTATAAAAGTTTTCTATTCCAATGTAACTCAGGGAAAAAGTAAAAGGATTTTGAAAACAAAATATTTGCTGTCAGTGGAAGTATCAATACATCAGAGTTTTGCTTTATGTTCTCAAAATGAAAAAAAAAAAAAAAAAACCACACCAAACATTCAAAGTACTATCATGTAGAGAAAATCCTTAAAGTACTAAAAGCATTAATCATGGCAAGGCTCACCTGTTACATATTGACTGAGTCTGTCAGAGAAATGGGAGTATTGAACGTGTAGTATTTCCATCATGGAAACTTTATAATGGGAGGCTTGAGATGCACAGAAGAAAAACTTTTTCTTGTTTCAATATCACTAATATCATTCTTCCTGCTGCTGCTGCTGCTAAGTTGCTTCAGTCGTGTCCGACTCTGTGCGACCCCATAGTCGGCAGCCCACCAGGCTCCCCCGTCCCTGGGATTCTCCAAGCAAGAACACTGGAGTGGGTTGCCATTTCCTTCTCCAATGCATGAAAGTGAAAAGTGAAAGTGAAGTCACTCAGTCGTGTCCAACTCTCAGCGACCCCATGGACTGAAGCCCACCAGGCTCCTCCGTCCATGGGATTTTCCAGGCAAGAGTACTGGAGTGAGGTGCCATTGCCTTCTCCATCATTCTTCTTAGACATCAATCAATAAATAAAATACACAGCATGTTGAATGTAAATGAGTTTTTCATGATATTTCTCCCACAACTGAATAAACAAACAAAAGGCTGTGTTCCAACTAGGTTGTCTCCTTAAAAACATTTATTTTATATTCCTTAAAATGCTTTGTGTGAGGAAGATTTGCCTAATTTAGTAACTTGTTTCTACCTCTTGGCTCATATGAAGTACCCCCCTAGTGCTTTCCTTCCTTTTGGTGACCAAAAGTTATCAAATACGATCAGTTATTAGTGAATAGAGTCTAAAATATTGTATTTTCTTAAAATTATGCACATTTTCTTTATAGCATTTACTAAAAACTATCCTGCGTTCTTAGGAAAAAAAATGATGAATCTTTATCAGTTCTTAAAATGGTTTCAGAGAAATAAACTGGAAATTTCTTAACTGCCTGTTTCTTTTCAAATGAAATACATCCTGTCTGAAACAGAATCAGCAACAAACTAAAAGCAAGAGCTTCAGGATGACTGAATTTAAAACTATTTTACATTTTTTAAAAAAGGTAGTTCTGAACATATCAGATGATAGGCTTCAGTATAATAATAGAAAACCCCCTCAAGGTGATGTGGTAAGCCACAATAGCTTTTAAAATACCTGTTAAACAGAAAGCTGTGGCTGAGGGTAGTGGTCAGTGTCTGCGGAATTAGAAATTCTTAGAGTTTCAAATAATCAAATCATAGAATTGGTGAGAACCAGGATTTCTATATGGCAACTCAGTTTGTAGAATTTTACAGCTGTACGGTGAAAGAAAAATACTTTAATAGCCACTTTAAAGAAATTGTGACTCTATATACTTTGGCAGAAACAGTAGGGAACTTAAATTGCATGCGGTTTAGTCCCCTTGGTGCTAGTTCCCTAAGAATGAGACAATGCAGTGACCAGCATCACTGAGGAGGTCCAGAGCTGATCCCTGTGGGTTTGGGAGCAGTTGCTGTTCCCTCACTTCCTTCCAGGCTTCAAGTTGTCACTGACTTATTAGGGTAAAACTTCTTGCATCAGTGGAAGAAGTAGCAGCCTAGCAGAACTGAGTTTTCTTTGGTATGAACCTATTATCAACCAACCAGTGACAGACAAGCATTTTAGTGATCACCACTGCAGAGAAAAATAGAGCATGGCAATCATAGGTGGAGAAAAGCTCTGTAGAAAAAATCAGGGCAGAGTAGAATGGTGCCACCATTTGTTGCCCCCCCTGAGAAACCCGGGTGGGTGACAGTCATGCCTTACTGATACCTCATGACAGCCTTACTTTCCTGATACCCCACATCCAGATATTCACCAGATACGGATACTGGATGTATCCATTTTTTTTTCTTTCCGTGCTTTGCTGGCATCAATTCAGCCACCGTTATAGCTCACCTGGCATTTCACAGCTGCCTCTTTCCTGGCTGCCACCACTTGCTTTATCCAGTCCATTCTTCTTATGACAGCTAAAATGATCTTCCTAATAATCTTTCAGTAATTTACCATGGGCGTCAGCCTAAAGTCTGGATTCCTCATGTGTCTGTAAAGCTCTTCCTCATCCAAACCTTTCTGCCAAAATATTTCTACAGCTTCATCTCTTTATGAATTTCTGATATTCCGGTTCTCAGAACCAGTGGCGTTCTTACCTCAGGATCTTTGCACATTCGCTGTGTGATCTGCCTCCTGCTTGTCTTCCCGGGTCATCTCATACCACTGTCACATCACTCCACATGGGTCTTCAATGCACTGAGCATGTTTTGACTCACAGCTGCTTGGGTTTTCTCTAGTTTTAATTCTCCTCCCTAGCTATCATGTGATTTCAACATGGTATACTCAACAGTGAGTTGCTCAGTCGTGTCCGACTCTTTGCGACCCCATGAATCGCAGCACGCCAGGTCTCCCTGTTCATTACCATCTCTCAGAGTTCACTCAGACTTACGTCCATCGAGTCTGTGATGCCATCCAGCCATCTCATCCTCGGTCGTCCCCTTCTCCTCCTGCCCCCAATCCCTCCCAGCATCAGGGTCTTTTCCAATGAGTCAACTCTTGTTTTCTGAATGTTGAGCTTCAAGCCAACTTTTTCGCTCTCCTCTTTCACTTTCATCAAGAGGCTTTTGAGCTCCTCTTCACTTTCTGCCATAAGGGTGGTGTCATCTGCATATCTGAGGTTATTGATATTTCTCCCAACAATCTTGATTCCAGCTTGTGTTTCTTCTGTCCAGCGTTTCTCATGATGTACTCTGCATATAAGTTAAATAAGCAGGGTGACAATATACAGCCTTGACGGACTCCTTTTCCTATTTGGAACCAGTCTGTTGTCCCATGTCCAGTTCTAACTGTTGCTTCCTGACCTGCATACAGATTTCTCAAGAGGCAGATTAGATGGTCTGGTATTCCCATCTTTTTCAGAATTTTCCACAGTTTATTGTGATCCACACAGTCAAACGCTTTGGCATAGTCAATAAAGCAGATGTTTTTCTGGACTATACAGTCCATGGAATTCTCCAGGCCAGAATACTGGAGTGGGTAGCTGTTCCCTTCTTCAAGGGATCTTCCCAACCCAGGGATTGAACCCAGGTCTCCTGCATTGCAGGTGCTTTCTTTACCAACTGAGCCACCAGGGAAACCCATTACACTCAATAGCTGTATGGAAAATCAAAATGAGAGAGTTTACACATATACTTTAAGCACATCTTGAAATATAGATTCAAAAGTTAAAAGCTCTGAATTTCCCTGGTGGTCCAGTGGTTAAGAATCCACCTTGCAATGCAAGAGAAACTTGTTCAATCCCTGGTCCAGGAAGATCCACATGCTGTGGAGCAACTAAGCCCAGGCACCGCAGCTACTAAGCCAGTGCCTAGAGCCCCTGCTCAGCAACAAGAGAAGTCACATCAGTAAGAAGCCCGTGCACCACAGTGAAGAGTAGCCCTTGCTCACTGCAACTAAAGAAAGCCCGAGTGCAGCGGTAAAGACCCCCTGCAACCAAATAAATAAATGAATTTTCAAAAAAAGAAAGTTCTAAGAAGCCACAGTGGAAAACTGATAAATAGATCACTGAAAGGGAAGCAATAGCAAGACCCTTCTTGAACTGCTTTTCCACAGCGAAGAGGCTGAGACAGAATCTAGACAGGTTCTTCAGGTAGCGCTAATAGTTGTGAAAATTTTCCAGTTGATGAATTGCCTATACGGTAAGATGCTTAATGGTCCCTGAACTATGGATCCTTCTAGACCAGTGAGGGAAGCAAAGATGTTCACTGCCAGCTGGGAGGTCTGTTCAGTAGCAGCCACTGATCACTGAGCTTCTAGCCTGTATCGTGTTCCCCTGCATCATCTCCAGACCTGTATTTCTAACCGCATATTGTAAATTGCTACTTGGGGGTCCCATGGGTGTCTCAGAAGACTCGACCTCTCTAGAATAGAATTTGTTATCTTTCCCACAAAATCTGCTGCTTTTCCAACATTCTCTCTCCCAGTTAATGGCACCACCGTCTGTTCAGATACCCAAATAAGAGATTCAAATATTCCTTTACACCTTATACTGTCACCATCCACATGCAGCTTCTCACCCTCTCCTGTTGATACCACTTTCTTAATTTCTTATTAAGGCTCCAATCCATTTAATTCTCTTTCTCCTCACCACCTCTCCTTCAATGAAAGCTGCACTTATTTCTGAATTATAACAGATCCCTAACTGATTTCACCAATTCCAATCTTACCTTATGCTCATTCATTCTCTGTAAGACTCTATAGTGATTCTCCAGGGCACTCAGGCTAAATCAAGTGATGAGCATTTGTTGAATGAATTATCTTCTCTAATCTTCAAAATAAGGTTGGGTTTATTTTTCACTGTGGTACACTAAGGCTAAAGGGAGGTGCTCACCTCCTCATCAAATGACCAGGTTTGTCTGGCTCCTGAAGCTGTACTGTTTCTATGTCACACTGACTGTGCTTTCTATCTGAAGATGGCCTTTTCATGTGGACAGTGAAGACTGCTGGTCCACAATGGAATTCTGACCGTCATACACAAGTAAACAATCGCCAGTTCCCATGACATTGTAGTGATTTCTTTACAGACTATCTTGCGCTGCAGTAAAAGTGTGAACCAGAACTTCAATTATGTAGGCTTTATTTTAAGAGTATACAGAAGAAAGACGTTGTAAACTTTTAGGCAAAGTCACCATATTACCAAAAACAAGCTAATACAAAACTTTAAGAGTACATTCAAGGAATAAGTTGGAATCTCTGCACATCGAACCCTGTTATTTATACTTCTAGACTATATATATATAAAGACCATCAAATAGAACTTTTGCCCAGAACAGTACCTGGCACATTGTTGATGTTCAGTAAATATTTGTCAAGTAAGTGAATTAATAAAGGGAAGAAGTAAAACCCTCAGCATTCAATGATCCTGAATCATTTGCTTGTATTTGTCATATTCTTTCTGGTAAAGGAAAATAGTAAACTTGTTTGTTTAAGCTAAGTTTTCCACTACAGAGATCAAAGCAAAAAAGTTTTCATTTTCTCATTAAATTAGAAAACTCATTCAGTCAGAACAATTTATTTCCTAAATATACTGGTAAAAAACACATGATTCAAGTTTTTAAAGTTTCTACCGAAACTTGCTATATGTATTTCTGTTTATATTTTTAACTATGAATTTAGATTTATTAGAAAGAAGATTGACATAATTAGCTGAAATGAAAATTTTGGATTTATTTGCAGTCAAAATATCAGAGTTATCTCAATCTACATTAATATTTCAAATTCCATTTTTGCTCATCTCTTCCCTAACTCCCTCCACACTTATACACTATTGAGTTATCCCTAGATTTGATAGATAGAGTGCCTGATGAACTATGGAATGAGGTTTGTGACATTGTACAGGAGACAGGGATCAAGACCATCCCCATGGAAAAGAAATGCAAAAAAATCAAAATGGCTGTCTGGGGAGGCCTTACAAATAGCTGTGAAAAGAAGAGAAGCAAAAAGCAAAGGAGAAAAGGAAAGATATAAGCATCTGAATACAAAGTTCCAAAGAATAGCAAGAAGAGATAAGAAAGCCTTCTTCAGCGATCAAAGGCATCCGGTCCCATCACTTCATGGGAAATAGATGGGGAAACAGTGGAAACAGTGTCAGACTTTATTTTTTGGGGTTCCAAAATCACTGCAGATGGTGACTGCGGCCATGAAATTAAAAGATGCTTACTCCTTGGAAGAAAAGTTATGTCCAACCTAGATAGTATATTCAAAAGCAGAGACATACTTTGCCAACTAAGGTTCGCCTAGTCAAGGCTATGGTTTTTCCTGTGGTCATGTATGGATGTGAGAGTTGGACTGTGTAGAAGGCTGAGTGCCGAAGAATTGATGCTTTTGAACTGTGGTGTTGGAGAAGACTCTTGAGAGTCCCTTGGACTGCAAGGAGATCCAACCAGTCCATTCTGAAGGAGATCAATCCTGAGATTTCTTTGGAAGGAATGATGCTGAAGCTGAAACTCCAGTACTTTGGCCACCTCATGCGAAGAGTTGACTCATGGAAAAGACTCTGATGGTGGAAGGGATTGGGGGCAGGAGGAGAAGGGGATGACAGAGGATGAGATGGCTGGATGGCATCACGGACTCGATGGGCGTGAGTCTGAGTGAACTCCGTGAGTTGGTGATGGACAGGGAGGCCTGGTGTGCTGCGATTCATGGGGTCGCAAAGAGTCGGACACGACTGAGCGGCTGAACTGAACTGAGCTGATATATGATAATTTTAACCAAGGTTATCTTAAAATTATATTTGACATATCAAAATGTTGCAGGAAAGGGGACCCCTTCCAGGGCCCGAAACTGGGCTCTTGTCTAACACTCGGAAATGAATTGTCTGAGGAGACACATGTGCTGACAAAGCAAGAGATTTTATTGGGAAGGGCACCCGGGGGGAGAGCAGTAGGGTAAGGGAACCCAGGAGAACAGATCTGCTGCGTGGCTCGCAGTCTCGGGTTTTATGGTGATGGGTGGTCTTTGGCCAGTCATTCTAATTCAGGGTCTTTCCTGGTGGTGCACGCATCGCTCAGCCAAGATGGATGCTAGTGAGAGGGATTCTGGGAAGTGGACGGACACACAGTGTCTCCTTTCGACCTCTCCTGAATACTTCCGGTTGGTGGAGGCTTATTAGTTCTGTATTCTTATCAGGACCTCCTGTCATAAAACAACTCATGCAAATGGTTACTATGGTGCCTGGCCAGGGTGGCCGGTTTCAATCAGTGTGCTTCCCCTAACAAAAAGAAAAGGAAAATATATTGATTTTCTGAGTAAAATGTACAATAAATGATTCTTGATTAGTCAGGAAAAATATATCAGTCAATTTGCATGTCACATACTATAATTCTATGTCTTATTTTTACAATAAAAAGTACACTTATAATATTATCTTCAATATTTTAATACATAAAGGTCTAATATGAATTTAAAGAGGTACAATTTAAAGAAATTAAATCGTATCTGTTTTAAAAAAAATCAGATCTTTATTTATATTGTTATTGTTGTTCAGGTGCTAAGTTGTATCCAGCTCTTTGCAACCCCATGGACTGACAGATGCCGGGCTTCCCTGTCATTCACTATCTCCTGGAGTTTGCTCAAACTCATGTCTATTGAGTTGCTGATAGCATCCAACCATCTCATCTTCTGTTGTCCCCTTCTCCTCTTACCCTCAAACTTTTCCAGCATCAAGGTCTTTTTCAGTGAGTCAGGTCTTCACATCAGGTGCTCAAAGTACTGAAGCTTCAGCTCTAGCATCAGTCCTTCCAATGAATAATCAGGGTTGATTTCCTTTAGGATTGACTGGTTTGATCTCCTTGATGTCCAAGGGACTCACGAGAGTCTTCTCCAGCACCACAATTCTGGTTATGATGTCAGATCTGTTTTCAGGTCATGCTATAAATAGGCCAGAAAATCAGGAAAAAGCTGAGCTTGAGTTCCCATTGTAGTGAACTTATGATTTGTGTATGATACCTTGATAGTTTGTAGCATTACTAGTTCTATACTCCCTGTTTAAAATGTATATCTAACATCTCACTGCTTCTGAGAGAATCTGTATAGGAAATTTATTTTATCATCAACACCAAGGGTTTTCAATGGAAATCAATCCCATTCTGGGGCCTGGTGAGATTTTTTTAGGACTGAGTTTGGATCCTTTAACAAAAAAGCATAATGTTGGCAAATTTGGAAAATCTGGGATTGAAGGTGATAATTAGATCAATATTAGATTTTTAAAGGCAATAGAATTTCCAGACCTTCTCTGACAGGACATGTGCTTCTGGGGACTGTGATTATATCTGGTCTGGACACTGACCTTGGCTGGGGGAAGTATACCATCATACTTTCTTCTGTTTGGAGAACTCTCTCTTCTTTGATTCTTCAGTCCCACAGTAGGCCAACCACAATGGGCCTGGCATAGACGCACTTCTTCCCAGCAGCTTTCACAAGAGGAGGAAGTGCTGTGTATCTATGCAAATTTGCTTCTCTGTGTGTGGCGGCACTCTGCAGGGAGTATCCATCCAGTGCTGGTCTCTCCTCTGCATCTCTGAGGTGCAGGCTTCCTTCCTGCAGTGAAGCGGAGTGGGAATCTCTCTGAAACCACTCTATTTTCCTGCCTTTTTTTTTTTTTTTTAACTCCTAGTGAGACATGCAATAGATCAAACTCATTCTCTTGGTTGGCATGTTCTGCATCTGACTTCAGTGTGTTTTTTTTGTTGTCTTCAAGTGAATTATGCACAAACTGACAGCAGCTGCCTGCAACAGATAACCCCGAAGGGCAGGGTAATAGAGCCTTGCGGTCAGTCCTTCCTTTCCTGAGCTGCAGTCTTCTCCTTTGAAGGTCTCCTGAGTTCCTAACTGCCAGAGTTCAAGGGAATCTGACCATATTTTGATTTCAATAGGAAAAAAAAATTGATGTAAAATTCTAAGTACCCATGTAATCATTTATAAAAAAAAAAAATCTCTAAACATGTTTTAGAGAATAAAGAAGGAAAGAAGTAGGAAATCCCCTCAACAGTTGCATTTAGAAAAAAAAAAAATCACACCTATGCCACTTCCATGGTGTGAAGTAAAAATTATAATGCAGGAGAAGCTGGTGAACGTATTTTAAGTAGATTGTTAATGTTCACAGTGTCAAGTGCAAGAGCACTGGACATAACCTACTTACTTATACTTACTACTGCATGCTTAAGTGACTTGCATACACCATACTGCTGCCTCTCAGGTGGCTTTGTGGTTACTGTGGATCATGAACCCCACCCTTTTAGATCAGATAAGGCTAAAAAGTGATGACGAAGGGAGGGGGGAAAATAACCCTTATATTTATAAGCCAGTGCTTATAAAGATACATAAGATATCAAACATCTGAAATGAAAATCTATTTATCAGGCTATTTAATAAGCTTGGAACAACATTTTTAAACAATACTACTGCTTATCAATTTGCCTCTCATGGGGCTAAAATCTTCTGAAGCATCTAAGTTAATAGAAGACTTAACTGATTTTTTCATGTTTACATTTGAGTTTTTAAGACAACTTGAGCTTCAGGTATTTTTTTTTAACCAATAAAACTTCACCTCTGTCATTAAGTTCCTGCTGTAAGGGAAGTCTGAAGCTATCACTGGCACCAGGTCTTTTAGTTCTATCTTTGAAAGTCTCTGGAATACCCTCCTCTCTGTCCTTAGCAGTGCCATATGACCAGCCTTTATAACCATTTCCCTATACTCATCTAGGAAAACTTCTAACTGATCTGATTGCCTCTTGCCTGCTCTCTACACTACTGCTATAGTTATCTTTTTAAATGCAGCACTAATACTTTCACTCTTTTGCTTAGAAACATCTCAACAGTTCATAGCTTACCAGAATGGCTTACCAACGTGACCAGATATTGATCACATCAGCCTTTGGGGTACTAATGAACCTGTGTTCATTGCCTCATTCAAGCAGCTTCTTCTGCTGACTCCAGTGTACTATTCAAATATTACCATTTTTCAACTGAGCCTCTACTTAAAAGGTTTGGAAGCACTGCATTAAAACAAGTGTTCTGACTCTGAACACATGAGAACATGAGTCCAGGTTTACTAGATCTCTTACTTTTTTCTAGAGAAGCTGGAAACCCAGTTTTTGGTGCTGTGGTGAGAAGGAGCATGGCTCATGTCCTGTGTGGTATGCTTATAGAGGATAAAGCAAACTATCATGGGGACCTCCCTGGAAGTCCAGTGACTTCATCTTCTAGTACAGGGAGTGTGGGTTTGATCCCTGGTTAGAGAGCTAAGATCTCACATGCCTCATGGCCAAAAAATCAAAATATAAAAAATTAGCAACACTTTCCAGGTGGTCATAGTGGTAAAGAACCTGCCTGTCAATACATAAGAGACACAGATTTGATCCTTGGGTCTGGAAGATCCCCTGGAGGAGGAACTGGCAACCCACTCCAGTATTCTTGCCTGGAAAATCCATGGACAGAGAGCTCCTGGTGGGCTACAGTCCATGGGGTCGCAAAAGAGTTGGCATAGTCACACACACACACACAGAGTGAGAGAAAGTATTTGCAAATCATATGTCTGATAAGGGATTAATATACAGAATACATAAAGGACTTCTACAACTCCTACAACCAACAACAAGAACAACAAACAAGCCGATTTTAAAACAGGAAAAGGACTTGAATAGACATTTTCCCAAAGATAGCAACTGAACAGCAATAACGAACATAAATGGCCAATAAGCACATGAAAATATGCTCAACATCACTAGTCATTAGTGAAACAACTTGAAATCATATATATAAGATACCACTTCATACCCATTAGGATAGTTATTATTAAAACAAACGAGTAGAAAATAATGGGTGTTGGCAAAAATGTAGAGAAATTGAAACCCTGTGCATTGCTGGTGGGAATGCAATATGGTAAAACTATATGGTCAAAAAATTAAACATAGAATTATCATGATTCATTAATTCCAGGTTTTAGAGATATATCCTAAAGAATTGAAAGTAAGCATTAGAACAAATATTTGTACACTTAGTTCTTAGCAGCATTGTTCATAATAGCCTCTCTCTCTCTCTTTACATATATATATATATATATACACACAGGATGGACATAGACAATGGTGATGGTTGCACAATTAATGTGAATGTACTTGCTGCCACTAAACTGTGTATCTTACAATGGTAAATTTTATGTTATGTATCATCATTGTCTGGTCGCTAAGTTGTGTCTAACTCTTTGCGACCCCATGGACTGTAGTTCCTCTATTAGTTCCTCTATTTTACCACAATTTTTTAAAAAGCAAATCATTCATTATTGCAATCTTTATTTCTGGTTTACATAGGCGTTTTGGTCAGGCTCCTTTTTGTCTTTACCCTAGTTTTTCTTAAATCAATTGTTCCACTCTATACATAAATGTACACACATAAGAATGTATGTGTGTGATGGAGAAGGTGTTACAATGGATTGCTCAAAGATTGAAATGGGAAAGGCAAGTTAATATTGATATTCATATCTGCAATCTAAAAAAACTTGTCTTTAGAGAATCTTGTTGCTCCAAAGATGTTTTGTTCTAGCTCTAGATGTTCTATATATATATATATATATATGCATATTTATATATATAAAATTATACTGAACATTTTTTCTAAAGTTTATTGGCCAGTTGCATTTATTCTTTTTTAAACCTTTGTTTTTATTGAGTTATAATCGACAGATAACATTGTATTAGTTTCAGGGTTACAGTATGATGATATATATTGAATGCATATATTGTGTATATAATGCATATATTATGAAATGACCACAACAATAAGTATAGTTAATACACATCACCATACACTGTTACAATTTTTAAAAAATCTTATGATGAAGACTTTTATGATCTACTGTCTTAGCAACTTTCAAATATGCAATACAGTCACCATGCAACAATATAGTCACCATGCAGCACTATATCCCCGTGACTTATTTATTATGTAATTGGAAATTTATGCCTTTTGACCCTCTTCACCCATTTTGCCCACTGCTACCCACTGCCTCTGGCAACCATTAATCATCTGCTGTTTGCATCTATGAGCTTGGTTTTTTTCTTTGTTTGGTTGGTTTGGCTTGGTCTACATGTAAGTGATATCAAATGGAATTTCCCTTTGATAGCTTATTTTACCTAGCATAATATGCTCAAGGTCCATTTATGTTGTCACAAATGGCAGAATTTCCTTCCTTTAGTAGCTGAATTATATTCTATTGTCTTTGTGTGTGTATACATTTTATCCCACATTTTCTTTATCCATTTATCCATTGATGGAAACTTAGATTATTATCTTATCTTGCCTATTATAAATAATGCTGTAGTGAACACAGGGGTACATATATCTTTTTGACTTAATATTTTCACTTTGTTTTCTTCAGATAAAGACCCAGAACTGAAATTGTTGGATTATACGGTGGTTATGTTTTAATTTTTTGAGGAACCTTCACACCGTTCATACCGTTTTCTGTAGTGGCTGCACCAATACCTACCAATAGTGTATAAGGGTTTCCTACCAATAGTGTATAAGGGTTTCTTTTTCTCTACATCCTCTCCAACACTTTTGATTTCTTATCTTTTTTGATAAGAGCCAGTCTAACAAGTATAAGGTGATATATCTCACTGTGGTTTTGATTTGCATTTTCCTGCTGATTACTGGTATTGAGCATTTTTTTCAGGTGCCTGTTGACTATCTGTGTCTGCTTTGGAACAATGTCTATTCAGATTGTCTGTCCATTTTTTTTTAATGGGTTGTTTCTTTGCTATTGAATTGTATGCTTTATAGATTTTGACTGCTAACTCCTTATCAGATATATGCTTTGCATATATTTTCTCCCATTCAGTAGCCTTTTCATTTTGATGATAGTTTTCTTTGCTGTGCAGAAGCTTCTTAGTTTGATATAATCCCACTTATTTAGTTTTGCTTTTGTTGCCTTGCTTTTGAGTCAGATTTTTAAAAACTGTATCACCAAGGTTGATGTCAAGGATCTTACTGCTTTTATTTTAGATGTTTTAAAATATTGATGTCATGTGGCAATTCTCCTGGTATGGACGTTGTCTATCAGAATTTTAATCAGACAAAAAGCAATGCTTCTCATTTTCAGAATATGAGAAGAAAAAAGCCATGATGTCCACCTCTCTTTTCCAATCATATTGCCATCACCCTACTTAAGTCCCATATAAACTCATATCTAAACTATTATGTTAGCTTCCTGTTTATACTTTTAACTCATTTTGTTCAGTGTATACCATATTGATTTTTCTAAAATAGCACGTTTTCTCAGTAGGTGACTTTACTTCCTATTTCACAAAGACTATATCAAGCATGAATGCTCTTAGTTCCTGCCCTCCCCCTCCCCAACTTCTACAAACACAACTGCATGGGCTATAACCTTGCCTCTTTTCTCTGTTACAAACCTTGATTCTAATCCAGCCACTTGTGCTCTGGATCTCATTCTCTCCCATCTTCTCTGGGACCTGGATCCATCTGCCGCCTATTTTCTGTCCTGTACCTTTAACCTTTTCCTCTCCTTTAGCTCTTTACCTTTAACCTATAACCAAACTCAACTCTGTCTCAGCATAAAAAAACAAAGTGTGTTTCTCAAGCTGCCGCCCTGCGTTTCTCCTTCTCCTCACCCCCAAGCTTCATGAAAGCCTGCATTCTACTTTTTTTGTTCCCTCCTTTCCCCAATGTATCTCTATGAAACTGCTTTATAAACATTACCTGTGGTTGTTTAGGTACTAAATCCAGTAGGCAGCTTTCATTATTATTATTTTTTATCTTATCTGTCTTCAGCTTTGTCTTCAGTTTGGGCCAAATCTTTCTTTGTGTAATCATTCTTGTAACTCTGTAATCATTCCTTCTTACTCTTCCTCTGCCTACACTCAACTACTGGTGTATCCCACTGATCAGTTCTTTGTGGTCCCTTCTCCGCCAATGGTCTTCAGGCTGATGCCATCACCATAAGCTGAAAACTCCAAATTTCTCTTTTCCTCAGCTTTTTGCTGTTTGCTGAACTCAGTTGCATATAACCCAGCATTTCCACTGAACATGTCTACATGGATGTGCAGCATATTTTATTATAATACCCTACTTTCCATATCTTGGTAAATAGCACTGCCATCTATCAATTGTCCATATCAGAAACATGGAGAAGATTCTGTTCTTACTGTTTCTAAATACCTAATCCAATTAGGCATGATGTCCTGTGCGTTTTACTAAATTATGTTGATAAGCTTAGTTTTCTTATTCACCTTATTTAACTAATAGTTCTTTAGCTACTCACTAAAGTAAGATGATACCATATTGACAATCAAATAAAAATATTATTTCTTGTTATTAAACTGTCATAGTGAGTTCCAAATCTTTTGTAAAAAACATCTAGAAATTTAGGCCAAAACTGTAGTTTGTGAAAAATTAAAATATAACAATATGATTACATCCTTCACACAATAACACTTGTTATTTTAGAGTAGCTATCACCAAAAAAAGAAAAAGAAGAAAATCACAAGTGTTGGCAAAGATGAAGAGAAACTGGAGCCATTGTACAGTACTGGTAGATACATGAAATACAACTATGGAAAACTTTATGGTAGTTCCTCAAAAATATTAAATAGAGAATTACCTTCTGATCCAGGAATTCCACTTCTAAGTGCATATACAGAAGAACTGAAAGCAGGGACTAGAACAAATATTTGTACACCCACGTTGATGGAGTATTATTCACAATAGCCAAAAAGTGGAAACAACCTAATGTCTATTATTGACAGATGAACAGACACAGTCTCAATGGAATATCACTCAGACTTAAAAGTGAGTGAAATTCTGACATACAGTACAGTGTTGAAGACATTATGATGAGTGAGATAAACCAGACACAGAAGGACAAATTATATGATTCCACTTATATGAGGTATCTGGAATAGTCCAATTCAGACAGAGAGTAGAATGGCGCTTGTGGGCTGGGAAGCTATTTTTTAATGGGTATAGAGTTTCAATTTAAGATAATGAAAAAGCTCTGAAGATGTATAATGGTAATGGTTGCACAATAATATGAATGTACTTAATGCTGCCGAACCATACACTTAAAAACAGTTAAATGGTTAAATATTGTTGTACATATTTTACAACTGTTGTATTCAGCTCAGGCTGCTATAACAAAAATACCACAGGATGATTGGTTTAGACAAAAGATATTTATTTCTCACAGTTCTGGAAACTAGGATGTTTAAGATTAAGGTGGCAGCAAATTCGGTGTCTGTTGAAGTCCTACTTTCAGGCCTGTAGATGGTGTCGTTCTTGGTGTACGGCCACATGGCTGAAGCATCATCTCTTTCTCTTTTTATAAAAGACCCTAATCCCATTCACAAAGGCTCCAGCCTCATGACCTAATTACCTTCCCAAAGCCCCATCTCCAAATACTACCACAGTGGGAATTTAGGTGTCAACATACATGAATTTTATGAATTTGAGGGAACACAAACATTCAGTCCCATAGAAGCCATTTAAAATTAGAATATATTTATCAGATTTTTTAAAACCATCCTTCTTGATACATCTTTCTTTAGACTTCCAGAAGGATAGACTTTTTCCTTAACAATACAGGGCGTGAGAACTAACTGAAGAGAGTGATCTCCTGCCAGAAGGGTATAAGGGAATAGTTCTGAGAGACTATCAGAGATGCCAAAGTGCGCGCTGAAACTCCTGGGTGCAAAGAAATAGAAAACTGGAGGCACTAGCGGTAAAGAACCCGCCTGCCAGTGGAGAAGATGTAAGAGACACAGGTTTGATCCCTGGCTCGAGAAGATCCCCTGGAGGAGGGCACGGCCACCCACTCCAGTATTCTTGCCTGGAGAATCCCAAGGACAGATGAGCCTGGTGGGCTACCATCCATCGGGTCGCAAAGGGTCCGACAGGACTGAAGCGACTTAGCGCGTGCGTGCACAGCTGTGAAGGGCATCCTGCTGCTGGCTCTGTCCCCTCGGTGACTCCAAAGATGCCTTCCTCACTCCTCTGTTTGCAGCCCTCCAGAGTGTGTGTTTCCCAGCTTGAACAAGACCCTTGCTACTTCTGTTAAAGCAAACAACGCACTCCAAGACAAAATAGAACTATACTTAGCGAGAAAAGAAAAAGTTTAAAAATACACGCATTTTTGCAGTCATTATGAAGCAATCTAAAAGCTGAATAAAAGAGAAAAGCAACTCAAAATTAAAACAAAGACCTTGGGAGCTCTAACGTGAAAATATGTGTATCATTGTTAAGTGCCAAAGTAAATACAGCATGCAAACCCCAAACTGCTTATCTGTGTGGTTTCCATAGTGTCAATATATATGCAAAGTTGGTCTGGCTGCACTGAGAGCCCTTAAAGGTCATGGAAGTAAAAACAAAACTCAGACTCTCTGTGAACATTTGGCAAGCAAGTGTCAAGTTTCCTCCACACTTTCTCAGTTCTAGAGAAATGAGCGAGAGGTGGCAGTAATGTTCTCCCCTTCCCCCCTGCCCCCTTCCACTCTCCTTCAGTTTCAATCCCCCATGAATTACAGCATTATTTTCTTGAGTCCCAGGAAATGAAATTCAAATTTACAGTGAAAGAGTACCCAAGGAAAGAGATGACCTGTTCCTTTTAATAAATATTTTCATATTTAATTACATCATAGTCAAAATGAGAAGTGCTTTAAAAACTGACCTGCTTTGGGGGAAAAAATAAGATATTCTTCAAAAGGTTCTCGCCTTGTCAAGTCAAAATAGCTTCAGGTAAGTGAATAACAGGAATACCTGCTGTAGCAACACGGCATCAGGATGACAGGAATGAATAGCACATCATCCAGTTTTCACTGGTTGTGCTACAGTTTTTGAGCATAGATTAGGAGGCTCCTGAAATATTAAGCGGATGTGGTGACAAATTATATCAGTTATAAAAGCTATACTCAATGGGATGGTTTTGCCTTATTATTTTATAAGTTTAACAGCAGATATATACCGGGATGGTTTTTGGTTTTGTTTATTCTTTTAGTGGAAAGGAATGGAAATTTAGTAGTGAGTTAATTCTACAAGCATTTATTGAATGATTACTATATGTTGGGCACTCTGCTGGGCACAGTTGTGAGTTGTTTGAAGCTCACATCTGTTGAGTAACTCCCCTAAGGTCTCACTACTAATTAACAACAGAGCAAGTCCATGCTTTGAATTCCTATTCTATGTTACTTCTCAATTACTTTTGTTAAAAGGGCAAGGTTCTGCATTGTATTTCCCTGTATCTTCTTACTCCTTCACATCTGATTCTCAGCCCCTGTGCCCTAGAACAGTGCCCATCTCATCAGTCCTCTCCTGTGGAACAAAACAGTCAATAGGTCTTAAAGCATGTGCGCTCATTCACTTCAGTCATGTCCGACTCTTTGTAACCCTATGGTCTGTAGCCTGCCAGGCTCCACTGTCCATGGGATTCTCGAGGCAAGAATACTGGAGTGGGTTGCCATTTCCTTCTCCAGGGGATCTTCCCAACCCAGGAATCAAACCCATTTCTCCTGTGTCTCCTGCACTGTGGGTGGATTCTTGACCCACTGAGCCATGTGGGAAGCCCATAGGCCTTAATGCTGGCTGCTGTTGCTAAGTCGCTTCAGTCGTGTCCGACTCTGTGCAACCCCATAGACGGCAGCCCACCAGGCTCCGCCGTCCCTGGGATTCTCCAGGCAAGAACACTGGAGTGGGTTGCCATTTCCTTCTCCAATGCATGAAAGTGAAAAGTCAAAGTGAAGTCACTCAGTCGTGTCTGACTCTTAGCGACCCCATGGACTGCAGCCCACCAGGCTCCTCTGTCCATGGGATTTTCCAGGCAAGAGTACTGGAGTGGGGTGCCATTGCCTTCTTGGCTGACTCCAAATTCCATGTACGTGTTACTGCTGCTACAGGGACCAGTACTGCTACAGTTAATAGTGCTGCTTCTATTACTGTGTTCTGTGTGTGTGCTGAGTTGCTCAATCATGTCCAACTCTTTGCAGCTCCATGGACTGTAGCCTGCTAGACTCCTCTGTCTGTGGAATTTTCCAGTCAAGACTACTGGAACAAGTTGCCATTCCCTACTCTAGGGGATCTTCCTGACCCAGGGATTGAACCCACGTCTCCTGCACCTCCTGCTTTGACAGGTGGATTCTTTACTTCTGAGCCACCTTTATTACTATGCTATTAACAATAGCAATGATAATTGATAATCTTCATTGACTCCTTACTGTGTAACTGGAACTCTGCTAAGAGCTTTGTAAGCCTTCTTTCATTTAATACTTTTAATGGTGGTTGAATGTATATGCTCTTGAACAGGCTGTGTTAGTTAGATCCAACCCCCTGTTTGTTAGCTGTGTGACCAAAGGCTAGTTATTTAATGTTCCTGATTCTTGATTTCCTTATCTATGAAACAGAAATAATAAAAGTATCTATCTAGGAGAGTTGTTGGGAAAATTAAGTAATATAATTTAGAGAAGTAGTTATGAGACAGTAAGTTCTGTTCCAAGATGGCAGAGAAGAAGGACATGCATTCATCTTCTCCTGCAAGAATATGTGTATATGTTGACTACAAATCATTATTATTAATACAAATGTAATTTCGTCTATCTGTAAAATTCCTGCCATATTCATACAGCCCAGTTATGAGTCCTTTTTGCTCTTGTCTCCCATATTTTTATTCCAGTTCCCTGCCTGGAACTGAAACCTGTTTTGAAACCAGTCCAGTTGGCTGGATCTCTGACAGCCTGTTCTCTATTCCTGGGAACTGGATCTTGTCTCCTATGTCATCAGCCTCTGAATGGGATGCTACATATCCCTCCCTGCCAGTGGAGCAACTTGATTTCTAATATTCCCATTGCTATCGTATTCCAGGCAAATTAGGCCCCATTAACTTTGTCTTTGACTGAGCTCCAGTTCAACATGCTCCTTCATAAACACCAATTTGAAGTGCTAAACGATTTTCCCACCTTGCTCAGTCCTGCTTCTTGCCCTTCTTCTACAAGCTGACTTTGAAATCATAGTACATCTGGAGGTCAAACTCATCTAAGATATAGTTATAAAGGACCCAAAGATGAAAATACATAGTCCTGCCCTAAATGAACTTGTGCTGTGCTTAGTCACTCAGTCATGTCTGACTCTTTGGGACCCCATGGATTGTAGCCTGCCGGGCTTCTCTGTCCATGGGGATTATCCAGGCAAGAATACTGGAGTGGGTTACCATGCCCACCTCCAGGGGATCTTCCCAACCCAGGGATTGAATCCATGTTTCCTGCCTTGCAGGCAGATTCTTTACTGTCTAAGCCACCAGGGAAGTCTATGAATACTGGACTAAGTAGCCTATCCCTTCTCCAGGGGATCTTCTTGACCCAGGAATTGTACTGGAGTCTCCTGCATTGTCGGTATATTCTTTACCAGCTGAGCTAGCAGGGTAAAATGAACTTACAATCTTTATAAAATAGAAAAAACACAAGACATAGCTTATATATCCCCTTGTATTCCATTGATCTTGCCTGCCCTGTGTTCTAGACCTTCAGTTATTTCTCAAAAGCTTCTATAGTATATCTACTCTGTGCCTCACATGGTTCTGCTGTCTGGAGCCAACTTATTGCATGGCTAAGAATCCTGACCCTCCACTTTGGTTATCTATCACCTTATAGCCAGGTAACCAGCCACATGCTCAGAGTCACTGGCTGCTTCTTCCATTTTTTGTGCTCTGATGAATTACCTCACCATAGGCTTAAAAGACAGAGAAGGCGATGGCACCCCACTCCAGTACTCTTGCCTGGAAAATCCCATGGATGGAGGAGCCTGGTAGGCTGCAGTCCATGGGGTCGCTAAGAGTTGGACACGACTGAGCGACTTCACTTTCACTTTTCACTTTCATGCATTGGAGAAGGAAATGGCAACCCACTCCAGTGTTCTTGCCTGGAGAATCCCAGGGACGGGGGAGTCTGGTGGGCTTACGTTTATGGGGTCACACAGTTGGACACGACTGAAGTGACTTAGTGGCAGCAGCATCAGGCTTAAAAGAAAATATGAGATAAGTAGAGATTTTTTTTCTGATCATATTTTTCTAGGCAAACCTCTCTCACCACAACTTCATCCTCCCCTGACACATACAGCACCTTAATATGATGAAAATTGTTTTGCCTTCAGGGTTAGCATTTAATCTAGAATTTCCCTTCTACTAACTCTGAAAGAAAAACAAAATTTTAAACTGCTGATAAATCCTTTCACTCCACAATTAGAGATAAGGAGCTTACACACAAATACCTGAATCAGTTTTAGCTATAAATGAGGATATCACACTCTTTTTTGTTTTAATGGAGGAGGAGAGTTGGAGAGCAGAAAGGCAACATGGGTCTTCAGGAGGGGACAGAGCAGCCTGGAGGCAGGCAAGATGACTTTATCCAATTATACAATTTATTCACAGTTCTGCACTGTTCCTCTTCATCTGATAACAAGCAAAGAAAAGCTGGGCATAGCAGTCCTGTGGGGCCAGACACAGACAAATTATAATGGAAACTGTGATCAGATAATAAGCTTAAGCAAAGATCTAATCCATGATGGAATATTTATAAAAAGCAGAAAGAATTACATACGGAATATCAACTGTATTAAACAAGGCAATTATAGTCTGATACTGGATAGTATGGAACTGAATGAATATTATAGTTCAGATTTTGTTACAGCAAATGTTGTTTCAAAAAAATCCTTTATAGAAGAAAATCTAAACCTGCTCCTGGAATGATAGGACATTTAGTTAACATCATATTTGTTACACTTTATTAGCATGGATAGTTATTACATGGATAGAGCTGTTATTTGAACTCAAATTCAACATTTTTAACTACTAACCTGAACTATACCCAGCACCTTCTATTAAGAATCACTGTACTACAATGATCTATTTTGCTGAAAAATAAATATTATCACACCTCTACCTTTCAAAATTTTCAGTTAAAAAATTTAGCATAGCATTCCAAGCTCTTTATAATCCACTCTGAACCTCAATATTGACCGCAGTTATTTCATTTTAGTGTCCCATCCATTTGCTTACATTCAGTAGACATGCATTGAGCTAGTGCTGTATTAGGTAAAAACAATATAAGGACCCTCCAGAGTAACAACAGAATAACTAGGAAGAAATTGCCACAGAAGAGGTTACATATGAGTTGAACCTTAAGTATGGGTAGTATTCCAGCAGGAGAATGAGGTAAGAACTCTTAAGGTAGACACAATATGGGTACCCAGACATGCTTGACATTTTCCTATAACATTGCCTTTTAAAACAAAAATGGAACCTTGGTACTTGGACAGCATGATGTTGTAGAAAGAAACTAGACTGGAGGACAAGAGAGTAGAATTAACCGTATTGGACTAGCCACTTCAAGGCCTTGCTTTCTGTCTTTTCATCTATAGATTAAGAGGGTTTACCTAATACCTATTAAAGCCTGCTTCAAGCTGTAATAAACATCATTCTGTGGTTGAGGAACAAGATCTATTCCATTATCTTATGTACAAATGCATGGAGGAAAAACTATTACAAGAGTCCTGGTTAACAACTTGGGCTCTGCTGCTCACTTTTTTATGATCAAGAACAAGATTCTTGACTACCTGATGCGTTGATTTCCTTAGCTGATCATGTAAGGTTGTTGGAAGGGTTGAGCCATAATGTAATACTTTATATTAATGAATATAAAGTACATTGCCTGGCATATATCAAGAGTTCGGTGTTAACTATTCGATATAATTCTATGTGCATTCATGTGTGTTTGTATGTACACACAGATAGATATATAATACCTGCACTTTTATGGGTAGAAATTTCACATAGTATTCAAAATATGTGGACTTTGAAAATGTAATGATACAATTAAAATCTGATTTGTACTTTTAAGTAGAAGCAACTATTTCTTTTTCCAAATGACAGGGTGGACTTTTAGTATAACTTTTATTTTAGTTTTAAAAAGTGAAGAAATTGCATCATTCAATCTGTTCCTTCACTTTCTTATAACTTGCAGAAGTTTATTTTATTTATAATAATTTACTTTATAGATGGAAATACCTGTCCAACTATTTATATAACTCTGTATATAAATGACTGATATATATTCATTCAAAAGGGTAAATATAAATAATAGCTGTCATGTGTAAAATTCCTGTGTGCCAGGCAATTTTAAGAGTTTTACTCAAATTGTCTTATGTATCCTCATGACAGTTCTAAGAAAGAGAAATCATTTTTCCTATTTTACAAATGAAGAAAACAAAATGGAGAGAATTAAAGACACTGCCCACGTCATATGATTAGTAAATGCAGAGCCAATTCCATCCTAAGCCTTGTCTTTCCAGCCATGCTTCTCTTCCTTCTTGCTTTGTGAGAGCTTGAAACTGTCTTGAGATCAACTGTTGATCATTAGTTACCAAATATGGCTAGTGATTAAATCTTCTAAGGACCCAAATGTCCATAGACAAAATGTGGTATATCCATACAATGAAATACTGTTTGGCCATAAAAAGGAAGGAAGTACTAATACATGCAACAATTTGGTTGGACTTTGAAAACATTATGTTAAGGGAAAGAAACCAGTCACACAAGATCACAAATTGTATGATTCCATTTGTATGAAAGTCCAGAACAGGGAAATGTATAGCGTCAGGAATGTTGTGGATGGCAGGACAGTCGGAGAATAGCTAAAGAGTTTCCTTAGAAATGATAAAAGTGGTCTAAGGTTGACAGTGATGATGGTCACACCTATCTGTTAATATGCTAAAAACCACTGAAATGTATTCTTTAAGTAGGTGGATTCTATGGTAGGTAAATTATATCTCAATGTAACTGCTTTTTAAAAAAGGTCCTCTGGGGAACTTTTAAAACAATTCTCCGGTTTTGCCTCACCCTACCTCCAGAACCCCCACCTCTAAGATTCCAGTTTGATAAATTTAGATTGGTTCCCTGTTCTTGTAATGTAGTCACTAAGTCGTGTCTGACTCTTTATGACCACATGGACTGAAGCCTGCCAGGCTACTTTGTCCATGGGATTTTCCAGGCAAGAATATTGGAGTGGATTGGCATTTCCTTCTCCAGGGGATCTTTCCGGTCAACTCTGTTTCTCTTACACACATCTCCTGCATTGCAGGCCGATTCTTAACCATTGAGCCTTTTACGTTTTAATGATAGGCTAGTTAAATGACCAGAAAATACATTTAAGGAATGGACACTAAACTGAAAGGGATGAAATATAAGAACTTCTAAACAATGTTTAACCATATTTCATGATTATATATATGTAACTACTTGCATTTCTTGAGGGATTTCTATTCAAATTGGACCTCTGAAAAGACTACATCTTATTATTCTAAAGTTACAAATGCATTTCAGTTTCTTTAGAATGTGTTAGGCTTTTGCTAAGCAGCATTACCTCTTAGTAGAGGTCCAATGCTATAATTTGACCCCTCTGGCAAATTAAATACAATTATGCAAATTACCAGGATTTGGGCATAATCTAATTAGTACGATACGTATGCACCAGATAATAATTTCCCTGGCTGAAAGCTAGATTGTCTTATTTCATGTTTGAAATATGTTTTAGAAAAACATTCTACTATGTAAGCAAGATTTCATTATCTTATATATACTATTTGCTCAGCTCCATAATGGACGCGTTTAGAAAAATAAAGCCAAAATTGGAATCTTCAAGTGATGATGTATTTTGTCAGAAATTCATAATTACCAAACAGGATATTCCATGAAACTAGAAAGAAAATTCAAGTGGAAATGATTGCTTTTCACTAATAAAGTATAACTGTAACACTGCTATAACTTTTCTCTTTATATAACTACAATCAGTGTCAAGAATGATTTAATGGAGATAATTCTGTTCATTTAAACGTAAAAGTTTAGGAGTTTAAAACTGACCTGAATTAAATTCATACCAATAAATTCCAGTCACACACTTTCTGAATGGTATTTCTAATCATGAGATTGAGTGCACTCTTTTTTAAATATGTGAACCCTATTAGCATTAATCAGTATTACATGTATGCACTGAGCAGAAATCAGGAAAGATTTTTTTTTAGAGCTCCTTATTGAGGAAACTAAAGAAATTATCCCTCTTATGTAGAGAAAAAAAGAAGCCTTCTTTTTCTTTCTTCCTACAAAAGTGAATTTCATATGTAAGAGAAGTACTGACGGATATTGGCCTTTTATATAAAGGAAATTAATGTCCGGGTGTACCAAGGCCTCCAGTGTGCTATTGTCATTTCCAAGTGTGTGAACACAGCCTTCACTCATTTATTCTTAGCTTTTCCAGGAGACTGCCAACAAGCACAGCCAGCTCTCAAGCTGTATTGCGCAAAGATTTGCAGCCCACAAAGATGGGGAGTTTTTTTCAAAGGTAACGTCAAGGTCATAAAAGCCCCTAAACAGCTGTTAGGGAGTAACAACGCTTAAGAAAACAGTGGCCTGTGTTAGCTCTTTGTTCTGTTAGCAGAGAAATGCTCGGTTTGGTGGATGAAGAGGAGAAAAAAGTCCTGTTAATTCTATCTTTCTTAATCTACTTAGAAACTCGTAGTGACAAGTATATTCCTGAGGAATAAAGCTGCACAAGCAGTGTTTGTGTTGTGAGTATATGTGAAGGCATAATGAATAAGCATATTTCTAAGTGATGTTACCAGCTATTTTCATTATGCCGGGAGCTCCCCCGCCACAGACCACAGAACCGTGGGGAGGGTGGCACAGAGTCGGCAAAGCCTTAGAAGTAGGGTGGGCGATAACCCAGGTGGACCTGTAGACTTTCTTACTTGAGTATTATTAAAAATGCAAGAACTGAAATGTGACAGGAGAGGGCCCTCAAACATTTTACTCTAGAAACAAAAGTAAATCATCTCATAATTTGGATCTGCTTCAAAAATAATATGGGTGGAACAAGTAGGTGTGTTACAGATGAAACAAGATTGGTCATGAGTTGAGCATTGTTGAAGCCACATGATGAATACATAGAGATTTAGTCTAGCCTTCTTTTTAACTTGGTGGCTTTTGAAATTTTCCCTTATGATAAATATTACAGTATTCAAAAAGGCTAGGAACCACTGTGTTATGTTAAATTGTCAAGTGAGCTTAAAAAATATTTCACTAGATACTCAAGCAGTCAAGCTGTTGAAACCAAACATTAAAATGGTTTTCTAAAGACTATATAAAAGATATTGTTAATCACTTGTTTACTATAGGGATGCCCAGATCTACTGTTTGTAAACTTAACCTAATCTTTATCTCTCAGCAAAAGTTAAACGGGGAAAACACGGCATATATACTCCTATAATGAGTTATAGGATATATCAATTGAGAGAAATCTAAAAATTTTTTAAATGCATTTTTCACTGTTTGTTGTTAAGCCCTTTTTTCCTCTCTTCCTCCCTCTCTCTCTTTCTCTGTTTCACTCTGATGCAGCTATATTTACCCAAAATTTGAAGATAATGACCTATTTCAAAATTTAAGTGGTAACACAAATTAGAATGCGTCCTTTTGTTCTGTACAATCCGTCTTCAGCAACTGTTCTACTTTTCTTTAGCCTTGGCAAGCTATTCAGAACAACATTTCCTTCTTTTCATTCTGATGCTTGGTGATTGTTTGGTGCTGATACGACATTGGCTTTTCCCATAATTTAGCTAAGAGTGTTTTACACTAGGGAGTTTCAGTGTGTTTAGATTGTAAAGCTTTTTCTGAACACTTTTCTAGCAGAACTCTATGTTCTAATAGCTCCAGCAAACTTGTTTTAACTACTTTTTCCCCTGGATTTTTGTTAAAAGTTAATTCCAGTTTAACTTTAACGGTTTACTGTCACTTTGCCCTGAAGATAAATTAAAAAATGCAAAGAGATGGTCATTTCCTGTTTTATGCATTGTTGTTTCTGTGTACAATGTTGGCCTATTTTATTTAGGTATATGCTATTCCATGAGGGTAAACAACTTCCTGATTAGTCCTTAGGAGCAACTCCTGGAAAACTAATGTAATCCTGCATATCAGCCACATGTGTTATGCTGGATTGGGTCAGGCTTATGTGGTCATGTGTATACATGTGCCTTTAATTATATAAGAGAATTATCACTTATCACTTAATATTATTATATTACAGTAGCTTCCCAAATCCTTAGTTCTTCCCTGATATGCATGATGAGCTGGCAAATAGGTTTTAAGATGTAGTTGTAGAAGAACTAGGCAGCCAATAGTAGGAGGTGTTGGCTGAGACACAAATAGTTATTTCAGAAGATTATGTTTGCTTTAGTAATACATTGCTATGATGCTGTACTCTCAGGATATGATTTTCTGCCTTCTACAGAAGATTTTAGAAATAACTGCATTTCCAATACAAATATTAGACAAATGCTGTGTTCCTGTAGCATAATGGTCCTTAAACTTTCCTATTCACATGCAGCCTAATAGAATTTTTTAAACTTTTTATTTTGTATTGGAGTATAGATGATTTAACAATGTTGTGATAGTTTCAGGTGTACAACAAAGTGATTCAATTATATATATATATATATATATATATATGCATGTATCTATTTTTTAGATTCTTTTCCCATTTAGGCAGCCCAAAAGAATTTTGCAAAAGTATTTGTCCCTCTTGCACATTGTTGCAGCTGAAAACATTTATTGTAAGTGCAAATAGTTACAGAAGCTATAATTTCTCTCAGGGAAATATTTTACTTAAAAATTAAAATATTGCATTCCTTTTTAATAGAAATTAATGTGATCTAAATACCATAGCAATTTAATATCCCTAGCATCCATTTTAAAAGTAAATATTTATGCTTTCTTTATAAGTATTTACATCATTTTTTCCCTTAAACTTATGTTTCCATTCCAGCTCATCCATAAGATGTTATTCTAGTATATGTTTATGCTTAAATATCTTTTATTAATATTTCAACAAAAATATTTATATAAATCGAACTTTAAAATTTTAAAAATTTCCCATGAACACGAGGTCCAAACATCTCTGCTGTAAGTGACCAATATAATTACTATTAGTATACAGTTGATTTTTAAAAGCTAGACTTGACTTAACAGTAAGTATAACTTTATTAGAAATGCATCTCAATGAGATAAGTGTGAGGTGAATTAGGCTTTAAAACCTTTTTAAAACTGTGCTTACTGTTTTTTTTGTTGGGGGATTTTGTTTTGTTTTATAATTAGTTTGTGTATCTATTGATGAATAAGTATTGCTTTTTGCTGGAGTGAGATAGGCTCAGCATCAATAAAATTTCTAGATTTTATTTTTAGAGACACATTTCCTAAGAAGCCTGAGGCATATACCTAAGTAGATAGTTCTGCAAAGAGGGCTTTTAGTTTTTTAATTGAAAATTTACTTGACCTCTTTTCATTGCTTCTGAGTCACATGCCCTAAATTGCTGTGTATTTTGTTGGAAAATAATTTGGAAATGTATCAGGGAAAAACTTAATGAAGATTCATGCTTGACCATTATTTCCCACTGCTTTTCTTCTAGGACCTCTTAAGTGAGAAACTGAGATCTCAAAAAGTTCACCAAGACCTCCAGGATCCATCATCTTCCTCATCCTGAGTGCAGCTCCTGTTACTGCCGCTTCTCTGACCAGCTAGTCAGGAGATGGTCAGCAGACAACAGACCCAAAGACTGGCTCCTCCAGTTGGAGAAATGACCTTACTTCTGGGTGACTCAGGGACTGAAGGTCAAGCCCCAGATGAGCTGTTTCTACAGTGGAAGCACATTATTCAAGTCTTATCTTCATCTGTAAATTGTGAATACTATTCATATCTGCTTGATTCAAGGTTCAGTTGAAATGACACACGTGAAACTTCTTCCCGAGAACCATCTTAGCAAATGTATAAAATGCTGCATAAATATTAGTTGTTCCATATGGAGGATATTTGAGCCTCATCAGTCCCAACCCTCTGGTCTCTTTATCAAGTAAACTGGGTCTGCTGACAGAGCATGAATATTAAGAAACATACAAAAATGCAGCTCACCCATTTGGACCTACTGCTGCATCTTGTTCTCTAACCACTGGGTTTCCTAGACAAGATCTTATTAACCCACTGAGACTCCTCTTTAATGGGCATTTGGACACTGACAGGTACTTACTTCTCTCAGCAGTCTCTCCTTAGATAGCCTTTAATGATTTCCCTCATATTCCACACATTATGTAGTGTTAGGCAAGAGGCACTCCTATCTTCTTCCTTGCTCTCTTACAGGCTGGGCTGATCCCAGACAACTGCTCAGTAGAAGGCTGATGGGACCAATATGTACCCTATCAGATATACAATGAATAAGAGAATTTAAGTAAATAAACCTGTTTGGTAAATATAGTAGACAAGACTTCCCTGGTGGTACAGTGGATAGGAATCCCTTGCCAGTGCAAGGGACCCAGGTTTGATCCCTGGGTTGGGAAGATCCACTGGAGAAGGAAATGGCAACTTGCTCCAGCAGTCTTGCCTGGGAAATCCCATGGACAGAGGACCCTGGGGCACTACAGTCCGTAGGGTTGCAAAAGAGTTACACACGATGTAGTGGCTAAACAACATAAACACCTCCAAATTAACTGGTACAATGGTAGAATTTTACAGATGCTCAATTAAAATTTGTTGATAAGACCACTAAACATCCTTGCTTTCCTCAAATCTTTGCACATTTGAGTTTGTCTGGGTTCTGAAGTTCATCTCAAAATATTTTCTCTGAATACAAGGAAGCACACTGTGAGGTCTTTTGAAACTGAGAACTTGTCAACTTTTTTTTTTTCTTTACATCCATAGACTTCCTAGAACAACTTCTTCAAAAATCTATAGTTTCTTTTACTTAAAAATTTTATTGTGACAAAATATATATCACATTAAATTTACCACTTTAACCATTTTTAAGTGCACAATTCAGTGGCATTAATTACATTTGCAATGTTGTGTCACTTTTTTTGTCATCTGAATAGAATTCCTAATGTGTTTATGATAGAGACAGATGAAGTGTTAGCTAAGAAACAATTGTAGTGAGCTTAAAGAACATTTCATAATCACAGAATACTTACCAGAGGACACAAATATCTACAACATATGAATTGAGTAGGTCCTGAGTCCCATCCCATGGAGTTAGGAAAGCCCCGTAACTGTTATGCAACCTGCAGCATCAGATCTTCGTTGGAACAGGATTGTCTTATGTCAGGCCAACAAAAACTTGGCATTGATGCATAATTAATGAACTGGGAAATGGATTAATGAGACTTCTCTCTAATTAATGTTTCCCCAATATCTGGCATGAAAGCAAAGCTGCATTAATTAGTAGAGTGGGTGTTTGTGTGTGTCTGTGTATATGTGTGATTGTTTGTGGATGTTGTGTGTCTGTGGTTATAGTCTGACATATTTCATTTGCAGTGTTTTTCCTTCCTGACTCTGATTCTCCTTCCTCATTTGCGCACCCTCATCACTCCTTTTGTTTATCTCAGGACTGCCATTATGTTTTTGCATGTGGATAGGGGGAAGGAGTGACAGATTGAACAATTCCATTTTTAGATGGATGTCAGCATACATGAATTCATCAATATTTCATAATCTAGGTGATGAAAGCCCCTCCTTTTCTTAGAGCAAAGAGGACATTATGCTCTGTGTGTGCAGCTTAACTACCATTAATGTTAATTAAATCATGCAGGCAAAGCCCCTTTCTTGAGTTGATAACATGCTCTAGTGTACATCATCGTCAATTGTAAGTCAACTCTTAATCATCTTGGGTAGCAGGAGAGATAAATCCCCCCGCTGAGCAAAAGCACCTCATGCAGGGATTATTGGCCGACATTAGGATCTGAACTTAAAATTGTAATTCTTTCTTTTCCTTCGAACTTCTACTATTGTTAGTTAAGTCAAAAATTCCCCCAGGAAATGAACAGATACGAGTGTGTGTATGTTTATAAGCAGTGCGTGGGGTGCAGGGAGAAAGCAGACATAAAGGCACATTGACGGCTAAGAGGAAGAATATTTTTTTATTCATGTTTTAGGGCTACAAAAGTATTTAATTCATTTTTCAAAATCTTGTATTTGAATAACGTGTCTTTGCAGATATAAAAGATCTTCCATGTGTTCTGATAGTATAATGAAATAGCCACTGCTGAAAAATTTACTCCTTACATGGGTAAATATTTCTTCACGCCAACAGATATTCATGAAATGTCTTATGTGCCAGGTTGTGGCTTGCTACAAAGATAATTAAGACTAAGTTTTGCTATCAAGGAGCTCCCTGATTAGTGGGAGAGACTGACACATAAACAGATACTTAAAACATGTGAGCAAGCAGTTCAGTTCACTAGAGCTTAAATTCAAGCTAGAGAATGATGAAAGGCACGGCTGGAAAGCTAGGCGAAGGCCAAATAGAAAGCCTTGAATTCCACATTGTGCTAGTCAGGACAAGAACTGATGTCACTACAATGGTTTGAAATGCTGGAAGTGGTGTTCTCACTCTCAGATCAGTTTAGTGAAAGCCATGGCTCTATCCAGGGCACTGAGGCTTCCTCCAGCATCTGCCCCATCTGTCAACAGACTGGAGAAGAGTTAGGCCTGGGCCCACCTTGGGGTGACGCACTTCACTTCTCCCCATGGTGATTACATGCTCCAGTTTATGCCTGAATTCCTAGGACAGCAATTAATAGGGTCCTCTTGCACTCAATAGCGTCTTGATTGGGGCAATACATTGTATGATCACTCTAATGTCATCCACCTCCACGGGCCAGAATTCAATCACATCGTCACACCTAACCTCAAGGGAGGCTGGTAAATCTATGTCAACAAGGGAAAAAGGCAACGAATTTTAGTGAACGCAAGGCATTCCCTGATGCACATGTAAAAGCACTAAAGAGTTGTCCTCTATATCCATTGCCTTTTAAATATTTGCTCCTAAATACTGATATGTCTTTGAAACCTTCTTGCTTATCTTAAAAATTCATTTGAGGTTTGCATCCTGCTCCATAATATATTTGTGTTTTTCTTTTTAATTGACTAATTAATGTTTGGCTGTGCTGGATCTTCACTGCCACACTCTGGCTTGCTTTGGCTGCAAGCAGCGGGGGCGCCTCTGTCGTGCTGCTCAGGTGTCGCATTGCTGTGGCTTCTCCTGGTGCAGAGCACAGGCGCCAGGGGCATGCGCTTCAGTAGTTGTAGCGCTCTGACTCAGCAGTTGTGGCCCATGGGCTCAGCTGGTCTGTGGCATGTGGGATCTTCCTGGACCGGGAATCGAACGCATGTCTCCTGCATTGACAGGTAGATTGTTATCCACTACACCACCAGGGAAGTCTCCCATGCTTCTCCTAAAATAAGATTAATGTGCTTGCTTTCTTCAAAAATCTTCACAGATAAATAATGCTCCAGGAATATTTGCCATAGGTAGTTGTTATTTTATTGACTCCTAGAAGAGCCATACACCACTGAGACACACACCACTGAACAGTCTTAGACAGAATGACCTGGACAGATTTTCATTTTAAAAAGAACGCTCTAACACCTCTGTTAGTGTAGATTCCCAGTGGCAGATCAGAGAGACCAATCCAGGTTTTTACAGTTATCTGGGTAAAAGGTGATAAACCATGTGATTTAGGTTAGTGCTGGTAGGAATTGTAGGAGATCAATTCAGCAGGACTGAACCAAGAAAGAATTTGGCTATGTAAAAATTAAATGCTTCAGTAAAAACATAATAAAATTGTGAAGCAAGGGGCAAACTGGGGAAAACATTTGTGACACCTGAATGATATGAAAGATAAGAGGGTTGATATTCCTAATATTCAAAGTGGTCTTATGACTCAATAAGACAAAAAACTTTCTAATAGAAAAAATGGATGCAGCAGTTTATCAAAGAATATAATTGCCCTACCAAATGTTAAAACTTCACTAACAATCAAAAAGTAGAAATAAAAAGACAGGAACTATTTTTTGTTACCAGATTAGTAAAGAAAATCTCATAATAGCACATACATGTGTGCAAGGTTGGGGTTCCCCAGTGGCTCAGTGGTAAAGAATTAGCCTGCAATGAAGGAGACAAAGGAAGCGCAGATTTGATCCCTGGGTGGAGAAGATCCCCTGGAGGAGGAAATGGCAACCCACTCCAGTATTCTTGCCTGGAGAATCTCATGGACAGAGGAGCCTGATGGGCTGCAGTCCATGGGGTCGTGAAAGAGTCAGATAAAACTGAAGCAACTACGCATACAGCACATGTACAGGTATTAGTATCAGTGCTGTCCTAACTGTTAAAATTGAAAAAAAGTATTTCCTTCAATGAAAGATTCATTAAATACATTATGACATATTCCTATCAATGGAAATTATACAACCATTAAAATATGAAAAAAATATTGTGTTTATCTATGCTTATTGAAATAGAAAGACTTCTGTGATCTGTTAAGTAAAAACAGAATGTTTCTCAACTCCTTGTATAACATGCCTCACTTTCTATAAAACTGTCTGTATGTGTGTTCAGGAATGTGCATGTGTGTATAAATAGATATATCTATAAGGCTGTTCCACAAAATATTAAAACAGTGCTTATTTCCAGGTAGTAGGGTAGCAGATGATTTTTAGTTTTTTTCTCTGTCTTTTTATATCGTTTTTAAATTTAAAAATAAATATTATTGTTTTATAAGTGAATAAAACTTTATTCTTTTGGGGGGAAAAATAGCTGGTGTTTTATCCCTTGTAGTTAAAAATGAGGATGGCTTGATAATGAGTTGCATGTAGAGAGTGAAGGAGAAGTCTTGCTTAAGGAGGACGTCCAGCTTTCTCATTCCTCTCATTCCCTGGTAGTGGATGAAAGGCAACCCCCTCTTAGTTTCCTTTTTTCCCCATTGTCATTGCTTCTTCTGTGTAACTTCTCAGCTCAGATTCTGCCCCTCCTAACTCTGTATGCTGGTCACATTGTTAACCCTTCTAAAATCATTTATTTTAGGATACTCTCTTCATCTACTTTCCATAACTGAGTAGCAGAAGATTAGAAATATCACTGGAAATGACTGGCCTAAATATTCTCAGGTCTTCCCTGGTGGCTAAGATGGTAAAGAATCTTCTGGCAATGCAGGAGACCCAGTGTCAATCCCTGGGTCAGGAAGATCCCCTGGAGAAGGGAATGGCTACCCACTCTTGTATTCTTGCCTGGAGAATGCCATGGATAGAGGAGTCTGGTGGACTACAGTCCACGGGATCCCAGAGAGTCGGACACGATTGAATGAGCATGCAACTGCATAAAAAACAAAAAAATAAAAAATGTATTGAGGACCCCAGTTTGGCACCAGAGAAGACGGGTATATGAATAATGTAGTAGGGGCCCACTGCTGGGTGGCTCTGTTTCATGCTATTCCAAGTAGTGGTAAGACCTGTGAATAGGGTAATCCAGTGCGTTGCAAAATTTGGTAAGGAGCAGAAAAGAGTTCACTGTTGACTGGATTATTGCTAGAGCAGGAGGCTGAGTTGTGAAAACAATGGCCAATCTTGGTTAACAATTTAGGAGGAATTGCCAACTCATTCTTTTTCTGTATTGCAGTTTTGCCTTACAAACAAATATATTTAAAAGCCAAGTTATGCAGACACAAGCATAAATGCTGTCTCTGTAAATGTACACATTAAACATAGACACTCTTCATGGTCAAGAAACATCAAAGATTGCAGTCTAGATGGGTCAGCTTCTTGAATCTTATTCTCTAGGGCCACCACACCCCAGACAGTCTGTCTTTCTTGTCGTAACTGAGATCTTTGCCATTTGAGGCTGATTCATCCCAGCCTTCAAGGGCCAGGGCATTTCTTAGTATGCATTGAACTCAGGCCAATCTATTGTTTCACACTATGATTGTTTAAAAGACAACGTGTACTAGAAATGTGAAACAGGAAATGTCTATCTGACCTTATTACCGGAGAAGAAATTTTCCAGAGTCCATACACTGATGTAATTATTTTCACATTTTAAAAAACTGTTTAGTGGTCAAATCTTTGGAAGAATTAATTGTCTTTGCTATTGTGGTCACACCATAAAGCTTATTGTTGTTGTTTAGTCACTAATTCATGTCTGACTCTTTTGCAATCCCACGGACTGTAGCCTCCCAGGCTCCTCTGTCCATTGCATTTCTCAGGCAAGAATACTGGAGTGGATTGCCATTTCCTCCTCCAGGGGATCTTTCTGACCCAGGGATCGTACCTATGTCTCCTGCATTGCATACTTTTTTTTTTTTTTTTTTAACCACCGAGCCACCTGGGAAGCCCATAGAGCTTATCACTCTTTTAAAGGAATAGAACACTGTAACTTCCACAATAAGCTTTCATATTATTTTCAAATTAGTTTTTTTCTCAGTTTGTGTGTGTTTGTGAAGCAAATGTATTAATCTCTGAATGTGTTAATTTTTATTTTCTTTGGAGGGTCCTTATACAGAAACTTTTTCTCCATCTTCGAAATCGATGACATATGCCCCATTCCCTTCTGTTCCAGAACTGTTTTATACAATTTCCTGTAAACAGCAGTAGGCAACTTCAGTTTATTTTGGCTGGTTGGTTCATTATTCTTGCAGTACTTACAATGGACATTTCTCAAGACAGCTAATCTCTTTTTTATTTTGGTTCTATTCTCATCAGCACCAATCCAGTGCTTTGAAATGAACTGAAATGCTATACTCTTTGAAGGGATGATGAATAAGCCTTAAACTGGGTCCAGGGATGAGGTGAGGAGGAAAGAGCCCTCATAAATCTGGAATTTTTTTATCCCAAGAAGTGAAGAGCAATAAACAATACTCTATAAAGAAAGGAAACAATAATTACAAGCTTTTTCCCTGACCACTGTACTCTGTCCTTGGTTTAAAGAAAAGCAGAAGCCAGCCAATTATTTAGTCCTCTTGTATATTTAAGGGTAGAATTTGGTTTTTTATATATATATATGACATCAAGAAGTAGAGATCTTAATTCAAGTATGACTGTGTCTTTTCTTCTCTTTTATTTATTATAAGTAGTTTCATGTTGTTGTTTTATATCAGTTTGTATCCATGATCTTTTTTTCATCCTGTGTGTTATGCATCTGATAAACTCCATTTTGTCCCACTTCTTTCAATTTTTTCTTCTATAGACAATTTTGCAGAATCCCAGGAATTTTTTTTCTCCAGCTAAAATGCTACCACCTGTAGCATTATTTCTAATATTGATTTGAACTTCCTTATGTTAGCATACACTGTGCAGGTTGAATTCTTAAGTGTAGCTATAGAAAATGAGTGACTGGTGTTCAGCCAAGCTCAGTCTATGTCTTTGCATGACCAAAAATAATTAGGTGAAAGTGAAAAATTCAATTAGCTATTGTTTTGTCTGTCTAGTCCCCCAAAATTTACATGAATATTTTAGGAAATTTTCTTAAGTTGAATTCACTGAGTGTATATATTTTATGTATGTTGATGGCTAACTTTTTATTATGTAGCTATACAGTCAAACCTTTTCAGTGAAAAACAGTTTCAATTTTTAAAAAAACAGCCATTTTGAAAACGAGGTCAATGGGTGTCTTGTTTTAGAAAGGGAGGGTTGGGAGAACACTGGAGTAAGAGGAAGTTCTATGTCAAAGGGCTCTGTGCACATTTTCCTGAACCACCTCAGCTGAGCACAAATGTCATCTGTTATTTAACGGATTGCAATAGCTGCATTTTGCCTTTTCTCACATTACATCATGAAATCAATAACTTATAAGTATGACAAATCTTTATATTCCACAGTTTCCTCCTCCTTCTCCCCAAGTCCTAACAGGTTCCTTTTCATCCTTTCTCAAGACCTCAAAAGCTACCAGATTATTGTTAAAAAGCTAAACACATTTTGAAAGACTACTTACCATTAGCCAGAGGGGAGGTCCTGAGTCATCCAAATGTTCCCTAGCTGGAAAAGAAGCATGAAAAAATTTTCTGCTCACCTCCGTATATATGCCGTAGCATCCAGGTAAATCAGGGAAACACATTTATGACACCCAGTGAAGAAATGAAAGGGTAAACGAAATGCAATGTATTTCTGTGCCTTCATTTTCAAAGGGTACAGGGACTTCATTTTTCTTCTCTTCTTCCAGCTTGTGTATTTCAGTTTTGTACTAAATCGTTCCTTGGATTCATAAAATATTAAAGGACTATATAAAGAAAGACTTAGATATCAAAGGCAAGTCACATAACAGCCTCTGTTAGGTGCATTCATAAAGCTGACTCTATCGAAGAACAGTGTTAAATTAATAAGCACTGGTTTCTCACCATGTTCTAATTTTATACTAAGTGCAGTGATTGCAGGAACACTGAACAGGAAACATATAAGGATTTTGTCTGGGCAAATATTGACCTTAAAATTCTGATCTCTGACAATGTCAAGCATATTCTGTGTAAAATTGTGAAGTAAAATTTTGAAAATAAAGGACAACTTATGTGTTTAAATATTTATGAATTGTCTTAATATTTTTAGAGGAAAAGAGTCATGCTGTTTATTTTTCAGAATGGGATATGATTACCATACCAAAATCTACAGAATGTGAAAAAGTAAAGTATCAAGAAAGACTCAATTGTTTTTATTCCAAAGATATAGGTAATAAATATGGATATATTCATAAAATATACGTGGAAGGATATATAAGGAACTAGAAACTGGTTGCCTTTGAAGAAAAGAATTGAAGACCTAACAGTCAGGGAGACTTTGTACAACTTACACTAGTATATTTTAATTTTTTTCTTTGTACAGGTATAGCTTTTTTTAAAAAAAGAATAAGGCTTTACAAATACAAATATTTTACTGTAAGTCTCTATTTCTATAAAATTAAAAGTAGGTGCCTGATCAGTAGATTTTGTTACCGAAACAAACTTGAATTTGCTTGCCTGTCACAAAGCAAAACCTATTTTCTGACATCAAGTCCTGTTGAAGGAAAACACAGCATTTGTTTGCAAGGCGCTAAGCAAGAAGAGGACTTCCCTGATGGCTCAGATGGCAAAGAATCTGCCCACAATGCAGGAGACCCAAGTTTGATCCCTGGGTCTGAAAGATCCCCTGGAGAAAGAAATGGCAACCCACTCCAGTATTCTTGCCTTGAGAATTCCATGGACAGAGGAGCCTGGTGGGCTACAGCGCATGAGGTTGCAGAGTTGGACATGACTGAACGACTAATACCAATCAACACTAAAGCTAGCAGAACAGGCGGTTCATGTTCAGAAGACATGACATTCCCGATGGCTTTCAGGGAAAAGCTTTTAAGGGCAACATTTGGGGTGAGGATATATGACTTTCTTCTGATTGATTGGTGGAGAGGCACCAAGGTGATGTTTCAGGGATCTTAATCCACTTCCTGGCTCCAGTCAGGCTGGGTTCTACATGCTCGTGGTCAGCATGCAGTCACTATCCTCTACCTGTGTTGGGAGGGTGAGGGTGTCTTAGTTTCTGCAGAACTACTCAAAGATATGCATCAAATTCTTATGTATACTCCTTGAGGAGAAACTAGGATTCTGTTTTATTGAAAGTGAAGTCGCTCAGTCATGTCCGACTCTTTGCGACCCCGTGGACTGTAGCCCTCCAGGCTCCTCCTTCCATGGGATTCTCCAGGCAAGAATACTGGAGTGGGTTGCCATTTCCTTCTCCAGGGGATCTTCCCGACCCGGGGATCAAACCAGGTCTCCCGCATTGCAGGCAGATGCTTTAACCTCTGAGCCACCATTATTCTTACTTTTCTTGCTTAACTGCTTTTCCTTTATTTCTGTCTCACCTCACTTCCCTTGTCAGTAACTGCTTGGGTCTGGTCTTTGGAACTCAAGGAAGGCCTAGAAGACTAAAGCCTTTTTTCTAGAAACAAGAAATGGGGGACACAGAAGGACTTTTGTATCCTGGAGGGCGCTTCTCAGTTTTGACCCCTCCTTGTGGTTCAGCTGGTAAAGAATCTGCCTGCAATGCAGGAGACCTGGGTTCGATCCTTGGGTTGGGAAGATCCCCTGGAGAAGGGAAAGGCTACCCACTCCAGTATTCCGGCCTGGAGAATTCAATGGACAGTATAGTCCATGGGGTCACAAAGAGTCAAACACTACTGAGTGACTTTCACTTTCACTTTTCTTTGGTAACTCCTCGGTCCTGAGGGGCATAGGAGTGGGACTAGAAAGGGTATGATGTTTTAGATGGAGAGGTTAATCATAAACTCCATAGAGGAACTTGGTTTTATGGGGACTCAGTTTCAATTTTACCCGATACCCATAAAGAGATCAAACTGGTCAATCCTACAGTAAATAAACCCCAACTATTCATTGGAAGGACTGATGCTGAAACTGAAGCTCCAATACTTTGGCCACCTGATGCAAAGAGTCTACTCAACACAAAAGGAGAAGAGGACGACAGAAGATGAGATGGTTAAACCGCATCACAAATTCAATGGACGTGAATTTGAGCAAACTATAGGAGCTAGGGAAGGACAGGGGAGCCTGGCGTGCTTTACGACTTTGTTGAAACAAGTCAGACAAACTTAGTGACTAAACAACAACACAACCATGCTATCCCTTGTTTTGTTTACCTGGTAACATTTGCTGGTTTGTAACCTCTTCAGAATTCCCCAAATATTTTCACTAGCTCTTCCGGTTTTCTTGCCTTATTTAATATGTGATTATCATACTAAACTGCAGTGTTTTTTTTTTTTTTCTCCCTAATACCACACACAAAAAATACAAAGTCAGCTGATACAAAGCTTTAGTAGTTCCTGCTGCTGCTAAGTCCCTTCAGTCGTGTCCGACCCTGTACGACCCCATAGACAGCAGCCCACCAGGCTCCCCTGTCCCTGGGATTCTCCAGGCAAGAACACTGGAGTGGGTTGCCATTTCCTTCTCCAATGCATGAAAGTGAAAAGTGAAAGTGAAGTCACTCAGTCGTGTCCGACTCCTAGTGACCCCATGGACTGCAGCCTGCCAGGCTCCTCCGTCCATGGGATTTTCCTAAGGAAGGTCTATTTGCTACTTTAACCCTTTTCTTTCCTTCATACTGGGCCAAGCTGTAACAGAATTATAAAGCTCGGGCTTTCAGAACAGAGACAATTCTGATACTCTTGTGTTTCTCTTGATAGCCCTGTGGTGCTCTGTCAACATTCTGTTTCATGTTACCCTCCTCTTATCCCATGAGACCCAAGCCAGAAGGCTCAGTAGCTGAGTATGAGGATAAATTAAAGCACCACTTGAAACTGAATGGAAGGCGTGGGCAGGAAGTGGGCCTACAGGGTTTTAGGAGATTTGTCCGTCACACTTTACCACAAATCCTCCTATACTACACTGGTGGCTCAGAAGGTAAAGAATCTGTCTTCAATTCTGGAGACCCAGATTCAACCCCTGGATTGGGAAGATCCCCTGGAAAAGGAAATGGCAAACCACTGTAGTATTTTTGCCTGGAGAATTCCATGGACAGAGAAGCCTGGTGGTCTACAGTCCGTGTCACAAAGAGCCGGACATGATCGAACAACTAATACTTCACTTCACTTCTCTGCTAAGGTGTATCACTGATTTTCATGCAAAAAGACAACCAGATAAGGAAAGCAAATTGCTCTCTGAGTATTTGGTGTATTGGACTTATAGACATAACTTGGTTCTCCTTTTTTTAATTCTCATAGGGCTGAATTTTTCTCAATGGGAGTTATTTGAAATTAACAATATTTCTTCAAAATTGGTTCATTAAATCATTTTATATCAAAAAGGGCTTCATATATAGTGACCAGGTGGGAGTTGGCTGACAGCTGAAACGATGAGCAACCCTATTCAGTTCTCCCTATTGTGCCTGCTGGAGAATAAGAAACCTTAATCAACAAGGAGAGAGGAACTTCATTTACCTTTGTGAATTCTTCCTTCCAAGCTAGTATTTAACCTCAGGAGGGAATTACTTTTCCGTAACTGTTTAATATTTAATTGACAATGTAACATGGCCTTGTCATATTTAAAGGCAATGTAACACAGTGGTTAAGAATGAAGACTTGGCATGAAACAGACCTAAATTCAAATTCTGGCTCTGCCATTTACCAGACATGCTGTGCTGAGAAAGTTACTTAACCTCTTTAATCATCACTTTGTTCATTTGTAAACTACATTTTGTTGCAAGGAGTTATTCTTTTTTAAATGTATTAAGTGCATACCACAAACCTATAATATAAGAGAATTTAGTAAACAGTTATTATTATAATTCCTAAAAGATTCTTTACACTTAGCAACCACATAGAAATATCAAGGCAAGTACGTAAGAACTGACACCAGGCCATCTCCCACTCCTCTCCCCTGCTTCTCACTCCTGAACCCACTCCTCTCAGGCAAACCAGCATTCCATGGACACTGCACTTGATAAAACGACCAATGACATTCAGATTGCTAAATGCAGTGGCCAGTTTTCAGCACTCATTTCAGGTAATCAAGATGCATTTGAAATAGTTAATCTTGCATTTCACTGACAGCTCTTTCTCATTTTTCTAATCTCTAAATGCTGGACTGCTCCGGAGTTCAGTCCTCTGACCTTTTCTCTGTCCATAATTGCTCTCCTAATAACTTCACATCCAATCTTGCAGCTTGCATATCACATATAAGCTACTGATCCCACATTTATATCTCCAGTCCAGGCCTTCTGCCTGAACTCCCGATTTGTAGATATAAGTGACTGTTTGATTTCTACCTGGATGTCTTAAACACTATCTCAAACTCAGCATACTTAAAATGGAATTCCCCAGTCTTTTCACAATCTGTTGTTCTTAAAGCCTTCCTCATTTCAGTAAATGACAACTCCCTCATTCAGTTGCTCGGCTACAAACTTTGGAATCACACTTGACTCTTCTCCTTTCTCACACTCATACTCAAACGGTCAAGAAATCCTCTTGACTTAACCTTCAAAACATCTCCAGAGCTAACCACATATCAACACTTTCTCTTCTGTAACTCTGGCCTCTCCCATATTTCACTGTGATTATTGTTGAAAATTTCTAAACCAGTCTTTTTTCTTCCACCATTGCATCTCCAGACTTCTGCTCTCTGAGAGCAACCAACGGGATTCAACTGTAATATAATTTACACCCTGTCAATCTTCTGCTTGTGGACTTCCCTGGTGGCTCAGACAGTAAAGCATCTGCCTATAATGTGGGAGACCTGGCTTCAATCCCTGGGTCGGGAAGATCTCCTGGAGAAGGAAATGGCAACCCACTCCACTATTCTTGCCTGGGAAATCCCATGGACAGAGGAGCCTGGTAGGCTACAGCCCATGGGGTCACAAAGAGTCGGACACGACTGAGCAACTTCACTCACTCAATCTTCTGCTCAGAATGCTCCACTGACTTCTAGCCTCACCTAGAATGAAAGGCAGACAAACCCTATACTATACAATATGTCATTTCCTGTATTCTCTGCCTTGTCCCCTGCTTCAGCCACACTGCCCTCCTTGTTTTTCCTTGAATATGCTAGATTCCCTCTCAGATGAGGGTTTCTGCATTTATGTCTCTTCCTAGAATGATCTTCTGTTGGATATTCACATGTCCAATGTCTCATGTCCTTTAAATCTTTGTTCAAATGTCTTTTCCAGTGTAGTTATTCTAACCAACTTATTTAAATTTACAGTTTCTCTTTGCTTTGTGCTTTGGCTCCCTTCTTGCTTTATTTTTCTTCATAGTACTTCCACCATTAAAATTATTATATATTTTACTTATTTCTCTTGTTTATTTTCTGTCTTTTCCACCTAATTGTAGTCTGTAAAGTGAGGGATTATTTTATGACTTGTTTACTGCTACATCTCCTATGCAGTATCTGACATTCAATAAGTACTACTAAATAAAACTAAATCACTACTTAATAAATATTTGTTTTAATGCATGAGGGAATAAACACATTTGAGAAAATGTATTTCCTACCATGTATGATATAAAAACATACTGTGCAGAGATCTGAATTCTGGGTTTGACTGGGTGTTCTATGAACTGTGTCTCCACTGTGGATTAGCAGTTCCGCCTCTGGGGCTTATTTTCCTAATCTTTAAAACCCATTTAAAAAATAAGATTATTTCAGGGAGTGCAGTCCCCTGTTTGCACAAAAAGGAATTTAATTCCTTCTTATTCCCCACTTCCCCAATATACTCACAATCAAAGGTTTATGTCAATCTTGCTTCAAGAAAATTAGATTCCCTATGGAACAGTTTTTTTCTTTTTAACTGTCACTGAAATAAATTGCCAGTTAGGTAAATACTGTATTTAGAGATGGGAGGCATTAAAGAGACCTTAGCAGAATTAGGATCCCCCGTATTTTAGGATGTATGAAAAGGAAATGGAAAGAGACATTAGATGCCTCTCTTTCTGTCCTTGCCCTCATATTAAAGTTCAAGTTAAGGAACAAGAAATGGAAAGGATTTTGCATTTTTCATGTTTAGTCAGGCTCATGTGGTGTGCATAGTCATAATACAATGCAAATGACCGTTTTTGAAGTTTTAATATTCAGTGCCCTTTGTCCCAGCTAGGCAAAATAAATAGCTGATGTTTTGTACTTTGTAAATACATTGCAGTGTGGAAACCAAGGAATGTCCTAAAGCTTTTAAATATTTTAAAGATATATTTACTGAACTATTAGATAGGTTTCAAGGATTAAAAAATTTTTTTTACATCCATTAGGATGATAAGACAACATAGTAAAATCATATTGGTTCAAATTTCCCTGATTTTATTTTCTAATGACTAACTTTAAGGTTTATCTCATGTGCTTACTTTTTAACAGATTCCCAATGGATTCTTTTAATTTAGCTGACGTATAACTTGATCAGGTTCTGAATTGGCATTTACTTAAGAAAGGCTGCCTTGAAAAATAGTGCAAATAATTTGTGTAAGTTAAGCTTGGAAAAGCAGAATCTTAAAAATATTAAGCAAAGCAAACTTTAGAAGTGACTCGTCACATACAAATATTTCACTCACTGAGCTATTTTAAAGCCCATGTTAAAGGGATTCTAGTTCCAGATCTGCTTTCCTTACATTTCAATCCAAAAAACATCTTCAGTGTAAGCTCTTGACTGATCTGTCTCATGTTTTTTCATACATCTCTCCTGAGCTTGGCATTTATCCTTTTTGCCCCTTCTGTCCTTTACCATTAAGTTTGCCGTCCTCACAAAGCTTTCTTGTATTTGTGTTCCTACACGTTTGTTTGTAAGTTGATGACCCGTTCCTGCCCTATACAGTATATATTGAGAGAGAGAGAGCAATATAGAATCTCCCCACCACCTCCTAGTGGGGCACTCTAGAAGGTTTCCAGACATGAGAGTGAGATAATCATTTCTGCATGGTGGTGTAATATCTAGCCTGTTTGGGGCCAGAGAGAGCAGTGTGAGAAAGTATAAAAACATGTATGGTAGCATAAATGTGCAAGAAATAGTTGAGTGTTTAAATAACATACTGCTATTTCACAGATTTGCAGTATTTTTTATTCTGCTGCTGCTGCTGCTGCTAAGTCGCTTCAGTTGTGTCCGACTCTGTGCGACCCCATAGACGGGGGCCCACTGTCTCTGGGATTCTCCAGGCAAGAACACTGGAGTGGGTTGCCATTTCCTTCTCCAATGCATTAAAGTGAAAAACAAAAGTGAAGTCGCTCAGTCGTGCCCAACTCTTAGAGACCCCATGGACTGCAGCCTACGAGGCTCCTCCGTCCATGGGATTTTCTACCAGTAAGGAAATTGAATAAACCAGGCATTAGTATTTTCATCGTTAACTTTGTAACACAGCAAAAAGTAGTATCTAACAGTTTGTAATGCTACAATAAAGTAAGAAAACCCAAAAGCAGTCTTTCAGAGCTCATCATCAGGTGATCATCTCATTCTCAACTTCTCTTGCATCTCCCTGGAACAATAATACAATAAAACATTTGCATTTCATTGGCATCTATATGCCAACCTCTATTTTCACTCCACTCATCTTCCTGAGCCCATCAGTCTGGTCAGGTGCAATTCTCATACATTCTCATAGTACTCCATTCTTTTTTTTTTTTTTTAATTTTTAAAAATTTATTTTATTGAAGGATAGTTGATTAATAATACTGTGTTATTTCTACTGTACTCTCTCTCCTAGAATGTATGACACCATTTTCAAGTTTACAGTCCCTTATCTACAACTCCAAAATCCAAAAAGCTCTGAAAGCCAAAAGTTTATTTTAAAACTGGTGCCAAAACATATTAACAGCAAAATCTGATGTGAACAGACATGAGGCTATTCATAATGTTGTTCTATCAGGGAAATGTTGCTGTATTTGTTTATTGGGAGGCTGTCCCAGGCTCCAGCAGAAGCCATTTCTGGTTATATGTAAGTATTGTCTTACCTTCCTAAAAAATCTACAAATAGTGTTGTTTCTGAGGCATTTGTGGCCCAAATTTTTTGGATAAAGGCACACGGAACTACATGTTGCCTGATTGCTAGTCTGTGTCGCCTACCAGAGGGTGAGGTCTCTGGCGTCTCTGGTCTCTGATTCCTTACACCTGCCTGGCATGTTACTGGGTCTCAACAAATGCTGAACCAATGATTAAGCAAATATTCACTATCAATTTAGCATATTTAAACATATCAACTTTCTCTGTTATATTTTATCTATTTACATATTCATTCATCCACAGAGGACAGAAAGCTTTATTCATTCACGCTGCTCCAGAGAAAGGCAGGATCACTTTAATATGCAGTCCTCTTGGGTTTCTGCCAGTTCTCTCTGAATGCGTTTCAGCTCACCCTGCTTCTCTTTCTCCTCAGCTGCTACCCTCTCCTCTTCTGCCCAGTGTTTCAGGTAATTGTAGACTTGGCTTCACAGGTCAAGCCCAGGAAGAGAGCAGAGTAGTGGCCCAGCTTGATGAGGGAGAGACCTGCATTGGCGGCACCGTCTTGTCTGTGCTCTGTTCTTATTTTTCAAAAGTTACTATTTTGAGAAAGAAGAGTGAGAACTAACAGTCCTTTTTCAAAATTTCTTTTTTTAACTGAAAACAAATATTTGGTCAGATTCAAAAATCCGCAACAGAACCAAGAATAATATCATGTTTCCGAGTTTTTAGATTTGTGTTCTATTGCCTAGATAAGGCTAATGTTATGAATACCAGTGATGCAAAGGTCAAAGGAAACAACTTTCTTTAAAATGTTATGGCAATCTTACTAGATAAAAAGTTGGAAAAATGATCATAATGTCTGCAAGGATATAGTGAAATAGACATTCTCAAACAATGCTAGCAGGAGCATGGGTTGTTAGAGTCTGTCTAGAAAGCACTTTACAATAAAAATCAAGAAGGTTAAGTTTACATCAGGGCTTCCCTGGTGGTTCAATGATAACGAATCTGCCCGCCAATGCAGGAGACCTGGGTTCAATCCCTGGTCCAGGAAGATCCCACATGCTGCAGAGCAACTAAACCCGGGTGCCACAACTACTGAGCCTTGCTCTAGAGTCGAGAGCCTTTATTATTGAGCCCATGTGCTGCAGCTACTGAAGTCTGCATGCTTAGAGACTGTGCTCTGCAACATGAGAAGGCATCTCAGTGAGGAGGCTGCACATTACAGCAAAAAGTAGTCCTCGCAACTAGAGAAAACCCTGTGTAGCAAGGGAGACCCAGCGCAGCCAAAAATGAAAGTTTACATCCACAGTAGAATGAAGGATAATATTTAGCACATATTATTTAAGAAATTTTGTATTGTTAAGGAGTGTGGGATTTGTTATTTCTTTAGGAGGTTTCAAAATGTGTTTCTTTTTCTGAAAGCAGCCAATATTGAGTTTTATAAGGCCTGCTCTATTAATATTTTTTGTATGAAAAGCTTTTAAGACTTTGTTTTGTTTAAACATTCTTTTAGAAAGTTACAGTTCCTATTCCATCTTGCCTTAACACATTGTGTAAGTATGTAATGGGATAGTTTATAAAGGTTTCAGAGATAATATACTTTGTTGGTTTTGGCTAATAATTATGTTAATACAGTACATAGTAATTTTTGAACACCTTATCAAAACAGTGTGGACAATGCATAGTAAACTCCACATTATATTAAACAAAGTACATATAGAAAAACAGAAGGCACTCTATGTACACTAAATATGAAGGGTTTTAATATGGAAATTAGAGGTGTCCACAATCATTGGAAGGATTGAGAAAGATCAGGGAAATTGGTCCAGTTGGTGGGTGGCTTCAAGAAAATTTTCTTGGAAGATTTTGTGGCTCTCAAGAGTTTCCTGGAAGCTCCCACAAGCTGAGTAGGCTTGGAGCACCAATCAAGTAATTCGCCAGCAAGCACCATTAGCTATCTCAGTTGTCTATGGGACCAAAGAAGGTAATTTGCAGGAATTCATCCAGAAGCTACTGTGAAGTTCATGTCCACTGTCAGCCCACACATCTATCTGTCATTGCCCTTGGAGAGTAATAGCTTCTGTTCCTCGCCATTCCGATGTCACATAAGTGCCTGTAGCTGGCAGACTCTAACCAGAACCATCTAGGGAGGGGAATTCTGGGAGCAATGCTTCTCAGTTTCTCCTCTGAGATTCACAGATCACAGGGGAAAGTGTGATGCCAAATAGACAAGTCATGTTTAGTCATGTTTGCTTTGGTGTTGATTTTATACACATCTTAATTTGTAAAGTTATAAGTATTTTTGGCTCAAAAAAGATATAATATTGTTCTTTATATTATCTAAGTCACTCTCTCCTGATATTCAATTTATTGAAGATGCTGTCATTTTATTTCACCTGATAAATTTCATCTGATGTCAGTTAAAAAGTTTAACTATTTTTATCCATTTACAAGTTACTAGTAATTGTGTATAAAAATAAATTTTCCCAATCATCATTAATTATTCCAGCATTTTACTCCTGAAACAATAAATATCCATTTGTATTTCAAATAACATTGAAGTAGATATTAACCAGCAAGGCAGCAAGCTGGAGTGAATAAAATGGACTAAAGAAACAGGCTTAAATAAAAGAGATATTGGCTATAACTCTATTGCCATTATTTAAACAAGAATTAGTGAGATCCTCAGCTAGGAAAGAGACCAAAGAAACAGAAAGAAGTGACAATTGCAAAATGTAACAGAGAGGGCTATGGTTGCATGGCATCACTGACGGGATGGACTTGAGTTTGAGTAGGCACCGGGAGTTGGTGACAGGGGAGCCTGGTGTACTGTAGTCCACGGGGTTGCAAAATCGAACATGACTGAGCGACTGAACTGAACTGAACAGGGAGGGAGAATGGACAGGTTTTGGTAACTGGCTGAATATAAGGGCAAGAGAGATGATCATTTTATTTATTTAAGATTTTTTTTTATGTAGACTTTTTTTTTTTAAAGTTATTGGCTTATTTAATGGGCTGTGTAGGGTTTTAACTGTGGCACGCAGGATCTTTAGCCTCAGTGCACAGACTTTCTAGCTGTGGCACAGCTTAGTTGCTTCATTGCATATAAAAGGTATCTTAGTCCCTTATCATGGATTGAACCCATGTCCCCTGTATTGCAAGGTGAATTCTTAAACACTAGGCCACCAGGGAAGTCCCAATATGGACCATTTTTCAAGTCTTTATTGAATATTGTTGCAATATTTCTTCTGTTTTATGCTTTTGTTTTTGGTCAGTAGGCATGTGGAATCAACTCCCTGACCAGTGATTGAACCCACACCTCTTGCTTGGGAAGGTGAACTTTTAACCACTGGACCACCAGGGAGGTTTCAGATATTTTAGGTAGAAGATAATATGGGGTTCCCAGGTGGTGCTAGTGGTGAAGAATCTGCCTACCAATGTGGGAGACATAAGAGATACGAGTTTGNTTTTGGTCAATAGGCATGTGGAATCAACTCCCTGACCAGTGATTGAACCCACACCTCTTGCTTGGGAAGGTGAACTTTTAACCACTGGACCACCAGGGAGGTTTCAGATATTTTAGGTAGAAGATAATATGGGGTTCCCAGGTGGTGCTAGTGGTGAAGAATCTGCCTACCAATGTGGGAGACATAAGAGATACGAGTTTGATCCCTGGGTCAGGAAGATCCCCTGGAGGAGGAAATGGCAACCCACTCCAGTATTCTTGCCTGGAGAATCCCATGGACAGAGAAGCCTGGGGGTTACAGTCATTGGGTTGCAGAGTTGGACACAACTGAAGCAACTTAGCATGCAATATTGCTGTGAGAGAAAGATGCTGGGATAGTAATAGAGAGTACAGAGAAGACTAAAGACAACCATTTGAAGAATATCTACCCTCAAAGAGTGTGTAGGAAGGAATGAGCAAAGAAAAATCGAGGAGGAAAAAAAAAGACAGTCTCACAAAGCCATAGGCAAGAGTTTAAGGAGATAGTGAGTAGCAATATTCATTGTTGCAGAACAGACTTTGGATTTTGTGACTGGGAGGCATTTTGTGACCTTTAAGAGTAAGGGGGTTCCCAGGTGGGACTAGTAGTAAAAAATCTGCTTGGCAATTCAAGAGACATAAGAGACATGGTTTTGATCCCTGGGTCAGGAAGATCCCCTAGAGGAAGCAATGGCAACCCACTCCAGTATTCTTGCCTGGAGAATCCCATGCACAGAGAAACCTGGCAGGCTATGGTCTCTAGGTTTGCAAAGAGACGGATGCAGCTGAAGAGACTTAGCATGCATACGTTTAAGAGCACAGGGTTCCATAGAGGAATAAGAATAGAAACTAAATTTAAAAGCATTAAAGAATGAATGAAAGATAAGAAAATAGAGTATTTTTTTCAAAAAGAATATATAACCAAGCCACTTAAAGACATGGAAGTCTCTTAAATGAATATTACTAAGTGACAGAAGCAAATTTGAGAAAGTTACATACTATATATAATTCCAACTATGTGACATTCTGGAAAAGGCAAAATTATGGAGATGCTAAAAAGATTAGTTGTTTCCAATGGTCAGAGGGGAGACAGGAATGTATAGGTGTAGCACAAAGAATTTTTAGGGCAATGTATGATATGTATCTGGTATGATATTTTAATAATAAACATATGTCATTATATATTTGCCCAAACTCATAGAATGTAAAACATCAAGTGATTGTAATGTAAACTATGGATTTAAGTGATAATAATCTGTCCATGCAGGCTCATCCATTGTAACAGATGTACCACTGTGATGTGGGATGTGTGACTAGGGAAGAATTCTATGCATATGTGAGAGCAAGGGGCACATGGGTATGCTCTGTACTTCCCACTCAGTTTTCCTGTGAACCTAAAACTGCTCTAAAATATAAAGTTTATTTTTTGAAATGAATATATAACCACTTTTTATTAATATAAGCTTCTGGGTTCTATTCATGTATATAACTCTTATGTACTATTTTATAGTCCTTACAACTTTCAACAAAATATTGCAATTTTTGTCCCCAATAAAGTAAGTGTTGGTCCCTCAGTTGTGCCCAACTCTTTGAGAGCCCATGGACTGTTGCCTGCCAGGCTCCTTTGTCCATGGAATTCTCCAGACAAGAATACTGGAGAACTTTCCAACCCAAGGATCAAACCCAGGTCTTCAGCATTGTGGGCAGATTCTTTACCATCTGAGCCAGCAGGGAAGCCAAGTATATGATAGATACATAGAATTTGTTACATTTCAGAATGACAGAGTGTTGCTGAATTTTATACTAAGTATTATAAATGCATAAAGAAGTATTAGACCTGTCTTTAAATGCTCATTACATGTTCCAGTTATCTTATTACTATGTTAATAAACCACCCCAAAACTTGGTAGGTTAAAACAATAATTATTATATTTCACTTTTCTGGTTGTTAACAGAGCTGGGCACTTCTCAGTTGGGATCCTTCAGACAGTTGCAGTCAGTTGACAGCTGAGGTTGGAATCCTGTGAAAGCTCCTTTACTCATGTCTCATTGCTTGGCTGAGATATCTACAACAGCTGGTGACTGGTGGATCCTTTCTCTCTGTCTTTTGCCCATGTGGCCACTCTCAAGTCTGGCTTGGGCTTGACACCACATGACAATTTAAGGAGCAAGCATTTCAAGAGACCCAAGCAGAAGCTTCAAGTTCTGGGAGCTATGGGAAGACATGCAGCATTACTTTCACTGTATTTTATTAGGCAAAGCTGTTATAAACCAGTCCCGATTCAATGGAGTAGATACAAAGAAGGAAGAAATTGATGGTTGCCAACTTGGAAACAAGCTACAGAAATTTATCTGGGGGATGTTTATAAATACACAGATATATGAAAAAAAGAATGATTATAATGAATGTTCAAGTATAAAATAATATGAAAAGATAAGACCTTAGTAATCAAGATGGTACGTTTAGTCAAGGCTATGGTTTTTCCTGTGGTCATGTATGGATGTGAGAGTTGGACTGTGAAGAAGGCTGATTGCCGAAGAATTGATGCTTTTGAACTGTGGTGTTGGAGAAGACTCTTGAGAGTCCCTTGGACTGCAAGGAGATCCAACCAGTCCATTCTGAAGGAGATCAACCCTGGGGTTTCTTTGGAAGGAATGATGCTAAAGCTGAAACTCCAGTACTTTGGCCACCTCATGCGAAGAGTTGACTCACTGGAAAAGACTCTGATGCTGGGAGGGATTGGGGGCAGGAGGAGAAGGGGACGACCGAGGATGAGATGGCTGGATGGCATCACTGACTCGATGGACGTGAGTCTGAGTGATCTCCGAGAGATGGTGATGAACAGGGAGGCCTGGCGTGCTGCGATTCATGGGGTCGCAAAGAGTCGGACACGACTGAGCGACTGAACTAACTAACTAACTAATCAAGATGGGAAATAAGATTAATTCCTAGAGGTCTACCCAAAGACATTGCATTTTTCTAGCAAGGTTTCTCAAGAGACTGAGGATCTAATGCCTGCACTGATGTTTGAGACCCTTAATCAAGATAGTGATGCAAAATTATGTGGCCTCCAGATAATTAGCCTAGAGCATCTCTGAACTCACATAGTTCACAATATAAGTTCCAGATTATTTTTGGCCAAGATATCGATCCTCTGTCTTATATCCTCAAGGCTGCCTGTTTTTCTGACTCTCTCCTACTCCATTGGCCCCTAAAGTCCACTGTTCTCTACACTTGCAACAGCACAATGGCAAATCTGCTATTTAATTCTGAATCTGTAATTGTCATTTCAGCAAGTTTGAAACCTTTTAACACTTAATGGCCAGGAAAAATCTTGTTTTATTTTGTTTCCTGTGTGTGTTAGACATTTAGTTGTGTCCAGCTCTTTGTGATCCCGTGGACTGTAGCCCGCCAGGCTCCTCTGTCCATGGAATTCTCCAGACAAGAATACTGGTGTGGGTTGCCATTTCCTTCTCCATTTATTTCCTTTATTTAGTCAATTTTCCTTTCAAGTCTTTTCTTCTTTCATTACATTTTGGTAAGATTTCTTATGTCTTTTATTTTTATTATTTCTCTTTTTTACTCTCCTTTGAATGACATTTATAAGCAAGGTTAAATACATGTTATCACTTTAATTTGATAAAACATATAATCAACCTCTGCCTTAGAAAGTATTTTGAATGCCTTAGAAACTTTGCCTTTGCTGCACACACAGGCAGAATGGAGTGATATTTTAAGATTTCCTGTGACTAGAAAGGTATGGAAAGTTTGACTGATTTATATTGTGTTCTGACTTCCTGAGGCAGTTTTCCTAATGCTATTCCATTTAACTCATATCCTAAAACAAAGCTTGTTAGTTTTTTTTTTTAATCAAAATTTAATCTAGAACTGAGTGTTTCAGTTTTGTTCTTTGTCTCTAAAGCTTAATTTCCATGGATTTTTATAGTAGTAGCAATTTTACAAAATTTCTCCCATTGATGGGATGATTCTCAAAGCATTTGAGAAAAGGAATTCCCCGCTTAATTTTCAAAATTACTTTTAAAAATAAATAACTTGATTATTTAGCATATATGTGTTGTTCTAGAATAGCTTTTATTTCTGTACCACAAAACTTAAGATTTTATCTATTTTCTACTTTGCTTGTGAGAATCACATTCTTTGCAATAACAATGTTTGTTCTCTGGGGCAGGAATTTTATAGTTTTACAGGTTTTTTTTTAATATCCCTAAATCCTGTACCATAATGTTCAACTGTTTGTAGAGACTCTTGATATATCAATGTTTGTTGTATTCTTTCAGTTTAATTCTATAACTAAGTTTCACTCTCCTTAATCACAATCTATAGAAACAAAATAGACTTTCCTAAGGCTTAATTTTGTACTAAATAGCATTACTGGTTATTTGTACATAGGTCTTTCTAATTTGAATCTTCCCCTAATAAGTAAAACAGAAATGAGATCATTTAATCTTTCTGAAAAGATCTCTCTGTCATCTTTTTTCAAGTCTCTTTATTCATACAGTAAGGAGGTTCTGACTCTAGAACCAGGCTGCTTGGGTTCAAATCCTAGTTGTACCACTTACTAACTGTATATTCTTGGGGAAAACTTTCTGTGTCTGCTTCCTCAATTTCAAAGGAGGTTCACAATAGTAATAACCGCTTAATAGGGTTGTTGGACTTCCGTTGTGGCTCAGACGTAAACAATCCGCCTCCAATGTGGGAGATTTGGGTTCTATTTCTGGGTCGGGAAGATCCCATGGAGGAGGGCACAGCAGCCCACTCCAGTATTCTTGACTGGAGAATCCCCGAGGACAGGGGAGCCTGAGGGGCTACAGTCCATGGAGTCGCAAAGAGTCGAACACGACTGAGCGACTAAGCGTGTGTGCCCACACACACACACACAAAAAATAGTTGTGTTGTGGGAATTAAATGAACTTGCTCACGAAAGCAATAGAATAATGTTTAGAACATGGTAATTATGCAATAAATGTTAGCTGTTGGTATTGTTGCATTATTTAGATTTAATTGTTTTCGTGTGTGCTAAGTTGTTTCAGTCCTGTCTGATTCCTAGCGACCCTATGGACAGAGTATGGACAGTAGCCTGCCAGGCTCCTCTGTCCATGGGATACTCCAGACAAGAATACTGAAGTGGGTTGCCATGCCCTCTTCCAGGGGATCTTCCCAACCCAGGGATCAAACCAGTGTCTCTCATGTCTACTTCACTGGCCAGTGTGTTCTTTACCACTGTCGCCAGCTGGGAAGCCCTTAATAGTTTTCATTCTTTGCTAATTGTATTTTCTTAAAAAAAAAAAAAACTAATTTATTTATTTTTAATTGAAAGATAATTGTTTTACATAATTTTGTTGTTTTCTGTCAAGCATCAACAAGAATCAGCCATAGGTATACATATGTCCCCTCCCTCTTGAACCTCGCTCCCATCTCCCTCCCCATCAGATCCCTATAGTTACGGAGTCCCTGTTTGAGTTCCCTGAATCATACAGCAAATTCCCATTGGCTATCTATTTTACGTATGGTACTGTAAGTTTCCGTCCATCTCTCCTCCATCCATCTCATCCTCTCCTTCCTTCCCTTCTGCCGAGTCCTTAAGTCTGTTCTCTATGTCTATCTTTGCTGCCCTGCAAATAAATTAATCAGTCCCATCTTTCTAGATTCCATGTATATGTTAGTATATGATATTTATCTTTCTCTTTCTGACTTACTTCACTCTGTATAATAGGCTCTAGGTTTGTTCACCTCATTAGAACTGACTTAAATGCTTCCTTTTATGGCTGAGTAATATTCCATTGTATATATGTATGTACCATAGCTTCTTTAGCCATTCATCTGTTGATAAACATCTAGATTGCTTCCATGTTCTAGCTATTGTAAATAGTGCTGCAATGAACACTGGGGTACATGTGTCTTTCAATTTTGGTATCTGCTGAGTATATGCCTGGCAGTGAGATTGCTGGGTCATATGGTGGTTTTATTCCTATATTTTTAAGGAATTTCCATACCATCTTCCGTAGTGGCTGTATCAATTTACATTCCCACGAGCAATGCAAAAGAGTTCCCTTTTCTCCACACCCTCTCCAGCATTTATTGTTTGTAGAATTTTTAATGATGGCGGTTTTGACTGATGTGAGGTGGTATCTCATTGTAGTTTTGATTTGCATTTCTCTAATAATGAGCCATGTTGAGCATCTTTTCATGTGTTTTTTAGCCATCTGTATGTCTTCTTTGGAGAAATGTCTGTTTAGATCTTCTTAATGGTTTTACTAAATGCCTACTGAAGTAATCACATTTTGAAAATCACGTAAGTAGGTAGCTTTCATCAATAAGCTTGTTTCTAAACTGATTTCTGGAGATAAAAAAGAAGCCATCAGGGACTGAGGGGATGGGATGTGGTGGGAGGGGAGGAAAATTTTGTTTTTCAGTACCAGCATTTAATCCTTTCACCTTTCTTCAATAAAACTGCTATGGACTAAATGTTTGTATTCTGTTATATGTTGAAGCCTAATCCCCTAGGCCCACTCCAGTATTCTTGCCTGGAGAATCCCCATGGACAGAGGAGCCTGGCAGGCTACAGTCCATGGGGGCGCAAAGAGTCAGACACAAAGGAGCAAGTAAGCAAGCACAGCACAATCCCTTAGGATATGAGGGTGGAGGCCACATGAATGGGATTAGTGGTTTCATAAGAAGAGAGGACACATGCGCAAGTGATAGGATAGAGCAATTTAGGAGCCTGGAAAAGTCAATGAAACCTCTGAGCAACCGACTTTTGCATGAGTTGAGTCTTGAAGGTGGAATAAAACTTACTATACAAGAAAAATAGAAAAATAATTTCACAGAAAAATAAGTACATGCAAAGGCATAGAGTCATGGGATGGCTTGGAAGTCTGAGGAACTGTGAGAAGTCCAGGCCATCTGAAGCTTAAAACACACCATAGGTAAAGAAGGCTTAAGATAGTGGAGATATATTAGGGAGGATTTCTTTTTCCTTGTATGTCAAGTCAAAGAGTTTATATATTATTCTGTGAGAGCCAGAGTAAAAATTTTTCCAGTAGTGATTTTTTAACAAAAAGATGACATGATCAGGAAGTGAGATAGTTAGAGTCAGAAAGAAAGAAAGTGAAGTCGCTCAGTCATATCCGACTCTTTGCGACCCCATGGACTGTAGCCTACCAGGCTCCTCTGTCCGTGGGATTTTCCAGGCAAGAGTACTGGAGTGGGTTGCCGTTTTCTTCTCCAGGAGATCTTCCCAACCCAGGGATTGAACCCAGGTCTCCCGCATCGCAGGGAGACGCTTTTCCATCTGAGGCACCAGGGAAGACTCAGAAGTTAGAGTCAGAAGGTAGTAGTAATAATAGTCACTCAGTCGTGTCTGAATCTTTGCAACTCCATGGACTGTAGCCCACCAGGCTCCTCTGTCCTTGGAATTCTCTAGGCAAGAATACTGGAGTGGGTAGCCCTTCCCTTCTCCAGGGGATCTTCCCAGTTCAGAGACCGAAACCTGGTCTTCTGCAGATTCTTTACTCTTCGAGACACCAGGATCAGAAAGAGGGAAGTTTAAATATCAGCTCCAGTATTGTAATAGCCATGTTTCCTAAGATCAATTATTTAATCTCCCTTAATTTCCTCACTTAGAAATACTAAGGTAATACAATTCTGCTGCATGTTGTATTAGAGATAATATATTTTAGATGCTTGACATTGTATTTGGTGTATAATTGTTTTGAAAAGGTTCTTCTCCCTTTGTCATGCAGAAAGGAATCTCTGAGGGCAGTGAGGAAGACACTGGGACTGAAGGGGGCAATGCCGCTGACCTCCATGGTATAGCCTTTAGCACAGAATTGGGAGTGGTGAAGAAAGGTGAGATTTTAAAGATCTTTCTCTTCCAAGGTAAACATTTTGTGGCTCTTGGAAGTAGCCCAGTGAGAGAAAGAGAAACTGACAATTAAGATGTTGAGTTTAGGAAGCCTGAGACATCTTCCATATTTTAAGCACCGTTCTAGGTGCTGTGGATGAATAACGTACATTTTCTTCCTTGAGATGTTCCAAAATCTATCAGTGAGACAGATACTTGTATGAATAGACACAGTATAAAGATTTATATTCTAGGTAGGATTTTTGTAACAGCCTCATCTTTTATCTATTTTCTAAGTGGGAAGAATAATTTTTTTTGGATGCTTTACTGAACCAATTTTAAATTATGTGAGCATTGTCAGGTCTCAGACTGTATTCTTACTAATTGTAGTCACCATGTATTCTCAGCACTAAATTTCCCAGATCAGTTTTTTATCCCTTATGTATAATAGCTCAAACAATGCCAGTACAATTTTTTTTTAAGTTCAAAATATAATTAGAGGCATCTCATTAAGATTTAAGATAAGCACTTTGAGTCCTTGCGTGCAAGGTCTTGTAATCGCAAATATCAATTCTTTAAATTACATGATTGCCAAGAACTGGAAAGAACCGTTAAGAAGAATAACAAAAATAAAAAAGCTAAAGTATAGTGACACATAAAGAAATGAGACATTTCCAGAAAAGCCATTCATTCTTTTCATTATTAATTTTCTTCCTTCTAGACTGACTAACAAATAGCATTTTCAGTCAAAACTGTACCTTTTAGAACTCCCTGTATGGTGTTGTTTATTTCACCACGGCATGTGTATCCTGAGCATAATTCTTACTATTAACCCTTTTGAGGCTGCCAGTGGTTTCAGTTTCTTACCTTCTTTTGCCTGGCACCCAGAAAAGTATATCACTTTCTCTAAATCTGTCATCTTTTCTACTGTGTTACTGACCCCTCTTAATATATCATGTTCTCTTAATCTTTATAGTCAGAATTAAGTAAAGAATTCATATTTGGATCTTTTAGCATTCATCAGAACTTCTATTTCTGTTGGAGAGTTTTTAAAGCATGTAATGGAGGAGTTAGAAGAAGAGAGAGATTAGATGATTCATAGTACCCAGGAGAGGAGTTTCCATTAAGAAGAATATAGGGACAGATAACACACAGTAAAGGGAGGAAAGGAGGAAGTGGAGGCCCTAGAAACAAATGTCATAACGGCACAGAAGTAGAGTGGCAAACGTGTATATTTCTTTAAGAAGATGAGATGCCAGCGGAAGGAAGGAGGTAAGGCACTGGCAGCCAATTGCCATGGAAATCCATAAAGAAAGCAGGTAGAACAATTATTTTCTCAAAGGAAAAATTTAACCTCTAAAGGGTCAGATGAGGTTTCTGGTATGAAAGAAAATACTCTGTAAAGATGGATGCTGGTTACATTTAAATAAAAAAGAAAAATTTTTTGACTTCTAGCTTATTAAGTTCTATGCTTTTGGAGCACATTAGATTACCTAACCTGATTCTTCATTTATATCTGCCTGAAGAGATTTGGTGTTTTTCTTCTAATTCAAATCAATTCAACAAACAGTTATTGAGTGTCTGAATGTGCCAGATAGAAAAGAGGAAGATCAGCCTTCAAGAAGCTTACCTCTTATGAGTTGAAGCAATGTTGAGGGAGGGGGAATTAGAACAAATGTCCAGGTAGGTAGATGGTTTTAGGGTAAAAATGTAAGAGCAGCATGGAAGAAGGGATGCGAGGATTTGTTAAGGACGTGTTTCTGGAGCTGACTACGTCAATTCATACTCAAGTGGAAATCTCCTGAGATAGGAAAAGGCATTTTAGACGTAGGCAAAAGCACGTTTCTCTCTGCCACTGCCCTTTCCCCGACTAGTACTTCCAAACTACAAGCACTGCTGAGTCATAATTTCCTAGGTTGTGTGAGAAGACAGGAATAGGACTTATTTAGGACTATACTTGCATAGACTTAGGATACTCTCACTAATGAGACGATAATGCTCTTCTCCATTATATATATGGTGGTGGTTTAGTTGCTAAGTCGTATCTAGCTCTTGTGACCCTATAGACTCCTCCTCTGCCAGGCTCCTCTGATTCTCCAGACAAGAATACTGAAGTGGGTTGCCATTTCCTTCTCCAGGGGATCTTCCCAATCCAGGAATCGGACCTGGGTCTCTTGCATTGCAGGCAGATTCTTTACAGACTAAGCTATGAGGGAAGCCCGTTATATACAATTTCTAATTTTTCCAAGATTGCTGTTTTGGTATATGTTTAAAAGCAAATATTAAAAAAAGTCTTTTCCTTTTATTTTTCTCTTTTTTAATGCATGTTAAGAACTTACAGCTAAAAGCCAAATAATAATTATCATAATTATAGCTAACTTTTACTGATGCTGTACTGTATTCTAGGAGCTTTGATAAATCCCCTATGTAGACTATTTCACTGAACCGTCACAACAACCAATTGGGGAATATACTATTATTGCTCTTATTATTATTATTGATAAATTGAGACTTAGAGAAATTAATTAACTTATCACATAGCTAGGACGTGATTAAGCTAGGACTTCAGGACTGGGCAGTCTGACTATAGAGCTCAAATAAAGTCTTTGTCTTGACATCACGAGGCTGAAAATCTTAGCATATGTCAAGACAGATGTGTTGGTAAGGGCTATTGCTCCTTGCAGTGCTCTTTAAACCTTGGACTCATTCATTTATTCAGTCAATATTTACTGAGTACCTATTATGTGCCAACACTGTGGTAGGCATTGAGGATCAGAAGTGAATACTGCAGAAGTTATCTCTGTCTTCATGAAGTTACCACTGTAAGAAGAAAATGGAAACAAGTGACTAATCATAATCAAGTACGATAAGAATTGCAAGAAGGAACTAAAGTAATGTGGTGAGCTTGACAGAAGCCTATCATATTTGGGAATTTGGGAATCCCTCTCTGAAGAAGTGAGACTTACACTGAGATCTGGTGCATGGAAGAACAGAAAAAAATTACCTAGGTAAACTGGAAGAGAGGAGAGTTTCACTCAAGGTGAATACCAGGGTGAGGTGGACATACAGATGCCCCGTCCAGACCTCCTGTAAGGAAGGACTTGATTCTCCAGCCTCTGGGAGTGCTGACAACCTCTTCAGGCATTGCTTCAGTTGCAGGGAGAATGTGACCCTTACCCAAGGTCATTTTCCCTCTACATGCAGGCCAACTCTGATGGGCCATTTCTGTTTCATAGCTACCAGCACAGTTGGCTGAGGCTGTCAGGCTTGCATCACAGCTTGATTTTGCCTTCTTCTCAATCCTGCTCCCACCCCCTCCCTTCCATGGGTGTTGATCTCAAGAACACTCCCTAATAAACATCCTGAACACTAAACCCTGCCTGAGTCTACTTCCTGGAGAGCCCAAACTGCATGACAACATAAAAAGCTTTGCCAACTCAAGGCATTCAGAATGACTGTAGTTTGAGTGAGAGACAGAGATGAGCTGTGGTCGAAAAGGTAAACAGGGGTCAGATTCTGAGCTCCTGATAAAGCATGCTAAGACTTTTTCCTAAAGGCAGCAGCAATAGGAAACCATAGCAGGATATTAAGCAGGAATGACATCATTAAATTTGTAGTTTTGAAATTTGCAATGCATGGCAAGGGTGCTTTGACTACCAAATTAATATCTTTCAAAAAAAAAAAAAACTTTTTCCTTATTTCAGATATTAATAATAAAATAAAGGTACCAAGCTGTTTTTCCTATCCTTGAATCATTGCTTTTCATTCCCCTCCCCTTCTCAATAAAAACTACTAAATCTGCTCCATGGTTCATGCAGTTATAATCCTATGAAATATTACATAATATTAACTTCTTGAAAGACTTTCTCATTGATCAATGGAAAGAAATAGAATGGGAAATAATAGAATGGGAAAAATTAAAGATCCCTTTAAGAAAACTAGAGATACCAAGGGAACATTTCATGCAAAGATGGGCACAATAAACAGCAGAAATGATATGGACCTAACAGAAGTAGAAGATACTAAGAAGAGGTGGCAAGAATACACAGAAGAACTATACAAAAAAGATCTTCATGACCCAGGTAACCACGATGGTTTGATCACTCACCTAGAGCCAGACATCCTGGAATGCAAAGTCAAGTGAGCCTTAGGAAGCATCACCACGAACAAAGCTAGTGGAGGTGATTGAATTCCAGTTGAGTGATTTCAAATCCTAAAAGATGATGCTGTGAAAGTGCTGCACTCAATATGCCAGGAAATTTGGAAAACTCAGCAGTGGCCACAGGACTGGAAAAGGTCAGTTTTCATTCCAATCCCAAAGAAAGGCAATGCCAAAGAATGCTCAAACTACTGCACAATTGCAGTCATCTCAGTTCAGTTCAGTTCAGTCGCTCAGTCGTGTCCGACTCTTTGCGAACCCATGAATCGCAGCACGCCAGGCCTCCCTGTTCATCACCATCTCTCGGAGTTCACTCAGACTCACATCCATCGAGTCAGTGATGCCATCCAGCCATCTCATTCTCGGTCGTCCCCTTTTCCTCCTGCCCCCAATCCCTCCCAGCATCAGAGTCTTTTCCAGTGAGTCAACTCTTCTCATGAGGTGGCCAAAGTACTGGAGTTTCAGCTTCAGCATCATTCCTTCCAAAGAAATCCCAGGGTTGATCTCCTTTAGAATGGACTGGTTGGATCTCTTTGCAGTCCAAGGGACTCTCAAGAGTCTTCTCCAACACCACAGTTCAAAAGCATCAATTCTTCGGCGATCAGCCTTCTTCACAGTCCAACTCTCACATCCATACATGACCACAGGAAAAACCATAGCCTTGACTAAACGGACCTTAGTCGGCAAAGTAATGTCTCTGCTTTTGAAAATGCTATCTAGGTTGGACATAACTTTTCTTCCAAGGAGCAAGCGTCTTCTAATTTCATGGCTGCAGTCACCATCAGCAGTGATTTTGGAGCCTCTCACACACTAGCAAAGTAATGCTCCAAATTCTCCAAGCCAGGCTTCAACAGTATGTGAACTGTGAACTTCAGATGTTCAAGCTGGTTTTAGAAAAGGCAAAGGAACCAGAGATCAAATTGCCAACATCATCTGGATCACTGAAAAAGCAAGAGAGTTCCAGAAAAACATCTATTTCTGTTTTATTGACTATGCCAAAGCCTTTGACTGTATGGATCACAACAAACTATGGAAAAGAGATGGGAATACCAGACCACCTGACCTGCCTCTTGAGAAATCTGTATGCATGTCAAGAATTGACAGTTAGAACTGGACATGGAACAACAAACTGGTTCCAAACCGGGAAAGGAGTATATCAAGGCTATATGTTGTCACCCTGCTTATTTAACTTATATGCAGAGTATATCAAGAGAAATGCTGGGCTGGATGAAGCACAAGCTGAAATCAAAATTGCTGGGAGAAATATAAATAACCTTGGATATGCAGATGACACCACCCTTATGGCAGAAAGTGAAGAAGAACTAAAGAGCCTCTTGATGAAAGTGAAAGAAGAAAGTGAATAAGTTGGCTTAAAACTCAACATTCAGAAAACTAAGATCATGGCATCTGGTCCCATCACTTCATGGCAAATAGATGGAGAAACAATGAAAACAGTGAGAGACTTTATTTTTTTTGGCTCCAAAATCACTGCAAATGGTGCTGCAGCCATGAAGTTAAAAGATGCTTGATCCTTGGAAGAAAAGCTATGACCAACCTAGTGAAAGTGAAAGTGAAGTCGCTCAGTCGTGTCCGACTCTTTTCGACCCCATGGACTGTAGTCTACCAGGCTTCTCCATCCATGGGATTTTCCAGGCAAGAGTACCAGAGTGGGTTGCCATTTCCTTCTCTGGACCAACCTAGATGACATATTAAAAAGCAGAGCTATTACTTTGCCAACAAAGATCTGTCTAGTCAAAGCTATGGTTTTTCCAGTAGTCATGCATGGATGTGAGAGTTGGACTATAAAGAAAGCTGAGTGCTGAAGAATTGTTGCTTTTGAACTGTGGTGTTAGGGAAGACTCTTGAGAGTCTCTTGTACTGCAAGGAAATCCAACTAGTCCATCCTAAAGGAAATCAGTCCTGAATTTTCATTGGAATCATTGATACTGAAGCTGAAACTCCAATACTTTGGCTAACTGATGCGAAGAACCAACTCATTGGAAAAGACCTTGATGCTGGTAAAGATTGGAGGCAGGAGGAGAAGGGGATGACAGAGGATGAGATGGTTGGATGGCATCACCGACTCAATGGACATGAGTTTGAACAAGCTTCAGGAGTTGGTGATGGATAGGGAAGCCTGGAATCCTGCAGTCCATGGGGTCACAAAGAGACTGACTGAGTGACTGAACTGAACTGAAAGACTGTAGGAAATAGTGTTATGTGAGGACTTGGATAGTTATTTGTTCTGTGGCCATGAAAGCTAACTGTTCAGTGTAGCTGGAAAGGCTTAAGTATTAAGTCACCAGATACATGACCTCCAGATACCACATTGCAGAAAGACTCGTCCTTCTGCCAATTATATGTCTGCATCCTGCTTTCTAATTCTGAGTTTTCACCTCAGTCCCCAGATATGTGTAATATATAGTAGCTATATTATCACAGTTCACGAAAAGAGGAATATCTTGACAGTCAAGACTGGATTTTTTTTAAAAGAAAGCTTTATTCAGGTAGCTGCATAGATTTAAAGTATACAGTTTGGGTAAGTCTTAACCTATGTGTGCATTTGTGAAGGCATCATCACAATCAAAGTAACAGATATTTCTAGTACCTCAAACCTTTCTTTGTGACCCTTAGTAATCCCCACCTCTCCTCCTTTCTCCACCGTCTTCCTCAGGCTGTAACACTGACCCACTTTCTGTCATACAGATTACATTGCCTAGAATTGTATGCAAACGTAATCATATGGCATGCACTCCTTTTGTCTGACTTCTTTCACTCAGCATAATTATTTGGAAAACTAGATGTAAAATGTTCAATTAAATAATATTTTATATGTGATCAAACTTGCTACATATAAAAAACTTTGTATTTAATTACATGATAACATATATATTGTAAATATTGACAGTGAAATTGATGTTCAATATTTTAAGTATAACTGTTCATTGTGCCTTAGACTAAAGTTTGCTTTTAACTAAAGCCATTTTACTTCAAAGTTATAAACAAAAAGCATCTGATCTGTGAAGTTGACCAGCAAGTCTGTATTGCTACTGCTACTGCTAAGTCACTTCAGTCTATATTACAGGAATATAGATAAGACATTTGGTAGAAGACTCTCCTCTCACCAAATTAGTTAGCTAAATAATCTGGAAAACAAAACTGAAGAGTAGTTGCTATGAGGTGCTGAACAAGAAGATAGATGGGGCATATGTTGAATTCCTCTAATAGGTTTGATTAGATGGGAGATTGCCCCCCTCAATAGACAAGCCCCTGTGCACACACACAATCATTTACACATGCATACACAAACAGCATCACACTTTTTTCTTCCACAAATTGCTTTTAGTCTAGACAAGAAAGTGAAAGTGTTAGTCTCTCAGTTGTGTCCGATTCTTTGTGGTGACCCCGTAACAGCCCACTGTCCATTGGATTCTCCTCTGTCCATGGGATTCTTCAGGCAAGAATACTGGAGTGGGTAGCCATTCCCTTCTCCAGGGTATTTCCGACCCAGGGATTGAACCCAGGTCTTCTGCATTGTGGGCAGATTCTTTACCATTTGAGCCACCAGAGAATCCCTCTAGCCCAGAGTAGTTCAGCAATTGCTCCATATTACCATTTAGTTTTCTATGTACATCTAAAAAGGATTAAAACTAAAAACCATTTAAAAATATCATTATATCCCAACCTCAGAACTATTTGTGCATATGAAAACACAAACCCAAGAATATCACAAAATCACATCTTTTAATTTAAAAAAAAAGACTTTTTCACATACAGCACCAACCTATATACATAGGAAGCACTCAATGTATATTTTTCAACTGAACAACATAAAGGATTCTGCTCTGTGACTGCATCTTCCCTGGAGGCAAGTCACCTCATTTTGGCACACCTGAAAAGCCAATGTTTTCATTTCCTTCAGGGTAACATATGTTTAATCTGATTGCCATTTTTGTGAAGTTCATCAATATGCTGGTCCTTTTAATGCGTGTGCATTTATGCTGGAATCATTTTCTTTGGTTCCACATGTGTGCGCAGCCACTCAGCTGTGTCCGACTCTTTGCCACCTCATGGACTGTAGCCCGCCAGGCTTCTCTGTCCATGGGATTCTCCAGGCAAGAATACTAGAGCATGTTGCCATTTCCTACTCTAGGGGATCTTCCCAACCCAAGGATCGAATCTGCTTTCCTTGCATCTCCTGCATTGGCAGGCATATTGCTTATCACCATGCCACCTGGGAAGCCCCCATCCACGTAGCCTACATCTTTTTAATTATTTTGGAGAAAGGATGGGTGACTATTTTCCACATCTTCAGTTCAGTTCAGTTCAGTCACTCGTCGTGTCCGACTCTTTGCGACCCCATGAATCACAGCATGCCAGGCCTCCCTGTCAATTACCAACTCCCGAAGTTCACTCAAACTCACGTACATCGAGTCGGTGATGCCATCCAGCCATCTCATCCTCTCTCATCACCTTTTCCTGCCCCCAGTCCCTCCCAGCATCAGGGTCTTTTCCAATGAGTCAACTCTTCACATGAGGTGGCCAAAGTATTGGAGTTTCAGCCTCAGCATCAGGCCTTCCAATGAACACCCAAGACTGGTCTCCTTTAGAAAGGACTGGTTGGACCTCCTTGCAGTCCAAGGGACTCTCAAGAGTCTTCTCCAACACCACAGTTCAAAAGCATCAATTCTTTGGCAAGGAGTTCACTCAGACTCACGTCCATAGAGTCAGTGATGCCATCTAGCCATCTCATCCTCTGTCCTCCCCTTCTCCTCCTGCCCCCAATCCCTCCCAGCATCAGGGTCTTTTCCAGTGAGTCAGCTCTTCACATGAGGTGGCCAAAGTACTGGAGTTTCAATCTCAGCATCAGTCCTTCCAATGAACACCCAGGACTGATCTCCTTTAAAATGGACTGGTTGGATCTCCTTGTAGTCCTAGGGACTCTCAAGAATCTTCTCCAACACCCCAGTTCAAAAGCATCAATTCTTTGGCACTCAGCTTTCTTCACAGTCCAACTCTCACATCCATACATGACCACTGGAAAAACCATAGCCTTGACTAGATGGACCTTTGTTGGCAAAGTAATGTCTCTGCTTTTCAATATGCTATCTAGGTTGGTCATAACTTTCCTTCCAAGGAGTAAGCGTCTTTTAATTTTATGGCTGCAATCACCATTTGCAGTGATTTTGGAGCCCCCCAAAATAAAGTCAACCACTGTTTCCACTGTTTCCCCATCTATTTGCCATGAAGTGATGGGACCAGATGCCATGATCTTCGTTTTCTGAATGTTGAGCTTTGAGCCAACTTTTTCACTCTCCTCTTTCACTCTCATCAAGAAGCTTTTTAGTTCCTCTTCACTTTCTGCCATAACGGTGGTGTCATCTGCATATCTGAGGTGATTGATATTTCTCCCGGCAATCGTGATTCCAGCTTGTGCTTCTTCCAGCCCAGCGTTTCTCATGATATACTCTGCCTAGAAGTTAAATCAGCAAGGTGACAATATACAGCCTTGATGTACTCCATTTCCTATTTGGAACCAGTCTGTTGTTCCATGTCCAGTTCTAACTGTTGCTTCCTGACCTGTATACAGGTTTCTCAAGAGGCAGGTCAGGTGGTCTGGTATTCCCATCTCTTTCAGAATTTTGCACAGTTTTTGTGATCCACACAGTCAAAGGCTTTGGCATAGTCAAGAAAGCAAAAATAGATGTTTTTCTGGAACTCTCTTCCTTTTTTGATGATCCATTGGATATTGGCAATTTGATCTCTGGTATTGATTCCAGTAGCTTTCAAATATTGACATAGCTGAAAAATTTCTAGTAAAAAAAAAATTCATCTAAGATTTAAATTATTTTTTAGTTCAAATTTCTGATGATTTTGTTCTCCAAAAATCAGAGTTCATATCTGAATGATTGCAAACAGTAGTAACATTATTTGACCCATTGCTTTGTACCATGTCCAGTTTCTGGCAATACTAATCAGAGCATTCAACCACTCCCCTCTTGATCTCTATTGTCAGTGCAAAACCAGCCTCTTCCATCATTTCTCCTCATATTCACAAATGACAGAACTAATGTAAGTTCTGTTTCTTCATTTTTGTAATCACTATGCTATTATTCCCTATCTTGAATCTGCAGTTTAGATGCAGGAGTTCATAGAACTACAGAGGCTGGATACATGACTTGAGCTTGAATGATTCCAAACTGTTAGGAATTTACTTGAAATAAACTTGTGTGGTTGAGTCTGTGTGTATTGGGGCGTGACTGTATAACTGGCAGTTCTCTGAACTAACTTCCATGTAGAATGCGAGTTATATAGGATAAGCAATAAAAATGTGCTAATCTGAAGCTTTATATGCACATAATGAAAACTCAGCAGTAATGCAGCAGTTGTTTAGAATTTAGATCAACAGAAGATTTTTTCAGGAAGGAGTACTGTATCACTGACATTTTTTTGGAATTACTGAGACATGGTGATAATAAAAAGCAGATTGACTTCTAGTTGCTTTTATTATTGTTTTTAAATTCTCTGCAGGCTCCCTTATTGCCTGCACCCGGGGCAGATTTCCCCTCTTGCCCAGCCTTCAGTACACCACTGAATCCAGCTATTGTGCTGGTGCTGGTGAGGGGGGCAGTTGGCGAGTAATATAGACAAAGACTTTCTGGGCCCACCCTTTGTTTTAGAGCTGTCCTCAGAGAAGGCCTTCCTTTTTGGCTCCACTGGTAAAGAATCCGCCTGTGATGCAGGAGACCTGGGTTCGATCCCTGGGTTGGGAAGATCCCCTGAAAAAGGAAAAGGCTACCCACTCTGGTATTCTGGCCTGGAGAATTCCATGAACTGTATAGTCCAAAGGGTCACGAAGAGTTGAACATGAGCGACCTTCACTTTCTTTTCTTTCAGAGAAGGGGGCACTGTTGTGACTCAGGCAGCTGCCCCACTTGGTGTCTGTTGCATTCTCCTTCCTAGTTGCTTAGCATTACACACACACACACACACACACACACACACACACACACTATCTGACATGTCCATATACAACCACAAATGCAAGTGAGCTACAATTAAAACTTACAACAGCTACTGTTTCCAAGGTGATGTCATGGAACCATTGTTCTCTGAGTCTAGATAGCAGAGTGATCTTCATTCCTTCTCCAGTTATATTGGTAGCCCGTATGATGTTCATCAGACTGTGGATTGATTAGCAAATGGAGCCAATGGTTACACAGCTTATCTTCAAACTCTATGTCGACACAATTTCTCCCATCTTCATGGTATTCCTTGGCCAGTCCCTGCATATAGCTCTTTTCTTCTCTACATTGACTCTACATTATGCAGCAAGAATACACAGAACTGTACAAAAAAGATCTTCATGACCAAGATAATCACGATGGTATGATCACTCACCTAGAGTCAGACATCCTGGAATGTGAAGTCAAGTGGGCCTTAGAAAGCATCACTACGAACAAAGCTAGTGGAGGTGATGGCATTCCAGTTGAGCTGTTTCAAATCCTGAAAGATGATGCTGTGAAAGTGCTGCACTCAATATGCCAGCAAATTTGGAAAACGCAGCAGTGGCCACAGGACTGGAAAAGGTCAGTTTTCATTCCAATCCCAAAGAAAGACAATGCCAAAGAATGATCTCTTTCAGAATTTTCCACAGTTTATTGTGATCCACACAGTCAAAGGCTTTGGCATAGTCAATAAAGCAGAAATAGATGTTTTTCTGGAACTCTCTTGCTTTTTTGATGATCCAGCAGATGTGGCAAACTTGATCTCTGGTTTCTCTGCTAGAAAAGGCAAGATATAAGTATCTGAATGTAGAGTTCCAAAGAATAGCCAGGAGAAATAAGAAAGCTTTCCTCAGCGATCAATGCAAAGAAATAGAGGAAAACAACAGAGTGGGAAAGACTAGAGATTTTCCATGTCTTAGTTGCTGGCTCATTATTTTGTATGTTTAACTATCACACCCTAGGGGAGGATGATTTTTATTTCAGAGTTCCATAGAGCCTAGTACCATATACCTTATAATAAGTCCCAGTGGATTAAACCTGATCCATATTATCTTCCTGTCAAATATGGTATGTGTACATGTTGCCATTGTTCCTCCATTAAGTGTAAGGCATTGTTTCCTTTTGTTTGTGTTAACTCCCACACATCACAAGAATGGAATCCTGTTATCTTGGACAGTCTGGGAATATTTGTGGCGGCTGGGAGTTTTGTACATGTTACAGCATGAGTTGTCTTTTTCTTGTCAATATTTTGTCTAGTTTTCATACTTTGACAATGTTTTTAAAGATCCTTTCTGTATATTTTATCTTGGATCTGATAGTTTTTCATTTGAAAAGCTTTAAGTCTTTAGTTCATAAGCCAGAGAACCCCATTTGACATCAACCTCTGGGTGTATGTGCTGCCATGGTAAATTCCCATTTATTTGAGAAATATTCAAGGATTCTTTGAAACTCTAGGGTGGGAAATAATAAAAGTGAAAGGAACTTTTGGTTTCTGAATAAACAAGTATGTCATCTGGCTTACCTAAGCAGGATATGAGTAGTACTGATTGTGTTCTAGGGCCTCTGATACTAATTTTATTTGCAAGCAAAGAAATTGAAAGACAAGAAGATTGAAAAGTCAGTTCTTCCTGGGATTTCCTCTTAGAGTTTTCTCATAGGTTGTAGCTAAGATATGATAGAGCTTAGTTTCAAAAAATGATAACAACAGAGGACAGTTTCTAAGTATCAGTTAAACCAAGGTAATGATATAGCTCATGTCAGGTGTTTGTTTCTTTTTTCTTTCAGTACTTCAAAGAGAGGTCGTACGTGACTCTTTCTTTTATGTCAACCACGGCAGAGGTTCCAGGGCATGTTGACGGCTCCTTTCACCTCCTCTACGCAGCTGGAATGGGCTGCAGAAGAGCAACAGCATGCTTCAGGGTTATCCCCTCCAAGTCCACATGCCTCTTCACTTCTACTGAATTCTTTTCCTTCCTGCTGTACATCCTATTCCTATTCAATAACTCCTGATAGAAAAACTGATGTCGGTAGAGTGTATATAAACTGAATTTCCCAGCTTTGCTTGGAACATGATGCTCACTAGAGAAATGGAAAATCAATTTAAAACAAATAGGGAAAACAGAAAAGGTAAACAAAGCGCGGAAGGGTGCAGCTTGCTCTGATGAGTGACTAAGTATGCAGCTTCCTGTTGTTGTTTAGTCACTAAGTCCTGTCCAACTCTGCGACCTCATGGACTGCAGTATGCTGGGCTCCTCTGTCCTCTACTTTCTCCTGGAGTTTGCTTAGATTCATGTTCACTGAGTGATGCTTTCTAATCATCTCTTCCACTGCTACCCCCTTCTCCTTGTGCCTTCAATCTCCCAGCTTCAGGGTCTTTTCCAATCAGTCAGCTCTTCACATCAGGTGGCCAAAGTATTGGAGTTTCAGCAACAGTCCTTCCAATGAATATTCAGGATTGATTTCCTTTAGGATTGGCTGGTTTGATCTCCTTGCAGTCCAAGGTACTCTCAAGAGTCTTCTCCAACACCACCTTTAAAAGCATCAATTCTTCAGCGCTCAGCCTTCTTTATGGTTCAGCTCACACAATCATACATGACTACTGAAAAACCATAACTTTGACTATTAAAAACTTTTGTTAGCAAAGTGATGTCTCTGCTTTTTAATACACTGCCTAGGTTTGTCATAGCTTTCCTTCCAAGGAGCAGTTCAGTTCAGTTCAGTTCAGTCGCTCAGTCGTGTCCGACTCTTTGCGACCCCATGAATCGCAGCACGCCAGGCCTCCCTGTTCATCACCATCTCCTGGAGTTCATACTGCTTCCACTGTTTCCCCATCTATTTCCCATGAAGTGATGGGACCAGATGCCATGATCTTCGTTTTCTGAATGTTGAGCTTTAAGCCAACTTTTTCATTCTCCTCTTTCACTTTCATCAAGAGGCTTTTTAGCTCCCCTTCACTTTCTGCCATAAGGGTCAGCAAACGTCTTTTAATTTCATGGCTGCAGTCACCATCTACAGTGATTTTGGAGCCCCACAAAAGAAAAGAAAATCTGTCACTGCTTCCATTTTTTCCTCTTCTATTTGCCATGAAGTGATAGGACCTGATGCCATGATCTTAGGTTTTTTAAATGTTGAGTTCAAGCCAACTTTTCCCACTCTCCTCTTTCACCTTCATTAAGAGGAACAGCTTCCCAAGAGTGCCTTAAGGAATGATTTTTAAAAGCCGTTCTTTCTTATCAGCTCCCAAGTGGAAAGCATGCCAATTTGTTAGAACAAAAGGCTGATAATTAGGTAAATCACAAATATATGTGATTTATTTTTAAAATGCAAATGGAATTACTTACTCTACTAATCATACATCTCCAAAATGGGCATCTTCTGCTAAATTTTGAAATGAGCAACTTAAACTCATTCATACCCAGGCAGATTCCTTATCTATAAATTAGATCCATATGCTTGTGTAAAATAATGAATTTCTTTCATTAGCTGTCATTTAAGTTTATTGTAGGATAATATCTGTTACGATTTTTAAATATTTTAACGTGCTTTAGGTACTCATGAAACCAATAAATTTGCTATTGCTCTGTGTCTCTTTCCAAGTTAAATGTACATTCCTAGAGAACAAACCACACTTTACTCTACCATTGCCCTATAGTTCTCAGCCCAGTGCTATGCACTTAATGTTTCATAAATACTAGATTGACTGAGAAGTTGACATAAGTTGCCACAAGATGATAAACCTCAGATATCATACGGGTAGAAATTCATACTCAGTGGAAAGAGCAAGGGGAACCCTGAAATGAACTCCTTGCTCAGGAACATATTAATAACATCACCTTGAGTGAGCTACCTGACTTTTCTGAGCTTCAGTTTCTTTAACAAAATGAAGATAATAATAAATTAGTTGGGATTCTTGCAAAGATTAGAGATAAATGATTTAATATGTCTTGCCTGTGTCTGCCTGCCCAGTCCTGAGTTCATGATGTTATTATTCCCACTTCAAAGATGAGAAGATTGAGGGGTCAGTGTTGAAGTAACTCCCTAACCATCACACCACCATTAGGGTCTGGTTTCAAACCCAGTTTCGTTTGACTTTGTGTGCAGTACTTAGAGATTTCCTATATTGCTCTTGCACTTAAATAGACATGAGAGGGTTTAAAATGAAGGCAAGGTAACAAACTAGAATATAATCTTTCAGGTTTTTTGACCATGACCCTCAGTATTGCATTGTAAACCCTGAAGACACACAACCATACACAAGAGTTGGGCTTCCCCGGTGGCGCTAGTGTAAAGAACCTGACTGCCAATGCAGGAAACATAAGAAACACAGTTCGATCCCTGGGTCAGGAAGATCCCCTGACAGAGGACATGGCAACCCACTCCAGTAATCTGGCCTGGAGAATCCCATGGACAGAGGAACCTGGCAGGCCACAGTCCATGGGGTCGCAAAAGTCGGACATGACTAAAGGGCCCTAGCCACGTACCCAAAAGTTGAACTGTGCTGCATGTGCTATACTCAAATACTTTCTGCTCTATTTCATGTTTTAAAAATATTCTTGTTATACTGAGCAGAGCAGCTTGCTGGGGAGGTGTCATGGGGGTGTTCTTGACATGAGACCTCATGCACAAGCCAGCTGGCAGCAAGGACCCCCTCCCACTGCAAAAGGGAAGGCCTCTCCTTTCTCTCCATGGCCTCAGCTCCTCATCTGGTCACGGTCCTTGCCCCAGTGGTCTTGCTGGGCCATGGAGTTCTGAGCACTGTCCCCCAGAAGCCCACAGGCCTGGACTGGCGCTGCTGTCGTGACTGGCAGGCTAGGTAGATCTGGAGACTATGGGATGGCCCCTGTTGCGAGGAGTCAGTACCTTTCCCAGGGATGCTTGCTTGCCCAGCTTTACACAGGACAGGGAGAAACCGAGGCTAGTGGAAGAGTGTTGCCTCCAAGGCCACAAGGCAGGTACGGAGAGGCTTAAAACAGCTCCTATACGAATTCCGAGGTTGCTTTAGGAAAGGGGAAAGTCTGAGGGAGATGTGAGATACTGGACTTGTGAACAATGGGGAAAATTTCACAGTAAGTGGGAGAAATTCAGTTCCTGACCAGACCTTGGAACTAAAAAATTAAATTGTACTGCCCAACCTGAAGCAAGAGTCCCTGACTGCTATTTTCAAATCCCAGAGAGCTGTTAGAGCTAATGTTTAGAAAGGAATGAAAGATTTATTCTAAGGAGCTCATCCCTTTGGGGGCAGGAAGCATGATGAATATTATGTGGGGAATAATATTGCAGAGAAACAAAATGTCTTTCTCAGTCATGACGCATAGGTACATCACATTAAAACTGAATTGCTACTGTGTTTGATAGTGCTATCCATTAAGTGCTATTCATAGAAAGCGTTTCTCCACTCGGCTTAAGTGTACGGGGACCGGGGGTTGGCTTTCTCTCTTAGCCATGTCTTTGTGCTCATTCAAAATATTTCGAGTACTTTGACCTTTACGAAAAGGAAAGGTTGCCAGTAAACATCCCTGCATTGTTACTAATTTTGATGCTGCTAATTTCTGGCTTGTAGACAGAAATAATACTGAGATTTTCCAAGAAGCTGGTTGTTATGACCCACTAAATTGATCTGATGCCTCATCATGAACTACACCTTGAGAAAGAGGAGACTGTTATATTCATTTATGTAAGAATTAATGATAGGTATAATGAAAGTGGTAGTAGTGACAATGAGTGAAATAGATGCAATAATTGTTTGGGAAGTAGAATCAACATGTCCTTAACATTGTTTGAGGGCAATAGAGAGTGAGGAGTTTGCCATTTTGGATGACCTCATTCATTGGATAGGGAGCACTGAAGCAAGAGCTCCTCTGATGGAGAATAAAATCTGCTTTGTAAATACTGAGTGTGTGATGCCCAGGGACATCTAGACAGAGTGGTCCAGTAAGCAGTTAGAAGTGTGAGTTGGAGATGAGAAGAATCTGGGCTGGAAATACAGATTCATACATGTAGATGGCAGTTGATGTTATGACAATGGGCTTGACTGTTAATAGTTAGGAGACCTGTGGAGAAGTGTGGAACTTTGAGGATTAGCTGAAGGAAAGGCAGAGGGAGAAGATGGAGAGAGGAAATTGAGAGATCTCAGAGAGATAGAAGGTAAAGGAGAAGGCTCTTTGCATAATACCCTTTAGTTACCTGTACTCAAGTTATTGTGCTTTGTCAATAGCACCAAGGTGCAGTGGAGTGTGGACAGAAGAAGTGTGATTTGGTGCAGAAGTGTGATTTGGCTGCATGATTTGCTGAAGAGTTCTGGAACAAAAGCAAGAGGTAGTCCCAAGAGAACCTTCTCCTTGGCTGACAGATTTCTTCCCCTATCAAATGAGAGTGTTGAGCTAGATGGTCTCTGTGGTGTTTAATTTGGAGGAGTGGGTGAATGACTGGAGAGTATGAGGAGATATGAATATTCACCCATTCATTCAGCAAATATTTATCAAGTTTCTATGATGTTCAGTTGCTGTTTTAGTCACAGGGACATGATGATGAGCCAGACAGATTATAAAAGCTGACGTTGCAGTGATGGAAACAGACCATAAACAAGTAAACATGTAAGTTATAGTGTATTATATTGTCACAGATACCACTAAGAACTATGAAGAAAAATAAAATGGGGAGGAGAAAGACAGAATAATTTGGGCAGACTTCTTTAAGAGGCTGATAGAACTGAATGAAGTGAGGATGCTTTAGTGTGAGAGATCTGGAACAAAAGAGCAGTCCTGGAAAGGAGGACAGCAAGTGCAAAGATCTTGGAATGACTTTTTATTAAAAAGAAAATAAGCATACACCTATATATCACCACCAACACATATTTGGAAGAATATATACCAAAATATAAAAAGATAAATAAAGAATAAATATGAAGTAAAAATAATAATGTAGTAGAATGTTAGAAAAGTATTCTGCTAGGATCCATCTCTTGGCCTTTTCACATATTTTAGTCCAGTGCAATTCCCATTGGGAAATTGAGTGGGATATTTTACTAATAGTGCAGCCAAACATGCAAGTCAGCCAAGATCAGCAGTGTGTCAGTCAGTGAGTCAATATTAAAAACAAAAACAAAAAACTCCCAGAAATCTCATCACCTCAAACTCAGGTCAGAGCACCATGTACTATAACCCTCAACTTTCTAGGATTTCTAAGCAGACAGATTCTCCCCTTTAGAGAATTAAAGCGGACTTTGGCATCACCACCCCAGTGTCTCTGCCTCCACCACTGCCTGTTGGATTGCACAATCCCAAGCTTGCTCCAATTTACACAATTCTATCCCCTTGTCTGCATCATCCTACTTTTAGTATTTGTCATTTTTGCTTTATCTGACATCGAATAATCCAATCCCTTTAGATAGGCCTCAAACCTAAGATTCACCCTCCTGTCCCCGCCTCCTCCTCCTTGAGCTGAGCCTGATGCCTACTAAGCACTTACTTTGTTAGAAATACTGTCTGTCTTGGTAGGGTGGATGCTTATAAAGGTATATACTCGTTTCAGTACTTATCAAACTATACACTTAGATACCACAATTTTAAAATACCTGTATGGCAAAACCAATACGGTATTGTAAAGTAAAATAAAGTAAAAATAAAATTTAAAAAATAAAAAAATAAAAAAAATAAAATACCTCAAATTGAAACATGATATTCTGCTAGGTACTTTTTGCATAATTGTTTTTTTGGCTTTAAGAAGCCTATAATCTAAAGAAAGTATAATAGCAAACAACAGCAGATAACATCTAAGTGCTAAGTGAAAGGGTGAAATTGTTAGTTGCTCAGTCGTGTCTGACTCTTTGAGAACCCATGTACTGTAACCCACCAGGCTCCTCTGTCCATGGGATTCTCCAGGCATGAATACTGGAGTGGGTAGCCATTTCTTTCTCTAGGGAATCTTCCTGGCCCAGGGATTGAACCTGGGTCTTCTGCATTGTGTGCAGATTCTTTACTGTCTGAACCACCAGGGAAGCCCAAGTGCTAAGTGAATAGTCCCCAAACAAATTCTATAAGAACTGAATTTTTAAAAAAAAAAAAAAAAAACTTTAGAGAAGAGGGTGTTTGACTTAAGCCTCTTCTCTTAAAGAAAGAGAGAGAAGGAAGATTCTAGGCAAGAGAAATAGTGTGAGCAAAGGTGCAGATGTGAGAACGATAAGAACTTTGGGGACAGTGAGTAAACCAGCCTGGAATTATTTTGAGAAACAATGAAAAATAATATTGAGAGGGACCCAATTTGTCAAGCTCTTTACTGCCAAGATAAGTTCAGAAAGTATTGTATGGGCAGCGAAGAGCTATTGAAAATGGTTGAGCAGAAGGATATAATCTGTTTTTTTTTTAAGGAAATCTGCCCTCCACCCAGCATTCCACTGCAGAGTCTTTGGTTTATGTGACTCACAGTTTGAGGCACCGAGTGTTTTCAATCTGGGGCACCCCCCAATGGCTCAGCAGGTAAAGAGTCCTCCTGCAGTGCAGGAGACACAGGAGACACGGGTTCAATCCCTGGGTTGGGAAGATCTCCTGGAGGAGTAATGGCAACCCACTCCAGTATTCTTCCCTGAAAAACCCTATGGACAGAGGAGCTTGGCAGGCTGCAGTCCATGCAGTCCCAAAGAGTCTGACACGACTGAATGACTAAGTACACGTGTTTTCAATGTATCCTACTTAGCAAGGCCTTCTGGGACATGGGCTATGGAAAAATGTCCCCTCTCTGGGTAATCAGATTTTCATGCGGCCACAGCCCTGTTTTCATTCCATTCCAGACCTTTTCCTACCTTTATTCTGAGTCTATCTCAGTTGTATCTTCACATTCTCTTCTTGACATGACTTTTCCGTCCACCTTTAAAATGTGATGAGACTTGTGTCAAGTACCCTTCAGGCTCATCTAATATTCAAATTACCTTTTCCCAAGGCATTCCCGGGCTTCTCAGGTGGTGCAGTTGGTAAAGAATTCATCTGCTAATGCACGAGACGAAAGAGACTTAGATTCAATCCCTGGGTTGGGCAGATCCCCTGGAGTAGGAAATGGCAATCCTCTCCACTATTCTTGCCTGGAAAATTCCATGGACAGAGGAGCCAGGCGGGCTACAGTGCTTGGGGTTGCATTTCTGATGGCAGAGAAGGAAGTAACCTCCTCAGTCCTTATTTTTCTTAACTCTTTTACTATATTGATATTGCTGGCCTCTCCCTTTTAAAAAAGAATTGTCTTCTTCCTTGGCTCCATTAGAGGCATGATGCTAGTAATTCTATGTCACTCAGTAGTTTTTCTAATATTCCGACATCCTCAAAATAAATAATTTCTCAAGTCTCTGTCATCATCCGTCTCATGTTATACACTTTCTACCAGGCCATCTTATCCACACCTACATCTTTGACTATCTTCTCTGTGCAGGAAGTTCTGAACATGGATCTTCAAATGACTGATGTTTGTTTCATAACAAATGCTCAGCTAGCAAGTCAGATGCCAGTTAGTCTATCATCTCACATGTCCTGAAATAAACCCAAACATCGTGTTAGTCCTCTACTCAAAATCTTTTAATGATTCCCATTCACTTGAAGAAATAAGCCAAATGCTTTTCCCCTGGATTTGAAGCTAACTGTGTATTGAATCCAAATTATCTCTCCAAGTCTGTCTCTTCTCTCTCTTTCCAGTACTAGTGATCTGTTCAAATTCAAGTACTTGCTGTTTCCTGGATATTTCTCACACTCTCTTACGCTAATGCTTTTGTTTATACTGCCTGCAACGATTAGATACTCCAGTTGAAACCCCTTCATTTGACACCATCCAGCTCAAATTGTCATACCAGTTCCAAAATGAGAGAAATGGGCCTTTTCAAAAGATTGGGTAACTCCACATGTACTTTGCATACACTTGCCTCTTGAGAAATCTGTATGCAGGGCAGGAAACAACAGTTAGAACTGGACATGGAACAACAGACTGGTTCCAAATAGGAAAAGGAGTATGTCAAGGCTGTATATTGTCACCCTGCTTATTTAACTTATATGCAGAGTACATCATGAGAAACGCTGGACTGGAAGAAACACAGTCTGGAATCAAGATTGTCGGGAGAAATATCAATGACCTCAGATATGCAGATGACACCACCCTGATGGCAGAAAGTGAAGAGGAACTAAAAAGCCTCTTGATGAAAGTGAAAGTGGAGAGTGAAAAAGTTGGCCTAAAGCTCAGCATTCAGAAAACAAAGATCATGGCATCCGGTCCCATCACTTCATGGGAAATAGATGGGGAAACAGTGGAAACAGTGTCAGACTTTATTTTTTTGGGCTCCAAAATCACTGCAGATGGTGACTGCAGCCATGAAATTAAAAGACGCTTACTCCTTGGAAGGAAAGTTATGACCAACCTAGATAGCATATTGAAAAGCAGAGACATTACTTTGCCGACTAAGGTCCGTCTAGTCAAGGCTATGGTTTTTCCTGTGGTCATGTATGGATGTGAGAGTTGGACGGTGAAGAAGGCTAAGTGCCAAAGAATTGATGCTTTTGAACTATGGTGTTGAAGAAGACTCTTGAGAGTCCCTTGGACTGCAAGGAGATCCAACCAGTCCATTCTGAAGGAGGTCAGCCCTGGGATTTTTTGGAGGGAATGACGCTGAAGCTGAAACTCCAAAACTTTGGCCACCTCATGTGAAGAGTTGACTCATTGGAAAAGACTCTGATGCTGGGAGGGATTGGGGGCAGGAGGAGAAGGAGACAACAGAGGATGAGATGTCTGGATGACATCACGGACTCGATGGACGTGAGTCTGAGTGAACTCCGCGAGTTGATGATGGACAGGGAGGCCTGGCGTGCTGCCATTCATGGGGTCGCAAAGAGTTGGACACGACTGAGCAACTGAGCTGAACTGAAGAAGGGCTTAGACGGTAAAGTGTCTGTCTACAATGTGGGAGATCTGGGTTCGATCCCTGGGTCGGGAAGATCCCCTGGAGAAGGAAATGGCAATCCACTCCAGAACTATTGCTTGGAAAATCCCATGGACAGAGGAGCCTGGTAGGCTACAGTCCATGGGGTCGCAAAGAGTCAGACACGACTGAGCGACTTCACTTTCACTTTCAAGAACCAAGTGCAGTGCCTAGTGCAAACTGAGTTTTCAATCAACGAAGGTAGAAATGTTATCTGAATGTAAATATCCCTTCTTATGCATCTCCAACTGACTACCAGCATTTCTTTTCATAGGATAGTTTTCTTAACTTTTAAAATTATTTTTTAAGTTCATGAATATGTTTCCATCATAAAAATAACATCAAACACTTAATAAAATGCTAAAGGTTTCTTCACCATTTCCAATCTAATTTTCCAAAAAGGGGATTAATGGTCAGCCACATTGTGTGTATCTACTTATATCTATTTCTGTGTGTTTATGTCCCTATTCAAATACATTTGTAAATGGTCAATCCACATATGATCTGTGATAAAAATGCTGAATTTTAAATTTAAAAAGCAGTTTACATATGATATAAAATAATCATAATCAGCATTATTCTTTTAATCATTTTAAATATGCAAGTGTACCCAATAATACTGTCACATTTATTGGACATTTACTTTGCAAGTCACTATTTTAAGTGCTTCAGGTAAGGAATTCTTACAATCATGAGTTAGCTGCTATTGTTATCCTCTTTACAGAGATGAGGAATTGTAGCCCCATCAAGGTTTGCTAACTTATCTGGAATTATACTTCTGGCTCACAATGGAAAAAATGGAATTCTGACCCAGGAAGTCTGGCAGCAGCACCTGCACCCTTAATATTTCACTCTACCTGTGCAGGATTCCATCCACTGTGGCACGAACCTATTCACTTCGCATATTCCTGTTAAGCAACTCAGTGCTTGTAACTATATCCTCATGGTTTCTCCTCCAGCATGGTGGTAGGTGCTCCATCTCTGGGCTCAAACCTTTCGAACTGATCACACTGTTCAGACGACTACTTGGCACTAGTGCGTATCACACTACTCTGCTGACTAAGTAGAGAGGGAGAGAAGGTCAAAATTAAACAGCAATTGGCTTATGCTGATCCTTACAACCAATATAACCCCTATAAGAGCAAGACAACATTCCTCTCTTGCCCACCATCATATTCCCCATGACCAACATGTAGTGATCAGGCAACAAATATGTTGAGACAAATAGAGTTGTACACAGTTGACCAGTGAGCTCTGAGTGTGTTCTCCATACCTAAAATTGAGGGCTAGTTGCGAAAGCCACGGATGGAAGAAAGGACTGAAGAGAAAGAGCTAAACTGGTCTTTTATTTTCCATGTTTTTATCAAGTGTGTTCCAGGTGGCACAGTGGTAAAGAATTTGCCTGTGAGTACAGGAGACACAAGAGATGCAGGTTTGATCCCTGGGTTGGGAAGATACCCAGGAGAAGGAAATGGCAATCCACTCCAGTACTCTTGCTCAGAAAATTCCATGGACAGAGGAGCCTGGCAGGCCATAGTCCATGGAGTTGCAAAGAGTCGGACACGACTGAGTGACTGAGCACACTCATATGATAAAAGGATAAAATAAAGAGGTGTATAATGAAAAATAGCAATCCCCTGCTCCACCTTTCACATCACCAGTTACTTTGCCAGGGCCATCCATTGAAACTTTTTCTATTTTTAGTTCTTCTTGTGGTTAGCTCATATCTTTAAATTTGTCTGTCATTACTACTTTATAAACGTCAGACACTATCTTTACTTTCCTGCTGAAAAATATGGGGATTTACAAAATATGAATATGTGGTAGACATGGGGTAGTGAGAAGTTAGCCTGCTTCTTGTCTAAGGATGTACCAGAGTTCCTGGTGCATAGTTCTATCAAGGCAATTGTCATACCCTCAGAAATCAATTTTCTTGTTGGCTCCTTCATGAGAAGCTGAGTAATTTGAAGACAACAGTTGTATCTCTAATTTTGTGTCCCCCAGACATACCAATGCCTTCTAGGGAGCAGAGAAGCTCCTTGTGGCTAGTTATTGAATGAATTAATGATGACTCACTGATAAAGCTGCTGAATGAATCAGTGACTGTTGATAAAGTTACTGAAAGCTGATGAGTCATAAAAAAGGGAAGATCTCAACAACTCTTCATTCAAGAAACAAGTGAGCAACTGGTTTCAAGGTTGATGGACCAAATCTTCCCATCACCCAAACAGCCAAAACTTGATATGGCCAAATACCATCTTCAGTAAACATGGATGCATTGCATCAGTACATTTCTCAGTAATGGGATGAGTTTTCACCATTTCTAAATAAGTAATAAGATGTTTAAGTACAAGGTTTATCATTACTATCATAGCATCATTCACAAAAAACAGAGAAGTCATAAGGAAGGAAACCTTAGGAAAGATGATGGATTAGTTTTGGATAATATGAGACTGCATTGCTAGCTGGGCATCTGAGCTGATGCTGGGAAAGATGAGGGCAAGAGGAGAAGGGGACGACAGAGGATGAGATGGTTGGATGGCATCACTGACTCAATGGACATGAGTTTGAGGAAACTCTGGGAGGTGGTGAAGGGGGTCCATGGGGTCACAAAGAGTCAGACATGACTGAGCAACTCAACAACAACTTTGTCATAGTTCATAGTCTAGAATTAGAACCTAAAAATTATACAAACGTATTAACAATTTTAGAAAGAGCCTGTAAGTTCCCCTCCAAACTTGATCTTTATTTTCTGTCTCAGTAAATGACATCTTCATTGACTAAGTCATCCACATTGAAATTTGTTTTCTTGACCTCTTGCTTCTCCTGTATGTATATACTCTGTGACCAGGGCCTATTCTATTTTCTTCGTGTTCCTTGCATCTGTCTCTCCTACCAGCCCCTTTGTAATTCCCATACATCAGGCAAGTTCTCATCATCTTTTTTTCAAGACTTTACAATATCCTCCAGCTTCAGTCTCCCTCCATAATCCCTCTGCCAATAATCACTCTGCCACATGCTACCAGAGTGGTCTTTTGAAAACATAAACCTCACAAGGATAGTTTTTTAAACATACTCAGGTGCTTTGTTGCTCAACAGCTCCCTTAGCCCAAAATAACTTCCATTTCCTTTCTCCCATCCTCTCCTTGGGGCAGGCTATCCTAGAGCTTAACATTGACGTGAGTATTCAATCCTGATTTGTCCAGAACAATCCCAATTTAACTTGTTGTCTCTGCTTATTTACTGATAACTACCCCTTCAGTTCAGTTCAGTTCAGTCGCTCAGTCGTGTCTGACTCTTTGCGACCCTGTGAACTACAGTATACCAGGCCTCCCTGTCCATCACCAACTCCCAGAGTTTACCCAAACCCATGTCCATTGAATCGGTGACGCCATCCAGCCATCTCATCCTCTGTCATCACCTTCTCCTCCTGCCCTCAATCTTTCCCAGCACAGGATCTTTTCAAATGAGTCAGCTCTTTGCATCAGGTGGCCAAAGTATTGGAGTTTCAGCTTCAACATCAGTCCTTCCAATGAATACCCAGGAATGATCTCCTTTAGTATGGACTGGTTGGATCTCCTTGCAGTCCAAGGGACTCTCAAGAGTCTTCTCCAACACCACAGTTCAAAAGCATTAATTCTTTGGTGCTCAGTTTTCTTTATAGTCCAACTCTTACATCCATACATGACCACTGGAAAAACCGTAGCCTTAACTAGACAGACCTTTGTTGGCCAAGTAATGTCTCTGCTTTTGAATATGCTATCTAGGTTGGTCATAACTTTCCTTCCAAAGAGTAAGCGTCTTTTAATTTCTTGGCTGCAATCACCACGTACAGTGATTTTGGAGCCCAGGAAAATAAAGTCAGCCACTGTTTTCCCATCTATTTGGCCATCTTCAAAAGTTTTCCATTATGTAAATTTGTTAGGGTTGCTGTAACAAAATTCCAGAGATTGAGATTGCTCAAAGAATAGGGATTAGTTTTCTAATAGTTCTGAAAGTTGGAAGTCCAAGATCAAGACGTTGGCAGGTTTGGTTTTTCCTAAGGGCTCTCTCTTTGGTTTGCAGATGGCCTCCTATGCCATCATGTGGTCTCCTCTGTGTGAATGTTGATCCCTGATATCTTGCCCTGTATCCTAGTCTTATAGGAACATCAGTCCCACCCTAAGGGCCTCATTTTAACTTAATTACTTCTCTAAAGGCCTCCTCTCCAACTGCAGTCACATTCTGAGTTAGGAATTCAACATATGAATTTGGGGGGGGACACCATTCAGTCTGTAGTATCCCGATTGGGTGTTGCAAAGTAACTCTACCTAAAATAGGTCTACTGCAGACCTCTGTCATAGCTCCTAAAGGTAAATAAGAGAGGATGAGGTGGAAATGGTGCTAAAAGTCAGGGAGGGCAGTAGTATCATATCTCTCTGGCAATTCCTGATGCACCCCAATAGCCAAAGGGCATGGAGAGCAGGACTGAGGGAGAGGATTGATAAGAGATAGGTAATTAAAAGTTGATATTCAGGGTTGAGCTCTAGTCCTTGGTGGTGGATGGAGAGTTAGACAAGGAAAGTGAGACACAGTACAAAAATCCAGGGATGCTAAAGTTCAGAAGCTCCCTGCACCCAAGCCCACTTCTAGGTATACCAGATATGCAGGCTGTCTGCATTGAGACTCAGACCCAGGCTTCACGTTGACAGTTGGATTGGTGCTCCTAGTCAATACTACCTGCCTTAGTTGATTTTGGAATGAAGAGTAACTCTTACCTCCGGGGACCAAGAATCAGCATAGTCAGAGGTTGCTCCTAATCCTAGGAAATTCAAGTCTGTTGAATCACTTAAAAATATAAGTGGTACTTTCCACACCATAGAAAGTGATCATGTCTACTGCACTGAAATATATCAATATACAATAATTCCATAAAAGCTAAACTCTTCCTTCCAAGATTCACTAAAGTAAAAACATTATTTCCATGAAATTTTGCTCAGAGAAGTGAGAACAATTGCTTTATTCTTTGTGAACTTTTATCAGTGATATGATTAGATGATTTTGCAGTTTTACATTTTGGGGAGAATAAGTGAGTGAAAGTCACTCAGTCATGTCTGACTTTTTGCAACCCCATGGATACAGTCCATGGATTTATCCGGGCCAGGATACTGGAGTGGGTAGCTGTTCCCTTCTCCAGGGGATCTTCCCAACCCAAGGATTGAACCTAGGTCTCCTGCATTGCAGGTGGATTCTTTACCAGCTGAGCTACCAGGGAAGCCCTTTTATAATTAAGGTTTATAACAAACAATATACCTTGGATTTGTTTTAAAATCACCGTTTATATAATGGACTTTACGTCTTTTGACTCCCTTAGTGGATAAGGCTTATGAGAGGCAGAGCCCACATTCTGTTACAGTAGCTCAGGGGGTCTGATCCTCTCTTCTTCCATGCCCTGGCATCAGAGCTGCTGTTCTGTGACAGTGGTTTCATTCAGCCCCTGTGGACTCCAGCTCCACATCACAGAGACTGTTTAGACATTCTTTGTAGCCAGCATCCAAGGGTAGCCAATCCATACAGCTCCTGTAGCATATCATCAGCTGCAATTTCTGCTGTCTAAGCTTCTTTGGCTGATTTTTAAAAATTGAGGTATAATCAGCATATAACAATGTATTGGTTCAGACATACATCATGATTCAATATTGTTTACATTGCAAAACGATCACCATGATAAGTCTAGTTAACATCCACTAGCTTGCATAGTTACAAAAAAAAAGTTTTTCCTTGATGAAAACTTTTAAGATCTACTCCTTCCTTTAGTTAGTTCAGTCACTCAGTCGTGTCTGACTCTTTGCGACCCCATGAATTGCAGCACGCCAGGCCTCCCTGTCCATCACCAACCCCCGGAGTTCACTCAGACTCACGTCCATTGAGTCAGTGATGCCATCCAGCCATCTCATCCTCGGTCGTCCTCTTCTCCTCCTGCCTCCAATTTCTCCCAGCATCAGAGTCTTTTCCAAAAGTTATGACCAAACATTACTTTGCCGACTAAGGTCCGTCTAGTCAAGACTATGGTTTTTCCTTTGGTCATGTATGGATGTGAGAGTTGGACTGTGAAGAAGGTTGAGTGCCAAAGAATTGATGCTTTTGAACTGAGGTGTTGGAGAAGACTCTTGAGAGTTCCTTGGACTGCAAGGAGATCCAACCAGTCCATTCTGAAGGAGATCAGCCCTGGGATTTCTTTGGAGGGAATGACGCTGAAGCTGAAACTCCAGTACTTTGGCCACCTCATGAGAAGAGTTGACTCATTGGAAAAGACTCTGATGCTGGGAGGGATTGAGGGCAGGAGGAGAAGGGGCCAACCGAGGATGAGATGGCTGGATGGCATCACTGACTCGATGGACGTGAGTCTGAGTGAACTCCGCGAGTTGGTGATGGACAGGGAGGCCTGGCGTGCTGCGATTCATGGGGTCACAAAGAGTCAGACACTACTGAGTGACTGAACTGAACGATTAGTGATTTTGAGGATTTTTCATGTACTCATTGGTCATATGTATGTCTTCTTTGGAAAAATGTCTACTCAGGTGTTCTGTCCATTTTTTAATTGGGTTGTTTCTTTGCTACTTAGTTGTGTGAATTCTTTATATATTTGGGATATTAAGATCTTATCAGATATATAATTTGCAAGAATGTTCTCCAATTCAGTAGGTTGCCTTTTCATTTTGTTGGTAGTTCAGCATTGTATTTCAAATGAGTTTTTTAAATACTTAATTTAGTAGAGTTAGTTTCTCTTGCCTTTATAAATAAAACTTAGGACAGTATTTTCTTCTATCTTAATAATTTTAAAAATTATTGACTGTAGTCTGGGGGTCTCATGATACTTATGTGTCATTAATTGATTATATAAAAGAAATATTGCTAAAAGGAATAGCATTTATTAATCCAAGCTCTTAACCCTATGTACAGCTAGAGGCTGTACAGTGGTAAATGCTTCCTTAATTACAGCTGTAAGATACACATTGCCTTTTCATCATCAAGAAATGATTTATGTTTTGTTCAGGTATTGAGTTTATTCTTTAATTGATATTGCCAAATATAGATTTCACTATTAAATAACCAAATATTTAATCATTTGGAATGCTTTAGCCCTTAAATGCAAGATAAACAGGGACACGTTAAACAGCTGTCATAGCTGCCACAGGATGACTTTCTTAATTCAAGAAGTCTGGATATTACAGCAAATTTTGAGAAAGTGCATTCAAGTGCCCATGACCACAGTGTTTGTATTTAGCCCTTCAGTGAATCATATTTTACCCATGGCACTTACTGAATGCTTGCCATGTGCTGGCCTCTGGATGAAGTGCTGGGCACAAAGATGAATGAGACTCCTCGCACAATGCCTGGCAGTGGCAAAAGACCCTCGATTAATGCTTTTTGAGTTAATGACATAATCCCTGCCTCTAAGATCTCTATTCTGTGGGAAAGATGGACACCTAATTGTGACATTCCATGCTGTGTCAGTGCCCAGAACTGTGTCTGAGTGAGAGCTGGTGTGCAGGGGAACTGCTGACACATTTCAGATGTCTTCGTGAGTTCTTATCATGGTGTCGCGGTCACACTGTCCTGTCCAATAACACCTCCTGGCTCTCAGAATCATTATTCAGCCCTCTTTTTCCAGGCCCTCCTAGTTAAGCTTGTGACACTGTGCTTGAACTCCTATTAATAGGCCTAGTCAGCCCCTCAGCAGATTGCATCTTAACATCAAACAGTCAGACTCCCCAACAATGACTTCTTGGCACAATGCCAGTCCTCAAGCATCAAAGCCATGTTCCTTGCAAATCAGCTCCACGTGATGACAAATAAAGGCATCGGGATTCTAAACCAATTATCCCCTGGTGAAAGGCATATTCCTCAAGGGCACACTGGACTTTATTTAAAAAACAGTAACATCGCTGGTGCTAGCCCTGAAAGGTCAACAACAGACAAAACAAGCTGATGAGAGCAATAACAAGAAAGGGGTGTATAGCTCATGTACCCCACGTTGCATCAAGTTTATTGAGAAATTCAAGAAAAAGCATGTCTAGGCATACTTTAAAAGCTCTGGCTTGAGCCTCCACCAGGAAAACTATTGGAACCCCATCTTGCCTGGAACTGAATAATGGAGTAGATTCATGTGCTTTTAAATTCCGATCTTAATTAGCACTGTGTGATCTTAGGAAAAGCATTCTCTGAGTCTCAATCTCCATATCTGTAAAATGAGGGATAGTAAGATCTACCTTAAGTCTGTTTTATGGATGCAATAGCATGTCAAGAGCCCAATAATATGAATGCTAATTAGAACTACTACATCAAGCATATTCTAAGCATTTTACAAGCAGTATTTTAGTCCTCATATCAACCCTAGGAGGTTTGTTTAGACACAATACATGACAAAATGGAGACTTAGATTAATTACCCAATATCCCAGATAGTGGGGCTTCCCATGTGATGCTAGTGGTAAAGCACCTGCCTGCCAGTGCAGGAGACATAAGAGACCCAGGTTCTATCCCTGGGTCTGGAAGATCCCCTTGAAGAGGGTATGCAAGTCACTCCAGTATTCTTGTCTGGAGTACCCTATAGACAGAGGAACCTGGTGGGCTATAATTCATAGGGTCACAAAGAGTTGGACACAACTGAAGTGATTTAGCAAGCACGCATGCCCTCCAGATAGTGAGAGAGAGAGAGGGAGAGGATTCAAACGCAGGCTGGCTGCCTCCTATGACCAAGCTCTTGAGCCACCCTAGTGATGCTTCCCTCCGCCAGCCATCAAGGTCCTCCCCTTTGCTGCCTTGTTCCTCTGTTGCTCCCATGACTGCCCGTGTCTCTCTGTTGACCTCACCAGGACAGGACAGTCATCATCACTGTATTTACCAGATTCATTGGACAATCTTGCCTCATGAATCAAATTCTTATGGCAGATATGCAGCAAAGGACCTCCTTAGGGACCTTCACTGAAGTCACTTAGTTTGAAACACAACATTATTTTTGACCCAAACAATAGGGTACTTTCCAATCATTAGCAGCTAAGCCATTAACTAAGCATATTGCTGGTAAAGAATCTGCCTGCAATGTGGGAGACCTGGGTTTGATCCCTGGATTGCGAAGATCCCCTGGAGAAGAGAATGGTTATCCACTCCAATATTCTGATCTAGAGAATTCCATGGACTGTATAGTCCATGGGGTCGCAAAGAGTCGGACACGACTGAGTGAATTTCACTTTCATTTTCACGCATATTGCAAAAAAACCGCTGGCTTTGGAGGTTTTGGAAACTTGTATTTAAGCCTCAGATGAGGGATTATGAGTTGTGTAAATTTAATCAGGCGCTTAATCTCTCTGAGCCTCTTCTATTCTGAGTTAATATATGTGGCTGGCTATTCTGTTTTTCCTACAAACACATTTGCCCTCTCTTCTGCTTTCTCTGTGCCCTGAGGATTTGCTGTCTCCTACTAACTGCACTGCCAGGACTCTCTTGCCATCTGGCCTTTGTTTCAGTAGATCAGAAGGTGGGAAGAAGGATAAAGATTATTCTGCCTTCTCTCACATCTTCCGTACTACATCTTTGGCATCAGCTGGGTGACCCCCCTTCTTGGGCTCTTAACTTTGCATGGGGCTCTGGTAACATTGTTTTCATCTTTTAGCCCTTAGGTTTTAGGGAAAATAATGGATTTCTCCTCTTGCTAGACTCTGACTGCCTCAACATGAATTGTTTGCTCTATAACTTGTCTGCAACCTCTGTAAATAGTCCCTTCATTAAATTATTTTCGTTGAATCTTCTCAGGAAATTCTTTTTTTTTTTTTTTTTTTCTCCAAACCTGATGGGTACAGTATACAAAAAGATTTGAAAACTATGAAACCCCTATCTATAAAAAATGTCATCAAATTAATGGTGTTTATTATCATTTAGCCACATTTTCACCATCAGTGATATATTCTGAAGTTTGTAAAACTTACCTGATTTATCAAAACATTGTTCCAGCCCAGAAATTAAAAACTGAGACTCATATGATCAACATAATCAGGGTTATGTTGACTGAGGTGCACCTGGATCTAATTTGTTTCCTTTTAACTTTATTTCAATTAAAAAAAAAAAAGTTTTGGCTGCATAGCACCGCACATGGGATCTTAGTTTCCTGACCAGAGATCAAACTTTCATCCTTTGCACTGGCAGGCCAGAGTCTTAAACACTGGACCACCAGGGAAGTCCCTGCTTCCTCTTTAACAGTTATCAGAGTGAAAAGGTTTCCAATCATAATTAAAGACTCCATCCTCAAGAAATGGGTGCCTAAAAGTAGAATAAGTAGGTATTGTTTTTGTACAGATGTAAATATATGTATCTATACACACATATATACATAAATTGGCCGTTTTTAATGCAGGTACTATGGCAACTGCTCCCAAAGTCAGCTATAACAGTGACTCATTTTATTTCTGCTCTAAGTATCTTATTGGAAACTGGAATTTATAAGCACTATGGAATTTATTTGAACATTAACAATTTTACATAAAAATGCCAGTCTATTTACATATCCTTTTATAAGATAATGGTTTTTTAAGAGAATACAGTTTTTCTCAATACATTAAAATAAGTTATGCTTTTTGCATATATATTTGAACTCTGTTTTTATGCCCTGAGAAGTGAACTTCTGAATGACTCAAGGAAAAACCCAATGAATTCTCATTTTTGTTGGTCTCAACAAACATATTTTTAAAGGTCTAATAATTATTTATTACATTCTTTGACATATTTATATGAATAATTATATTAAGAGTCTTTGGTCACAAGGAACAGAAGTCAATTTAGGCATATTTAAGTAAAAGGGAATTTTACTGGAAGAATATAAGTGGTAATTCAATTAAGCTTGGGAATCTAGATGGCAAGAAAGAATGGGTGATTTCTTCAGGACTCCACCATCAGAAAGTCTTGACTACAAATGTTTCATGACCTTGAGTCACCCTGATCAAGATTCAAATTGCAGGAGAATCAGCCTGGCCTGGCTCAGGTCCCAGGCACACTGGTTGGCCAAGGGGAGCTGGGTTGGTTGATTGGCAGTCCCCACATGCGGAATGAGTGGGTGGTTTGCCAAAGGAAAAGTGGGGTGCTAGAATCTGTGGAAGGAGGATGAAACTCTAAGCGAGCAAAAAGAACATCTTCCACCACAAAAGTCTTTGGGGCATTTTACGACATATTAAGATATTAGATATGGTGTATTTTCTTCCTTAAAATAACTTTCCCTTGGACACTGGAACATTAAGGGTGCTGAAGTTGAACTCCAGTACTTTGCCCATCTGATACAAAAAGCTAACTTTTTGGAAAAGACCCTGATGCTGAGAAAGATAGAAAGCAACAGAAGAAAGAAGAAGCAGAGGATGAGCTAGTTAGACAGCATCACCAACTCAACGAATATGAATTTGAGCAAACTCCAGAAGATGGTGGAGGAGAGAGGAGCCTGGCGTGCTACAGCTCGTGGAGTTGCAAAAAGTCGGACACAACTTAGCGACTGAACTACAATAATGACAGTAAGAATATGACATGGACCTAGAGTTGAAAGGAGACCACAGAGGTGGTTCTTGAAATTCTTGAAGAAACTACAGCTTCTTTAATGAGTCTGCCTTCCTGAGGAGTGTGCAGCAGGAATCTCTTTTCCAGTACCTTCCTCAGTGAGTCAGTTAACCCATCTTTAATAAGGGGTAGCAAAGGTTTCCTGGTCACAGTGAAAACAAAATAACATTGATAGTAGCAAAGATTTGTTTTGCATTTCAGGAGCTTTTCAGTTGACAAAACAAATAGGGGAGAAGTCTTTAGAAAATTGTGATAAACTTTAGGGTAAATGTGCCATGCAGACCCATGCTTTTTCAAATCCACATCTTTTCCATGAAGTTCTGAAATGAATATAAAATATTTGCTTATGAGGGCACAGATAGTGTCCACATTATTTGGGGCCACCTTCTGTGCCAAATAAGCCCTTGATACATGATTTTGAAATAAATGGAGCAATGACTCAATGAATATACTTATTATTAATAAAAGATCTCATGACTAACCATTGTTTGTAGAAAATTTCTTTAAAAATTAACAGCTTTTATTTTAAGAGTATGCAGAACTGAAAACTTTGGAGAAAAATAAAATATATTTCAACTATTTCCTCTTTTCAATTTAGATTGATCATTTTCAACTATTTCTAAAGTGCTATATAATTTACTTATTTGTTATGGTTGTCATCTATCTCCCCTTCTTAGAAGCTGAAATGCCCAGGGATAGATATCTTTGTCTGATTTATTTACTGCTGGCCTTCTAAATATTCAATAAATATTTTTAATGAATTAATAGCACATAATTTGCTGATTATATTGATGGTTAATTTGATGTCTCCTCTATTAGAATGGGGCTTCCAAGGCGACACTAGTGGTAAAGAACCCACTTGCCAGTGAAGGAGACATAGGAGACTGTGGTTTGATCTCTGGGTCAGAAAGATCTCCTGGAGGAAAGCATGGTTACCCGCTGCAGTATTCTTGCCTGGAGAATCCCATGGACAGAGGAGCCTGGCAGACTACAGTCCATAGGGTTGCAAAGAGTAGGACACCCCTGAAATGACTGGCCATGCACCTGCTGCTGAGTCGCTTCAGTCGTGTCTGACTCTGTGCGACCCCATAGACGGCAGCCCACCAGGCTCCCCCGTCCCTGGGATTCTCCAGGCAAGAACACTGGAGTGGGGTGCCATTTCCTTCTCCAGTGCATGAAAGTGAAAAGTCAAAGTGAAGTCGCTCAGTCGTGTCTGACTAGTAGCGACCCCGTGGATTGCAGCCTACCAGGCTCCTCCGTCCATGGGATTTCCCAGGCAAGAGTACTGGAGTGGGGTGCCTACTAGAATATAATCTCCACAAGGGCAGGAATCTTTTTCTACTTTATTTGTGATGTATATCCCCAGTACCTTGGACTGGGCTTTTTTTTTTTCTCTCTCTTTTTTGGCCATGCCTTGCAGCTTGCAGGACCGTAATTCCCCGACCAGGGATTGAACCCAGACCCAAGACAGTGAAAGCACTGCATCCTAACAACTGGACTGCCAGGAAATCCCCAGATATGGTGCACTTTTTGTCTTAAATAAATTTTTGATGAATGGATGAATGAATGAATACAATATTTTAATAAAAGTCATCCTATTTCTAGTGTTAGTTGCTCAGTCATGTCCGACTCTTTGGGACTCCAGAGACTGTGGCCCACCAGGCTCCTCTGTCCATGGAATTCTCCAGGCAAGAATATTGGAGTGGGTAGCCATTCCCTTTTCCAGGGGATCTTCCCACCACCCTTCAATTATAGAAACATTTTTAGAAGTTATTTAAAATGCTACTAAATTGAAGCTTTAACATAATATTTCCTTACTGAAGGTAGGTTTTTAGAAAAAAATAGGATATAATTGACATATAACACTTTGTAAGTTTAAGTGTAGAGTGTGTTGGCTTGGTCCGTTTGTATACTGCAACATGCTTGCTTACCACAGTAGTATTAGTTAACACCTTTATCACATCGCATAATTATCATTTCTTTTTTTGTGGTGAGAACATTTAAGATCTAGTCTCTTAGCAACTCTGAGGTTTATAATACAGTATTGCTAACTATGCTGTGATTAGGTTTCCAAGACTTTCATCTTCATGTTGCCAGTTTGTGTTCTTTAACAATAACTTCTCAATTCCCCCACCCACCAGGTCCTGGTAACCATCATTCTATTCTTCATGTCTACAGGTTCAGCTAAAGATAACCTTTAAAAAGACGGGACACACAGTTTTGAGGGCATTAATCCACTGTGGCCCCCTTTGCCTGACAAGTCAATAGAACTATTCTCTTCTATCCTCTTACTATTCTAAACTATTCTCTTACTCCCCCAAAGAATATCTACTATAGGGCCACATTCTCTGCTATTTGCAGAATTTTCACAAGATTTGAGCTATGTTAGAACCTAGTCCCACCCCTAATTCCAAGAACAATTCCAAGAGGCTGGCTGACCTTACCTTCTCAAGTTGATAGTTCAAAAAGTTATTTACAATATTTAATAAAACTTTAAAGGTTTCCTCTAAAACTGCATTTTAATATAGTACCTGCTTAAGCTTAATCCTTATTAAAAATTAAAGTCAGTGGTGCTCACATTCCAAGATCAGTTAATGCTGAGGATTATACATTTATTTGGCTGAGGAAAATACAGAAGGTATTAAAGAGTCAGAACAAAGAAAATCATTCTCCACCAACTAGTTTCTTTTTCTGTCTCCATAGGCAAAAATACCACCTAAGTATTATTTGGGGCCCCGCTTCTTATATAATTAACAAAAGGCTGGTTGTTGGGCTCTTCCTAGGATGCCCAGAACATCTAACACCAGTGTTAAAATTGGGAATAATTTTCTCTTTTGCAAAATATCTACTTCAGAGGAAAAAAGAAAGGAATATTATCAGACTTTTTATTATAGCTGTAGTCATTTTATAAGCAAGAAATCCAAAATAAAGCTTTTTTTATGTTACCTAATTATAAGAACATTATATACCTTTGTGAACAAATTCTAGTATTGAAAATACTGACAGATCTTGTTTGAAAAACACTTGTATTGTCTTAGTGTATACATGATTATGTGATATGGGTTATAGGTTTTATTCACTTGCACAACTAGCAGTTATTGACACCTTCTGTGTGCCAGGGTTTGTGCCAGAGAGACCACAATGAATAGTGTGAGAAAGTTTCTCACTTCAAAGAGATTACCATCTAGTAGGAATATCCATTATGCAAAATTACTACACAAAGATTCAATCAATTGTGACTTAATATATCCTAAAAATGAAAATACAAGTGAAATGCTAACATGTAACATGGGGTCTTGACCCAGTCAAGAAGGTCAAGGACGATGTCCCGAGATGAGGTGCTCCCAAAGGATAAGAAGGAGTTAGCCTGGTGCAGTGGGGGGGTTGGGGGGGGAGGGGGAGATGGTGGCAGGTTGGAAAGAATATTTCTTGCAACAAAAACAGCGTTTGTGAAGGCCTTGAGGTGTGCAAGAGCAGACACATTTCCAGAAGCAAAGAAGTGCTCTATGACTGATGAATAAAAAGTAGGGAGAAAACACAGAAATGGAGAGGTTGGCAAAGGGCCTTGGAAGCCTTGTTAAATATTTGGACCTCATTCTAAGGAAAAGAAGAAGCCTTTGAAGGATTTGTTTTTAAAACACAATTACATTTCCAAAAACTCCTTCTGTTGGAGGATTGACACTGCCCAACTTTAAGACTTACTTCCCTGGTGGCTCAGCAGTAAAGAATCTGTCTGCAATGCAGAAGATGCAGGTTCGATCCCTGGGTTGGGAAGAGCCCCTGGAGGAGGAAATGGCAACTCATGCCAGTGTTCTTGCCTGGAGAATCCCATGGGCAGGGACAGAGGAGCCTGGCAGGTTAAAGTCCATGGGGTTGCAAAAGAGTCAGACACCACTTAGTGACTAAACAACAACAACAACAATATAAAGTTATAGTCATCAAGATAGTGTGGAATTGGCAACAGAATAGACAAATAGATCAATGGAACAGAAATGGGCCCACATAAATACAGCCAACTGATACTTGACAAAGTAGTAAAGGTAACACAATGGAGCAAAGACAGTCTTTTTAACAAATGGTGCTGGAACCACTGGACATCCACATGCAAAGTAATGAATCAAGACACAGACCTCACTCCCTTCACAGCAATTAACCTGAAATAGATCATAGACATAAACTTTACGTTCAAAACTATAAAACTCTTAGAAGATAACATGGAGAAAATCTAGGTGATTTTTTAGATACAAAGACTTTTTTAGATACACCACCAAAGGCAAGAGAAAACATTGATAAGCTAGATTTCATTAAAATGAAAACTTCTTGACACTGTCAAGGAAATGAGGAGCTAAGCCACAGACTAGGAAAAAATATTTCAAAAGACAATTCTAATAAAGGACAATTATCCAAAATATGGGCTTCCCTTGTGGCTTAGCTGGTAAAGAATCTGCCTGCAATGTGGGAGACCTGGGTTGGATCCCTGGGTTGGGAAGATCCCCTGGAGAAGGGAAAGTCTACCCACTCCAGTATTCTGGCCTGGAGAATTCCATGGACCCTATAGTCCATGGAGGCTCAAAAAGAGTTGGACATGACTGAGCAATTTTCACTTCATTTCATCCAAAATATACAAAGAACTCTTAAAATTCAGTGACACTAAAATGAACAACTCATCTAAAAAATAGGTCTGGGTCAAAGACCTGAACAGATATCTCACTGGAAAAGACATACAGATGGCAAGTAAGCATGTGAAAAGATATTTAACATCATTTATCATTAGGGAATTGTAAATCAAAACAACAGTGAGATACTTCTGTACATCTATTAGAATGACCAAAATCCAAAACACTGATAGCATCAAATGTTGATGAGAATATGAGGCAATAGGAACTCTCATTCATTGCTGGTGAGAACACAAAAACAATTTGGTAGTTTCTTACAAAACTAAACTTACTTTTACCATGTAATCCAAAAATTGTGCTCCTTGGTACTTATCCAAATGAACTGTTATGTCCACATAAAAATATGAACACAGATATCTATAGGAGATTTATTTATAATTGCCAAAAATTTGGAAGCAACCAGAATATCCCTAAATTGGTAAATGGATAAATTACTAGTACATTCAAACAATGGATATTATTCAGCACTAAAAATACATGAGCAATCAAACCCTTAAAAGTAAAGGAAGAATCTCAAACTCATATTACTAAGTCAAAGAGGCCAATCTGAAAGGCTACACACTGTATGATCTCAAATTTATGATATTCTGGAGAAGGCAAAATTATGAAGACAGTTAAAAAAACTAGTGGAGGGTTTCCCTGGTGCCTCAGTGGTAAAGAGTCTGGCTGCCAATGCAGGAAACATGCGTTCAATCCCTGATCTGGGAAGATCCCACGAGCCGTGGAGCAACAAAGCCCGTGCACTGTAACTACTGAACCAGTGCTCTAGAGGCCACTGAATCCTGCTGCCCTAGAGCCCACCCTCTGCAAGAAGAGAAGCCACAGCAATGAGAAGCTCATACAGTACAGCGAACAGCAGCCCCCAGCTTGCTGCAACTAGAGAAAGCTCACACACAGCAACGAAAACCCAGCACAGCCAAAATAAATAAATAAAATTACTTATAAAGAAAATAAAGACTAATGATTATCAGGGGTTAGTAGGAAGGGGGTGATGAGTAGGAGGAACATAGAGGACTTGCACAGCAGTGAAACTATCCTATATGATACCATGCGTGTGTGCACGCGTGCTGTCACTTCAGTAGTGTTCGACTCTTTGCAAACCTATGGGCTGTAACCTGCCAGGCTCCTCTCTCCACAGGATTCTTCAGCCAAGAGTATGGCAGTGTGTTGCCATGCCCTCCTCCAGAGGATCTTCCTGACCTAGAGATCGAACCCACCTTTCTTATGTCTCCTGCTTTGGCAGGCGGGTTCTCTACCACTAGCTCCACCTGGGAAGCCCATGTGATACTATAATTGTGGATATATCTTTATATATATTTGTCAATACCAGAGAAAGTACAACACCAAGAGTGAATCTTGCTTATAAAATGACTACAGCTATAATAAAAAGTCTGATAATATTCCTTTCTTTTTTCCTCTGAAGTAGATATTTTGCAAAAGAGAAAATTATTCCCAATTTTAACACTGGATCCAGCAAAAGGACAACGCAGGGGTGACATTGGAGCAAGAGAGAAGTGGATGACTCAAGATGTGTTTTGGTGATGGGATGCCAGAACTCGCTGAGGGATTGGATCTGATGGAAAAGGAAATGAACAACCAAGGATGACACTGGCTAACTAGCGGTATTATGTATTGAGAACTGGAGGATGGGAGGGAGTTGGGGGTGGCTGTGGAGCTCAGGGGGTTTTTGAAGGAAAAGACAACTAAGTTCCACTTTAAGTTAAATTGAGTCTGAGATATTCAATTGGAGGCACTAAGTAGATTATCTTTGCTTGTTTTTACTTTGTGGCAACAGAAGTTTCACTCCTAATGGCAGTTTCTCAAAAATGACCTTTCCTGATTTGGATTTTTAACTTCTCATTTGCATAACTGACGGGCCCATTTTGCTGGTTTTTCAAGAATAAAAGAAAAAGCTGACTCATATATTTGTTGTTGTTTAGTCGCTAAGTCTAGTTCAACTCTGCGAGTCACATACGTACTGTCAAACTCCAGAAAATTGTTTGCAGTTTTGAAATGAGTTTTTCCCGCTCTGTTTCCATTTCTGCAGGGGTTTCAGTGATTTAAGGCCAAGTTTCAGACAGCTCAGGCTTTAGTAGTCTCTACAAGAAGCAAATCTTTCATAGTGTGGGTGCATGAGAACACAAGCTCAGCTGAGGATATGGTATCACACACTGATGACAAGACTTTCTGTGCTAGACAGTATATACTTGTTTATTTCTCAGTTGTCCCCACTAGACTGTAAGTATGCTATTGCCAGGGATTTGATATCCTTAGCATTAGCATATATACAATATTGGATATTTGTGTATTCAGTTAGCATATAGGCCAAGTTTCAGCCACTGGATTTTTCATTTACAGATTCAAGGTTGTATTACCTGAAGTCACATCAGTGGTTAAAAACTATAACCAAACAACCCATTTTGTTCATTTTAAATTTTTTAAATTATAAAAGTATAATAACACATTTACAGGAGACTCAGAAAATACAGAACAAAGTTACAAAAGTTCCACTATATAATCTGTTGCTTTTTATATGCAAAAAACAACTAGTTAAGACCGATTTCTTTCACTGGATTGACTAAATTTAGCAATTTAGTAGTAATTTAGCAGAAACACTTTCTTACAGGGTAATACCAGATCAGGTCAGTGTTTTTAGGTGCAGTTAAAGGTTTAAAGGTTCTGATGCTTTTTTTTGGCCTTTTATGAGACCTGTTTTCTTTTTTTTCAAATCAGAAAGTGTTCACTTTCTAAAAAAAAAAAAAAAAAAAGCTTGTTTGTTGTTTAAGGAGAAATATCACTATTTTTCTGTGATTTTTTTTTTGTTCATTCATTCAATAAAATTATGAGTGACTGCTGTCTCTGAAACTCTTCTGGGCCCATCAACAAAAAATTTCACTTTTAGAGTTTACACTCTGATAGGAGGAAACATGCAAATCACGTGTAGGGTGTTAATTGAAATAATACAAAGAAAAAAATGCAACACACCCTTTAGGCTTAAAAGGAAAAAATAAGTAGGTTTAAGAAGATGAAGTGTAGAGAAAATTGTGCGTTTGTAGATAGAGGACAGTCTGACTTCTCTGAGGAAACAACGTTTGATCTAAGATCTGAATGAAGTGAGGATGGGAGCTGTTTGAGGATAGTAAGAACGTTCCAGGAAGAACAGCAAGTGCAAAAGTCAAAGGTTGAGGGATTGGCACATAATTAATTTCTAATGTATGTAAATAGCAAACTTTAATTGTTTTCCTTTTTATTACTTAGTTTATGTTCATGTTTAATATAAGTATAAACATACATATACTTATGCATGTCTAATATATACATAACATATAAATATTTAAATTACCTAAAGTAATACACTTTTATTTCAAATAAGGAAGACACCAGGAGAGTAATTACCACATAACCTTCCCGAATTCCTGTTTTCAGCAATTTGATTTTAATGATAGGGAGAAAACTCCAGTGGTTGAAAATCCTTGACTCAATTGTGGAAACATACGCAAGTCATTTTTTATCTGTTTATCCTTTTGTTTCTCTGTTCAATTAACAACTTCTCTCCTGCCACAGAAAATAGATTTTTAAAATTATAAACAATGCAACATATAAGAATTAGGATGGACTGAGGGTGAAATAACCTGTGAAGACAGTGTACTAAGCCATCTGAGTCTAAACAATGCTTAAGGGCTCTGGGTACACATGTTAAAATCCCTTAAGCTCTTGAGAGACATTTGTTTACCTCACATATATGAGAGCTGGTTTTTTCCCATTCCTTTAATTTAGTCAAAGCCATCTCCTGAACAATACTTGGTTACCCTCATTCATGTAATTTATGCAATTTTAAAGAATTTAGGATGAATTTACTTTTAAAATGCTTTCTAATTTAGATGTCTCACTAATCTAATTCAGCTTTTTCTAGGTAAGAAGGATCAATGTGATTTTGCAATGCTGATATCAACAAATTTTTAGGAAATACATTCTTTGTAATTTATGTAAATAAAGTTTACATCATTATGAAAAACGTACTAGACAGACTTTTCTCAAAATGAGAGGGTATAATTAAGATAGTTTGACTTAAAATATATAGACAAAAAATGTGGAGTATCCCAGGATACCTCAGAAGGGAAGGTTAGCATCCTTCAATGAAGTTAAAACAATGGAACAAAGAGAGACTAAAGTTACTGTCTAAGAAATGAATTGCCAGTCTAGGTTCTATACAGGATACAGGATGCCTGGGGCTGGTGCACTGGGATGACCCAGAGAGATGGTTTGGGGAGGGAGGTGGGAGGGGGGTTCAGGATTGGGAACTCATGTACACCCACGGCAGATTCATGTTGATGTATGGCAAAATCAATACAGTATTGTGAAGTAAAATACAGTAAAAAAAAAATGAAATAATAAAATAAATAAATAAAATGAAAAAAGAAATAAAGACAATAAATAAGTAAGCAATACAGAATAACAAATACTCATTGAGTTTTTCTCTTTTTCCTTCCTTTCTTTCTTTTTTCCTTCATCTCTTCAGCATTTTCATTATTTTTAAAGCATTGGTAAGGAGATAAAAGTATAGTTTATCATCCGACACTGCTATAGACTCTGTGAGACCTCTGGCAACTCACTTTTCTCCCTAGGCATTTTCCCTGGCCTGTAAAATAAGAATGGCAATCCCTGCTTACTACTTGGAAGAACAAACAGAAGTTGTTACTTTGCTTTAAAAGCACAGTAATTTGCCAGCCAGAGTTGTGAAATTAAAATGCCTTTGGATTCCTTATCAATTTAAAATTCATATTTATATACACACAATTCAGTTCAATCTTCTTAAAAATAAACAGATAAATGTGGCAGCAATCACTCTTTTTTCCTCCTCATGGCCTAGTCTGCTGCGCAATGCAGAACAAGATGATGTCTTTATGTTTCATCTCAGCAATGCACAATGGAGAGAGAAAATCATAGCCTAGAGTGCCCTTAATTACCTCTGCAATTCATGTGAATAATTGGATCTTTTTGAGGCTTGTGAAAATGACATAATAAAAGAAGATACAAATGTAAAAGACAGCTAATTTCAAACCTGTAAGGCGAATTTGGAAACTTTAAAAACAGAGTTGCATAACATATTTGTTGGTGAATCTGTCTTCATTTTGTTTCTAAAATAGCTGGAGAAATGATTCATGAGAAAGATCAACTGGAGTGGATTTTCAAAGCTGGAAACTTCTTTGATTTTGTTTATATGAAGCAAAATTCCTTCTGAAATTTTTATTTACTGTGAAGTCATATGTATTTATATAAATATATATTGTTGTTTTTGTTCAGTTACTCAGTCATGTCCAACTATCTGCAACCCCATGGAGTGCAGCATGCCAGGCTTCCCTGTCCTTCACTAACTTCCAGAGTTTGCTCATGTCCATTGAGTCAGCGATGCCATCCAACCATCTCATTCCCTTGCCCCCCCTACTCTTCCGTCCCTCAATTTTTCCTAATTTCAGGGTCTTTTCCAATGAGTTAGATCTTCGCATCAGGTGGCCAAAGTATTGGAGCTTCAGCTTCAGCATCAGTCCTTTCAATGAATATTCACAGTTGATTTCCTTTAGGGTGGACTGGTTGGATCTCTTTGTTGTCCAAGGGTCTTTCAGAGTCTTCTCTAGCACAACAGTTTGAAAGCATAAGTTCTTTGGCTCTCAGCCTTATATAGATACATATAACAAGGTATATATATGTACATATATAACTTATAAATAAATATATATAAAGAAAGAGTCATTTTTGTTCTTCATTTAAAAATTTCATTCTGAATACTCAGATTTTGCTCACATATTACTTTACAGATGTGCAATCCTTCAATCGGACAGAGATTACTCTCCTTCAGGAGAAGGAAGTCTTACTGAATGTTAGTGCAGCTTCTCTGCATTTCTGATGCCTCTCAAGATCCTCCAGCCTTGTCGAGTTAAGCGACCCACCAGTCACATGTTTGCCAAGAGCTGCTTCTTGCATTCATACTCTATGCCCTGGCTGCCTGGTGCTCTCCCCACCACTGGACAAGCAAGGTTCTATGAAGATGGAGGAGAGGCCCAGCTAGGCTTTGCAGTTGAAGTCTTAAACTGGAAGAATAGAGGCAGTAATGGAAGAAGATTATTTTGGGGGACCCAGGACCCAAGAAGGCAAGTAATGAAATGCTAGTGGTGGAAAGGACCTTAGAGGTCCAGAGCGTGGGGGAGTCTTGCCTTAGGCCACTGTTTGAGTCCCTTGGATCCGTCCCATGATGCCTACTTCAGAGCTCCTCTCACTGGGCCTACTGTTCTCAGGGCAGAGCTCTTCTTAGGCCTTTCTGATGCTGGGCCAGGGAGCCCGAGCCTGCCATGGTGCACTGGTATCCAAAGCCAGCATCTCAGACAGGCCAATCCTTGCCACCCAGAGCAACAACTCAAGGCCATATCATCCTGCCTTCATGCTCAGCATGTTATTTGTTGCTTTCTGATACCTTATTTGCTTGTACCATTGAATGTAAACTCCATGGTACAAGGGAACTTATCCATCTTTCTCAAGGCTGCAGTGCCAATTCCTAGAAGAATGTCTGTTTGTTTACAGTAGGTGCTTGGCTACTAATTATTGAATAAATAAATGAAGGCCCAGGGACTTCCCTGGTGGTACAAGTGGCTAAGACTTCATGCTTTCAATGCACAAAGTGGGGGGTCTGGGTTGGAGTCCTGGTAGGAAAGCTAGATCACATGCCGCAACTAAGACCTGATGCAGCCAAATAAATAGTAAAAAGTTAAATAAATAAATATTTATAAATAAATAAACGAAGATCTATTTTTATCTCTGTGACTCCAGGATTGCTTTAGTTCAGTTTCTGATTGGTACTTAATCATCAGTGGTTTGGAACATCACAGCTCTTAGCTTTTCCTGGTATGCGTTTATTGACCTATAAACATAGACATGGGATGATTCTTTAAGGGATTCTCTGTTAGCCTTTTGTAATGTAAGGAACCCTTCCCTCCCATGGAGACTACCTGTCCAACCTCAATACAGAGAACAAACAGATCTTAGGCATTTAGAAAAATAATTCTGATGGTAGTGAAGCCAGTTAGGAGGAAGGTGTTATAAACAGGAGGTAAGAATCTAACAATGACATTTGAAGGATGATGAAGAAATGAATTCAGATGCCCTATCAGAGGACGACAGGCTTCCCTGGTGGATCATATGGTAAAGAAACTGCCTGCAATGTGGGAGATGTGGGTTTGATCCCTGGGTTGGGAAGATCCTATGGAGAAGAAAATGGCAACCCACTCCAGGATTCTTACCTGGAGAATTCCAATTCCTTGGACAAGGGAGCCTGGCAAGCTATAGTCCATGGGGTTGCAAAGAGTCAGACATGACTGAGTGATCAACACTTTCACTTTTGAAGACAACAGTCTTCACAGTAAATTTCACATAGAGAGTGAGAGAAGAAGCAGTCAGAATGGACTCAATATTCTAGCTTGTCTGATGAGATGAATGCTTGCTATTAACTGATATGCATGACACAGAGCAGGTTGAATTGTTCTGAAAAAAAGAATGGTGAAAATGAGATAGCTGGGCCTTGAATATTTTTATGTTGAGGTAGGAATGAACTGTTCAAAAAGGGGTTTCCAATAAATATTTGAGACTCGAATCTATAGCTTAGGAGAAAGGGAGACTAGAAATGTACAGTTCAGATTTGTCTACATGTGATAAATCAAGCCAGCCTTAGAAGTAGATGAGAATAAAACAAAAAAGTATGAATGAATAAGATGGTAGACCAAGGATATAACACTTGAAGAGGCAATAGGCACAGTAGGGAAAAACTGGGACTTTGGACATATTATTCAATCTTTCTGTGCCTCAGTTTCCCCATCTGTAAAATGGGTTTTTTAATACAACAAAATGCTTATTTAGTACACTGCCTGAAACATAATACAGATTATATAATTATTTCCTATTTGGGGGGATAAGCGTATTCCAGGTGGTACTAGTGGTAAAGAACCTGCCTGCCAGTTCAGGAGATGTAAGAGACCCAAAGTTTCGATTCATGCGCCGGGAAGACCTCCTGGAGAAGGAAATGGCAGCCTGCTCCAGTATTCTTGCCTGGAAGATCCCATGGACGGAAGAGCCTGGCGGGCTACAGTCCATGGGATCACAAAGTCGGACACGACTGAAGCAACTTAGCACACAGCACTATTTAAGGTAATATAGAAAAAGAGAAGGCAGTTAAGAGTTCTGGGAAAGAGAAATCTGAGTCAGAAGAGAACGAGAGGAGAGCAGCGCTATAAAAGTAGAGAGTTTAACGCGGGGGAGTCAACCGTGCCAAACGTTATAGTAAGTTCCCGTAAGTGGGGATTCCTGAGAGGCCTTTGTCTCTGTTGGTGAGAGTCACTTCTGTTCTTAGAAAGGCAAACTCAGGAGAGCGACTGAAGCACCAGTCTTGCTGCTAGGATTTAAGAGCAAATCAAAAATGACCTCTCTTCAGAGACAGTAAATTGGACGCTTTCACGTCCTTCCTCTCCTGACACTTCACTGACATTATGGTAACGGGATTTTTTTTTTTTTTTTCTCTCTCATAAACAAAGAGAAAGAAATGACAAGAGATGACAATAACAGAATTCTGGAAACTGAAAACCAGAGAATGGATGCTAATTTACTTAGTGCAATTAAGAAAACTGAAAACTAACCCTGCCACAGGGGAAGCCCCAAAAGAAGTTGAGTTATGGTATAGAACACCAGAAAAACCCAGAATTGGGGATTCTAGGTATCTCTGAAATTAAGGTTGAAAGTTAAGGTGAAAACAGAAAGTTCTGCTTTAGAAGCAGTTCAGTTCAGTTCAGTTGCTCAGTCGTGTCCCACTCTTTGCAGTCCCATGGACTACAGCATGCTAGGCCTCCCTGTCCATCATCAACTCCTGGAGCTTGCTCAAAATTATGTCCATCAAGTTGGTGATGCCATCCAACCATCTCATCCTCTATTGTCCCTTCTCCTCCTGCTTTCAATCTTTCCCAGCATCAGGGTCTTTTACAATGAGTTGGTTCTTTGCATCAGGTGACCAAAATATTGGAGTTTCAGCTTCAGCATCAGTCCTTCCAATGAATATTCAGGACTGATTTCCTTTAGGATGGACTGGTTGCATCTCCTTGAAGTTCAATGGACTCTCAAGAGTCTTCTCCAACACCACAGTTTAAAAGCATCAATTCTTCAGTGCTCAGCTCTCAAATCCATAAATGACTACTGGGAAAACCTTAGCTTTGACTAAACGGACCTTTGTTGGCAAAGTAATGTCTCTGCTTTTTAGCATGCTTTTCTTCCAAGGAACAAACATCTTTTAATTTCATAGCTGCAGTCACCATTTTCAGTGATTTGGGACCCCCCCAAAATAAAATCTCTCACTGTTTCCATTGTTTCCCCATCTATTTGCCATGAAGTGATGGGACCAGATGTCATGATCTTAGTTTTCTGAATGTTGAGTTTTAAGCCAACTTTTTCACTCTCCTCTTTCACTTTTGATCAAGAGGCTCTTTAGTTCTTCCTTACTTTCTGCCATAAGGGTGGTGTCATCTGTGTATCTGAGGTTATTGATATTTCTCCCGGCAATCTTGATTCCAGCTTGTGGTTCAGCATTTAGCATGATGTACTCTGTATATAAGTTAAAGAAGTAGGGTGACAATATACAGCCTTGATGTACTGCTTTCCCAATTTGGAACCAGTCTGTTGTTCCATGTCCAGTTCTAACTGTTGCTTCTTGATCTGCATACAGATTTCTCAGAAGGCGTCAGATAGTCTGGTATTCCCATCTCTCTCAGAATTTTCCACAGTTTGTTGTGATCCACATGGTCAAAGGCTTTGGCATAGTCAATAAAGCAGAGTAGATGATTTTCTGGAATGCTTTTGCTTTTTCAATGATCCACCAGATGTTTGCAATCTGATTTCTGGTTCCCCTGCCTTTTCTAAATCCAACTTGAATATCTGGAAGTTCACGGTTCATGTACTGTTGAAGCTTGGTTTGGAGAATTTTGAACATTACTTTTCGAGCATGTGAGATGAGTGCAATTGTGCGGTAGTTTGACTTTCTTTGGGACTGGAATGAAAACTGACCTTTCCCAGAAGCAGTTAGACTCTTATAAATCAACTATGTATATACCCTGGTTTGATCCTTGGGTCGGGAAGATCCCCTGGAGAAGGAAATGGCAACTCACTCCTGTATTCTTGCCTAGAGAATCCCATGGACAGAGGAGCCTGGCAGGCCACAGTCCATGAGGTCAAAAGAGTCACACACAACTTAGTGACTAAACCAACTAGCAAATGCATAACTAGTGTATAAAAAATTAAAAGCTGAAAAGAAACTTAAAAAGAAGCATTTATCATCACCTCATCACCGCATACTGCCTCACCATGACTTTCCCTAACCCTGCATAACCAGAATGGCTGTCTCTTCATGCTTGGGACAGAAGCTGTGGGGTATTTTATTGAAGTATAGTTGATTTATAATGTTGCATTAGTTTCGGGTGAACAGCAAAGTTATTGTCATTCATATACATGTATTCATTCATTTTCAGCTCATTTGCTCATATAGGTCATCAGACTATGGAGTAAGAGTTTCCTCTGCTCTAGAGTAGATCCTTGTTATTACCGAATGACCTTGACCAGGGAACACTACAGTACAAATGGATGGATCAAGTGGAAGTCTCTGCTGAACAGTAAGATACCCCAGGTCCATTCTCTCTCTGTTTTTCTAGGATGCTGCAATCAAGTTTATATATTCTGGGAAAGAGGGTGAAAGACTTTTTCCTCTCTATAAATATGTACCCCAGGAGAAAAAAGCCTACAGCTACTGACATGGGTCTCCCAGTGAAATGGCTCAGCCAGGTTATCTTCCAGTGCTGCCCACCACTTAGCAAGCTCAGCTCATCCACACAGTGCCCTCATGGTCTTTGTATGTGTCTAAAATCTTAACAAGGACAAATGATACCCTGGGCATTTCTATTTCTCTTCTCTTTGCAGGTAGTGTCTGCAATATGGTGTTGATGCTAAGAGCAAGAAAGAGCAAGCACCAGGAGGGAGCCATATTCTTTTTATGACCTAGCCTTGAAAGTCACTCAGCATCATTTGTACCTCATTCTGGTTAAAAAGGGCCACCAGGTTCAGGTGGAGGCAACAGAGAGTGCACCCTTGGTGGGGAGGTATAAATTGTTACATTGTGGGAAGGCCTTGTGGGGTGGGACAGGGCAAAGCAATAAACACAGCAGACACACAAAAGATAGGGAGTGAGGAGGGAATCACAATTTTTAGCAACTCTGAATGCTAGAAGATGATGCAACAGTGCCCTAAACATCATCAAACAAAACAGCTTTTGATGCAGAATTTTATACTCAGCCAAGCTCTGACTAAAGAGTTATTTGTGTATATTTGTGTATATTCAACTTCTCCAGGATTTTATCTTCCATACACCTTCAACCAGGAAACTCCTGGCAGCTGTGCTCCATCAATATGAAGGCATAAAGAATGAAGCAGAGCCAGGAATTGAGGCCCCAAATAGGAGAGAAGTGGTGGACAACCCAGGACAATAACCATGCAGCAGTTGAGGCTAGAGAGAAGAACAGAGAACTCAAGAGTGATGTCCCCATTAATCTGCTATATTTTCTCAGGTGTTTGAATGCCCTGAGAATCAGTTCAGTTCAGTTCAGTCGCTCAGTCGTGTCCGACTCTTTGCGACCCCATGAATCGCAGCACGCCAGGCCTCCCTGTTCATCACCATCTCTCGGAGATCACTCAGACTCACATCCATCGAGTCAGTGATGCCATCCAGCCATCTCATCCTCGGTCGTCCCCTTCTCCTCCTGCCCCCAATCCCTCCCAGCATCAGAGTCTTTTCCAATGAGTCAACTCTTCGCATGAGGTGGCCAAAGTACTGGAGTTT